>BPTQ01000009.1:138583370-138730608 GCA_019973895.1 Chrysanthemum seticuspe
GCCCTTGGATCACTTGAAATCATCACAATCGTACATGTGTTATTTTTGGCGGGAAAAAGTCTTGAAGCAGGTTAACTACATTTAATGATATTTGGGGTATGTGGAGGTGGAGAAGTGATGGTGATGGGTAGGTATGAGCTGGAGAAAGTGGGTGGACAGGTGGTAGTGAGCAGGTGGCGGGGAATGAGTGGATACAGGTGTTGGGGGGAAGAAGATGAACAGTGCATGCGCTGTTTTTATTTTTAAAATATGGGCTTGGGTTATGGATTTGGGCCTGGGTTGGATAAATAACAAAGGGCCGGTTTGGATTGGCTTATTAACACAAGGATCTTTTATGTAATTTGGCCAAACTTAAAGGACTGAAACTGTAACATTTTCCAAAGTTATCACAAGGTTTAATCTTGCCAAGTTTCATTAGTCAAAGGACCTCAATTGATAATTTCCATTTTTACCCTTCCAGGGACTAAATCTGCCAAACTTGAAACTAGAGGGACCAAAAATGTAATTTCTCCAAATTTTATCATAAGGACCATTCTTGTCATTTATTAATAGTACAAGGTTTATTTTTGATAATTTTCATTTTTTAAATTAACCAAGGACTATTTTTGACAATTTTCAAACTTTAGGGACTAAAGTTGTCATTTTGTAAACTTTAAACTTTAAAGGGTTTATTTTGACAACTTTTGAATCCCATGGACCTTAAATGACATTTTACAAGTTTTTGAATTACCAGGGACTAGTTTTGACAATTTTTGTAACTTGGGGGACTAAAACTGCCAATTATGCAAACTTAATACGTTTTTCACCAGATTTTGGCATTTTTGCATTTAAAACACATAAAACACTTATTTGTGATATTTTCATCATTTTGATGCATTTCTGAGTGTTTTCAGATGTTTTTGCAGTCTAGATAGTACAAAAATGATGAGTATTTAGACACTCATCAGTCAATATTTGCAACTAGCGGTGTTATCGGGTCGGGTTTTTGGGTATCCGTGCTCGAGTTGTGTGTCGTGGCAGCCAAACCGAGAGCATTGGCTCTCGGTGAGGGATTATTTGGTCTTAGTTGTGAATGTCGACGCAGGTTGGCAAGCCGTATTGGCATGTCCATGTAGGAAGAAGAGACTCGAGAACAGGTAGCTTTGCCTACGTGGAAACAATTGTACCTGCTAATGAGATTTGAGGATTTTAGATTACGTAAGCCTTTACACTATTGTCAAAGATACCCACGTTTACCCAGTATTTAGATCGCTTGACTATCCATTTTAATTATAAGCTGACTATAATATGTGTGAAGCTCGCTTGGAGTCACGTTGTTGAATAAAAGATCGAAAGAGCAACACAGTTTGAAACACCTACCTGGAAGCAACCACGGATGTTTAGTTATACAAAGAAATGAATGTATATGTGAAGATGCGCGCACAGGGTGTTTTCCTCAAATAGTTTTTAGTGACCTGCAACAATTTGGGACCACTTTGCTATATGAAAGATGTGATGGTTACGTGAAACTGGGTACGCTATTTACGTCTGTATTTGTAAGTGAAAGTGGTTTTTTAGTTTTATTCAAAATGTCTTAGAATACCCTAATCTTTGTTAACATTACAGTTGGTGTAACTGATTATATGTAAGAAAACGTTTCATAAGCATGAAATGTGAAATGTAGTGGTTCAGTATGGGACATATAAATCAATATTGTCTTTTTTATGACATAAAATAAATATTTGATATCACACTATTTGTTTTACTCAAACGTTAAATACTGCTATGATAAGTCATAATGTTTATGTTGTCTATATATCACATTGCATATTCCCTTGCTATTATTGCTATACTGGAAAAAATGTTTGAGCCAAATATCTAATCATGACTTTAAACTACAAACAAGTGTGGATCCTGTATCTTCTCTACGTAACAAACTTAAATTGGAACTTGAAAGCTAAGAAGCTCGGCTTTGTATTCACTTGAAATATCTATAAAAATCTGGTGTCTAGGTACTAGCATTCTCATCACTATGTTCGTCATCTATATCTTGAACTTCTTTATAGAAGTCCCTTATATTAGAAGTTTCTTGCAGATACTAACTTTATTATATTTGTTATTGTTTACTCCAGTATTCATGTCAAAATGCCGGGAAGTTGAAAATAATTTTCATTACTTCCTTCAAATAATGATTTGATTAGAAGAAGAGCCTATGACTTTTCCATGCAAAGAGTGAAAGAGGTGTATGGTGAGTATCAATGGTATATGTTGTTTCTACACTTTTACCTTCTTTGCTACCTTTATTTTTCCTATGAATGATAAGATATATCTACAGTGAAAACGTCTTGAGCGTATGGCCTAAATTAAGAGAAATGAGAAGGTCTACATAACAAATAGCTTTTGGTCAGCTAATACCATCTTTTTTCATTCATAGTGTTTGAATAAACGGTTTTTTTCTAACTTCATGTGGAAAGGGTTATAGTACACATGCCGTCGACAATAGCCAAAGAGGAAACGATTGATGTGGAAAGGGTTATAGGTGTATGAATGCACCATTCCCCTTGAGAAGTTGTCCACCATCTTAAATCTTGCCCCAAAGTTGTTTGGCATACTCTGCTATCATCAGGTCATGTGTATTCAAGTCTCGCGAATGCTGGGGCCTTTAGGTGCTAAAATAGGGGATGAAACTGGGTGGGTTTGGGTGCTAAAATGGGTGCATTTGGACGCTGCAATGGGACTGAAATTGGTGCACTTGGGGGCGTGGGTTTGGGGGCTGAAATGGGTAGGTTTGGGGGCTGAAATTAGTGTCGGTTTGGGGGCTCAAATGGGTTTGAAGCAGAGCAGATGTAGGTATAGTAGTTAGAGATTTGTTGGTAAATTATTCATATGTAATTCTTGGATTAATTTTTTTGTCTGGTTTTATGGTACTTCAATAGGTGGCATAGACTCACAGCTCCCCACAGATTCTTGATCCCGAAGCCCACAGGAATACCACATGTTTCAGCTCTTCGGGTTCAGGTAAATTGGAACGCCAGTATTAACAATGGATAAATCCGGAATTGCTTTTACGCTAATTGGGTCATTTTCTCCTACTATTCAGAACCACCGGACGACTACATATATACAGGAAGGTGTGCCCAGGTTTGCCACATAGAATTGGACCACAGAGCGCTCAAGATAATTACTTAGGCCTGGAATGTCTGGATCGATCGTCATCTTCATGTCAAGAAAAGAAAAACTTAACAGATGTATGCATACATAAGAGATCGAAAGAGGTATGCTTTCTTTGCTGAATGTTCAACTAAGGCTTATTTATGTGCGACTAACATGTGGTCAGTTTTTTTTTATTTAAGTATGCTATTAGGAGATCAGGTAGGAGCCGATTAGGAAATTGGAACTGGGTTCTGGTACATTTGAAACTGTTTACCATGGAAAGTGGAAAGGCACTGATGTTGCGATCAAACGAATAAACGACAGATGTTTTGCCGGGAAAGCTTCAGAACAAGAACGCATGTTTTGTGTTCTCATCAGTTCTCCTTTTTTTTTTTTTTTTTTTTTTTTTTAGTTTTGTTTGTTTCGTTTTACATATTTGTCTAATAAAATGTGTTACTTACAGAGGGAGGACTTCTGGAATGAAGCAATCAAACTTGATGGTCCAAATATTGTAGCTTTTTATGGGGTTGTACTTGATGGTCCTGGTGGCTCAGTTGCTAAGGTAACAAAGTTCATGGTTAATGGCTCTCTTAGAACTGCTTTGCAAAAGAATGAGAGATAACATATCTTGAGTTGCTGCCTTTCTTTAAGCTATAAAATGAATGTGAAGCAATCATCATTTCTAATAAGAAAATGAAAGTGATGGAATATTGATGGTTAAACAATTATCATCAGGAATCTGGATAAGCGAAACCGTCTGTTAATTGCCATGGATGTTGCTTTTGGGATGGAATACCTTCATGGCTTCATGAAAAGAACATTGTACACTTTGATCTGAAAAGTGATAACTTACTTGTCAATCTCCGTGATACACACCGTCCAGTATGCAAGGTTATATCTATCCTACTATCCTACTATATGCATATTATAAAGTCTAGATAGATTTTAGTCATTGCAATACATATGCTGATGACTGAACAATGTGCATCCCATGTTTAAAGTGGTTGAGTTTTGAACAAGGTATTTGGCTTCTCATTGCAACTCAAACATTATTCTTGGAAAGTACCAAAAAACATTAATATTAGCATGCACGGTTAATCAACGTCCTTCCGGTTAATCAACGTCCTTCCGGATGTGCAAATTCTCGTGGTGCAATTCTCTTGGATAGTAGACCGATGAATATAGGGGGGACTGAGCTGAATCTTGATAACATCGCTGCTAAATCCCAAGTGGTTCTTGATGCAAGTTACATTACATCTGCGATGAATAATTTGGCTGGTAATGATGCAAGCCCTGTGTTTCCTGGTGGTGATTCAGCCCGTGTAACAGAAGTAAATCATGTTAAGTAGTGGTGATTCAAGCCCGTGTAACAGAAGTTACATTACATCTGCCCGTGTAACAGAAGTTACATTACATATGCGATGAATAATTTGGCTGATAATGATGCAAGCCCTGTGTTTCCTGGTGGTGATTCAGCCCGTGTAACAGAAGTAAATCCTGTTATGTCTTCGGTAGACCACCTGTTAAGTAGTGGTGATGTACAGGTATATGAACAGTTGAGAAAATTTCATCCTATGCTTTGTTTTCAAGGTGGTGTTTGGATGTGCAATTTGAAACTGATTTTCTGATTATTGTTACATGAAGTCAGAATAGGCGTTTTTTAGTGTGTAGCTAAAGTTATTCTGATTCTGATTATCATATTGTTTAGGATCAAATAATTAGCATCATATTTAATGCATTTTGTAACTGTGTTAATAAGTTTTTAATGTATATACAACAGAGTTACTATATATTTCCTCAACTAATTCAGGTTAATCGCAGGAACACAAAATGAATAAACAATATATATGTGAAAGCCATCAGCGAAAAGGGTATGTGTGTTGCCTCTCATTGTTATGTTATCCAATATATTAACATCTATGTGAAAGCCATCAGCGAAAAGGGTATGTGTGTTGCCTCTCATTGTTATGTTATCCAATACATGCGTCCTTTGATGACAGAATGCTAAACGAAACAAGTGAAACTGGATTAAGGTTGTAAAGTTTATATATGTGCAGATACATTAAGCTAGAAGATAGGTTACTTGAAACTAATCAAAGCTTGAGACGTGGATATTGTTCGCAATTGTATGGGCAACCAAAATGACCACTTAGTATTGGTGGCACTTTAAGCACATTTTTAACATTTTTATTTATAGAGATTAAACATGTTACAATATCTTATAGAGTGTCATTTTTATTTGAATTTTTTTTTTATATAATTCTGTGCAGCCTAACATTATTATAAGGACTAAAAAAAGTCAAATGTTAATTGTCAAATAATTATGTTTAACATTTTGCCGTAATTCATTATTTACTTACGTCGGGTTAGATTATGTCAAACAATATATATGTAAAGATGACACGCATACAAAATATTTGATTAGAAAAATTAGATAAGACAAAGGAGTAAGTAATTAGAAAGTTGGACTTTTAGTCGTTGGTATTAGTAACATTAAATGTCCATGTGGCTTGATAAATGGACTTTGCTTTTGGCAAACTTTGCATTAGAGTACTCTCTCAATCTCAAAAATATTAATTTTCAACCACTCAAACTTTGTGGTATCGCACCAAATTTGTTAATTTTGGATATTGCAGTTAGAGGAATGCATTTTAGGTGACCTACTAAAGAAATTATTAATTATACCGTACTGGTGCAAATTATTAGAAGAAAAAAACAACATAAGGTCAGAGCTATCATCTGCTTGATTATTTATGCAGATTGCCATTTTCGGTTCCTAAAACTCAAGAATACAAGCTACTGTATACATGCCTTTATCTTCTTATGGGGCAAGACTGTTAACTAGCGATTCATTTCATAATGTACTGCTTATATTTTTTACCATGTAAGTTGAACACTGATACTATTAATCCATAATTATGTATCATCATACTTAATTCCGTTATCGTTTTTGTAGAACACATATAACACATACAATTTTGCATATCATCATATTTTAGTGCTAATTTGTTAGTTTGAGAAGGTTGGAGAGCTCAAAAAGATTCGACGGGAAAGATGCTTGCCTCCTATTGCTAGCCAAATGTGCTTGAAGTGAATAATTTTTTTCTTGATTGTTCAAGTAAACATTTAATATTGTTGTCATTGTAGTGCAAAATCTTCTTTTTAGTTAAGCTAAGGAGTAGTTACAGTGGGTCATACTCAACATGTTGTGCTTTTTATTTTTATAACTTTGAGCTTTATGAGATACTTGGATGTCGTTGATTGGATATTTAGATCTTTATCACATCAAAGCTCCTTCATATTTACTTAAGTATTGAAACTTTATTTTCTTGGGTAATACTACACTTTTACTATGAACTTCGTTAGTACATGACTAGCAAAAATAGCCACTGTGTTAATTTGAAATGTTGCACTACCTTCTTGAACAGTGCTATGATGATAGATATATAGCAGGGCGTATACAATTATTATTTCTATAATGACAGCCTAAATGATAGATAAAATCGAGATGAATGCTTTAGGACTAAGACGCGACTGACACCCTTCGTTATAGTTGTTAAACCAATTATACCAACTTTAACCCTTATCATGTATTTAAATTAACAAAAAACAATAAACAAAAAATTATAAGTCATGCCCGCCCATTGGGCGGGCTTCGAAAACTAGTATATATATATATATATATATATATATATATATATATATATATATATATATATATATATATATATATATATATATATATATATAATATGCTTTTTGTTTAAATTGTTGGTGTAACTTTAACTTGTAAGACATTTTACATAGCTTTTGCTTTTATAAGTGAAAAAATGGACATTTATAACGGGTTTTTAAATAGCTAAAGTTAAATGAGTGTATGCAGGGGTGGAGGGGATGGGGTGACTAGCGAGTGCTAGGCCTCCCTCAACTTGCCCAACAAACAAACTACAACATAGCCCGAAAGCTTAAAGTATTAGGAATATCAATAATCGGCCCCTCACAATAGAGGGCCGACTTTAGGGGGTTTTGGTGTCTTGAACCGTTTATTCGTGATGAAGATGGTGTTGTGAATATAATACCGCTAGATATAAGCTAACCAGTTTAGTAAAACCGAATCTGAACGTCGAAGTGATGTTGAAAGTTGTAGGTCACAGGGTATGAGAAAGAGAGAAATATAGATAGAGAAGAAGACTTTTTTTCTTAGGAATACAACTTTTTAATTTTTTTGTGCAATAAAAAACTTACATAAAAATTGAAATAGTACAACTATTGTATTACGAAGTAGTACTTTAAATATAAAATGGGTGAATAATCCTACCTAATTTTTCCATTTGGCTTTTCTTGATGCTTATGTGTTATATTTTTTCCTTTTGTTCCATAAATCCATAGTGTTTACAAACTTTATTTATCTCAAAATATGGAAAAGTATTATTTTAATGGATTGAAAGATTATAATTATAAAAGTATATAAATGAAGGAAATGTTGAACCACAATAGTGAAGAAGTGTTAGTAATCTTTGTAACAAAAAAAAGGCTTTGTCATATTGGTTCGAACTACATCACTACTATTTTAAACGAAAATTTTGGCCTTCCTTAACATGAAATCCTGGCTCCGCCCCTGAGTGCATGCACCACGTGTTATATAGTAGAATTGGCTCTCATGAATACGTGTGAAATAGTTTTTCCACACACCAATCATTTACTATGTAGATGACACATTGATCAAAATATTTTAAAGTATTGCAGGCTAACTATTAGGTCACAACGTGATTGGAAATTTTTTGAATCTAGATGGGAATACCCATATCTTATTCGCCAAAATGAAATTCATGAATATCATTATTGTGTTCCTCAAACTTATAATCTTAGGTAATATAATTATGTAATAACTTTGTAATTTTGATTATATATTTATTAATGAAAAATATATTATTTTTTTACTTTTTATTTGTATGTTTATATGTCTACTTTTCATTTTTATATTTATTATGATTAGTTGATTATTATGTAATAATTAATTGTTAAAAATAAAAATAATAACAAAAATAATAGTAATGATTGTTTAATGATTATGTTAATATATAAATAAGATAAAACATAATAATTGGATATAACGAGGCGTTTAGACCCGTGTGATGCACACAGTTTATATAAAAGTATTCCTTATGTAATGTTAAGCATAAACCGTTTAAGTATTAATCTAATTGTGCATCTGATTGAACATGCATCGCAATTCTTAGCCAAATAGTTTTGAATCTAACATAATTGTTAATTTTTAAGCCTCGAATTGACTTTGTAGCGTGGTATTCTAAATATTACCTCAAACCTTTAAATTCACAAATTATAGAATGCTCAAATAGTAATAAGTTCATGTTCTTTTACAAACAAATTAAAAAGATGAAAATTATTTGTATAAGTTATGGATATCTCAACTTTTTGACCTACTTTTTCTGACAAAATGTCTTTGAAATTTTAAGGTTTTCATATTTTACATATTTGGCAAAAGAAATAATTAATCATATGATATAAGTAGCAAACACATTATAACCTAAACAAAATATGAGAAATTTTAATAAAAGAAAGCAAGGAAAAAAGAAAAGAAAAAAAACTAGTTTTTAAAGCTGTGGATAAATCGAAATCTATGTGTTTGATTTCTAGTCTGTTGATACAAATATCGTCAAAAAAAAACGTTATTTATATTTTACGATCTTTACCTTGTTTTGTTATCGACAAAAGTAAATTTCAGTTTGCAAAGTATAAAGCTTGTCAAGATTGTTAGATATTATTACAAGCATTTCTTAAATAGTTTTCAACATTTAAGCATTAGCATTTTATCACTTTTGATTAA
The DNA here is from genome assembly GCA_019973895.1 of Chrysanthemum seticuspe. Taxonomy (NCBI): domain Eukaryota; kingdom Viridiplantae; phylum Streptophyta; class Magnoliopsida; order Asterales; family Asteraceae; genus Chrysanthemum; species Chrysanthemum seticuspe. The sequence continues at coordinate 138,592,351 of BPTQ01000009.1, forward strand.
CTACATATCAATCCACATTATTAGCCTTCTAAATTAAAATGTGTCTCAACATTTTAAATCAAACATTTTTAGTTACTTTAACAAAACATTACATAAGTATTTACTTATATAACATGTAAATTCTAAAAATGAAAAACTACATATTACATCATGTCTTGCATCACCTTAAAAATCTTTAGAAGATTTCATGAAATATTTTGTTTAGATATTCACTCAACATATCTTGCATAATCTTGGATATATTTGGTAAGATCCTTGAAAGATTATTTGTGATCTTCCTTTCAGACTGGCGGAACCAAAAACTAGAAAGGGTGGACCCCTTTTTTGGTTCCGTCCAGTCCGTGGTCTGCTGATCACTTGGCCTATAAATAGCAAGTCAACCTAAGTTGTTTTCTCATCCCTCATAAGCATAAAACACGTACATTCTCTCATTCTATTACATCTAACTCAGTTTAATTTCATTTTAGTGGTCATCTTTTATAGCAAAGAAGATCAAGGCATAATCAAGCTTCAACAAATAGTTGAAAGTCTTGTTTGTTTTGTTGTTGTGTGAATCATTATTGTTCATACATCATTATTGTACCAAAAAATCTTAAACCTCTGAGTGTGATCGGTTAGTATTTTAGTCCTTAAAATACATAGTGTGTTGGGAGTAGTTGTACCCTTGTAAAAGAAATCGACATCTAGCTTTGTGTCAGAAATATTGTGTAAGCGACGTGTAAAGGTTTTCTCCACCAGTTAAAGGAGCTTGTTGATTAGCGAAGATAACTCTCTGTTGATTAGCGAATATAACTCTCGAGTTGGAGACTCGGTGAGTGCATTAGGGCAAGGAAAAAGAGTCCTTGTAGACCGAACCACTATAAACAACCTTGTCGTGGTTTGATTGTTTCTTTCCTTACTTGCATACTATTTATTACTTTCATATTATTCATTCTTTGCTTGCATATCATCTACCCTTTAATATCTATATTGATTGATCTCACAATAATTTTTCAAAACAAGTAAAATTTTACCGGTAAAACTATTCAACCCCCCTTCTAGTTTTCCACAAATGGTATCAGAGCCTCGTTGCTCAAGGTTTTCTAAAGTTTATTTTATTTTATAAACTTGAAACGATCCATGGATTACGAAAACTTTAAAGAAGGGAAATCTATGCAAAGACCACCACTTTTTGAACCCAATGGATTTATCTATTGGAAAACCCGCTTTGAAACGTATGTGAAATCAAAAGATATAGATCTTTGGTATGTTATCATCAAAGGTGATTACAGTCCTACATCAAAAGATATTTCAAATGATGATAAAAAAAATTTAATAGGTAAAAACAATGAAGCTAAAATGATGCTTTATAATGCTTTGCCTAAAAAGGAATATGAAAGAATTTTTATGTATGAAACCACTAAAGATATTTGGGAATCTTTAATAATCACACTCAAGGGAATTCACAAGTCAAGGATAACAAAATTGATCTTCTTGCTGAACAATTTGTTAATACCATTATTACTTCTCTTAAAGCACTTGATGAATCTTTTCATAGCAAGAACTTTGTCAGGAAATTTCTTAGAGCACTCCATCCGAAATGGAGAGCAAAAGTAACGGCTATTGAAGAATCAAAGGATCTCTCAATAATGTCATTTGACGAGCTAATTGGAAATCTCAAAGTCTATGAAATGGTGATGGAGAAAGATTCGGAAATCATCAAAGGCAAAAGAGAAAAAGTCAAATCCGCTGCTTTAAAAGCAAGAGCGGAATCAAGTAATGTTGAAGAATCTTGCTCGGATAGTGAAGATGAGGAGTATGCCATGGCCGTAAGAGATTTCAAAAAGTTCTTTAGAAGAATAGAAAAGTTTGTGTCATTCCGGAAAGACCATGATGACAAGAAAGGAAAAGGTAAAAGGAAGTGCTTTAGATGTGGAGATACAAGTCATCTAATAGGAGATTGTCCCAAGCCACCTAAAATAAAAAAATCAACGAGCATTTTTAAGTGGTGCTTGGAGTGAAAGTGATAATGATGACGAAGAACCAAGTAAGGAGGAGATCGCTCTAATGGCACATGAATCAAACGAGGTACATTCCGACTCATCTTACTCCTTTATTGATGATGACACTTTGCAAAAACAATATAATCAATTATGTGAACTTAGCTTAAAAATTATAACTAAAAACAAGTTTTTAAAAACCAAAAAGGAATTTTTAGAAAATGAAGTTTATGAATTAAAAGAAAAGGCAAAACGCTTAGAAAAGAGCAAGGCTAATGAAGATGGTTGTAAACCATGTCAAGAGCTTGGTATTGAAATAGAAAAGCTAAAACTCACACAAGAAGTTCCTATCGAACATAACTCTAAATTTAAGAGATTTGACAAAAAGATTTCTTGTGTGGATGAAATAGTAAGAATTCAAAAAGTACCAGGGAATAGTAGTGCATTAGGCTTTAATGAAGTAGTAATTCCAAGTAGTCAAACCAAAATGGCCAGAAAAGACAAACAGATTGTCCCAACCAAAACAGAAAACCACAGACCAGACAGAACCAAAATCTTGGTTCCGTTCGTTGAACCAAAGGATTCTGTGGTTACTGCAGTGGGACAAAAAATTTGTGAAACAGCCTATAGTGAATTTGTCAAAGTTACTAAGAAATCTAAAGATGTTATTAAATAAAACCTGCTCTTACAATAGGAGTAGGACTTACTAAAAGTGAATTTAGATTTAAAACCACTCAACAAAAGCCTAAAACACCTATTACCAAACGCCCTATTCCCAAAAGCAACTATAACACAAAACCCAACAATTAACATACCGGTTGGAATCAAAACTTCCCTAGAACATATCAAAATCCTAATTACATGCCATGGAATCCATATCCATCGTTTCCATACGTGAACCAAGTAAGCGGTATGTTTAACCCAAACGGACCCGTGAGATATTGGGGACCAAACACTTGAGTTGTATGTTTCATAGGTATGCTTGAAAGTCGGCTTGAAGCCTGATGAATGGATAAAAGATAGCGGATGCTCAAGACATATGATGGGAAACAAAATCCTCTTCTCAACATACCAAGAGTACGACGGAGGTAATGTCACTTTCGGTAGCAATCTCAAAAGCAAAATTACTGGCAAAGGTACGATTGCTCATGACTCTCTAACTATTGAAAATGTTGCTCATGTTGATAGACTAGGATTTAACTTGCTTAGTATTAGTCAACTATGTTATAAAAAGTATAAAGTCCTCTTTGAAGAAAATGGTAGCAAAATCCTAAAAGACGGTATCACCATAGCAAAAGGAGTTAGGAAAAACAACATATACGTCATGAAAATAGATAGAACATCTAAGATAAACTTTGCTTAACAACCATAGATGATAGCTCTACTCTTTGGCATAGACGTCTAGGTCACGCTAATATGAGACTTATTCAATCCTTGTCCTCAAAAGAGCTAGTTAGAAACTTACCCAAGTTGAAATATAACCAACACTTTTGTGCTTGCAAAATTGGGAAACAAGTTCATAGTACCCATAAGGCTAAAAAACATGGTATCCACATCTAGGTGTCTAGAACTTTTACATATGGATTTGTTCGATCCATCCGCTATACAATGTTATGGAGGCAACTTCTATACTTTGGTCACAGTAGATGATTACTCAAGGTATACTTGGACAGAGTTTTTGAAACCCAAAAATGAAGCTTTTGATCTATTTAAAATACTTAGTAAGAAAATTCAAAATCAACTAGGTGTTAACATCGTGTCGATCCGAACGGATCATGGTCGTGAATTCGATAATGAAACACAATTTGGAAACTTTTGTGATACTAATGGTATAACACGCAGCTTTTCGGCTCCTCGAACACCCCAATCTATTGGTGTAGTAGAACGTAAGAATCGGACTCTTCAAGAAATGAGTAGAACAATGCTTAATGAATAAAACATACCCCAAAAGTTTTAGTGTAATGATGTTGACACATCTACTTACATCTTAAATAGAGTCTTAATACATCCGTTCTTGAACAAAACACCTTATGAACTTTATAAAGGCAAGAAGCCTACTTTAGGATACTGATTCGTGTAGGTTTAGGGTGGTGTGTGTATGTATAAAACTTACAATATCGATATCAAAAATAACCACAAGGAATGATTTAAAATACCTTTAGGAAAAAGGATAGTGAATCGAATCCCGTCAGTGATAAGTGATACGGATTAGGAAATCCGAGTCGTGTCCCAACGAGGTGTGAATGGGCAACGTCGTTTAAGGTTTGTTATTAAAATGCTCGATGTTTTGGATTTTTGATTTTGTTTTTATCTAAACTACGGGAAATGGGAAATCAATTAAGGGAAATTTCACTACGGGGAATCTTAAATACGAGAATTAACTAAAACGTATTAAATGAAACGCGAATTAAATGCAACTACGTCTAATCTAAATCCTAAAAATGATATAAAATTACTTTTAAACTAAAAAAGCAATTTCAAACTTAATTATGACTTAAAACGAATTTTTATGATTTTATTTATTTGAATTAAAAACTAATTTTTAACTTTTAAAACAAATCTAAAATACTAAAAATTATGAAAACAAAGGGGAGAATTATGAAAATATTTTTAAAAAATCTAAAATAACTCAAAAGACTTTTCAAAACTGATTTTGTATTTTTCTGATGATTTTTCTAATTTCTATGAATTAAAAACTATTTAAAACTAATTTAAATGCTTAAAATTGCCAATTTAAATAGGAAAAATCTGGAAAAATTATTTTTTTGCTTTTTATAATTTTCTTAATCTAGGAAAAATAAAAACTTATTTTTTGGAAGCTTTTCTGATTTATTTGAATTAAAAAGTACTTAAAAAGTACTTAAAAAGGATTTAAAACTGATTTAAAATAAGAAAAATAATAAACAGTACCGGAAAAATCTGAAAAATTCAGGGAAACTCTAAAATTATATTCTAAATTTATGAAAAAAATAAAAACCTATACTAGTGTGCAAGAAAAGCAAGCTGATGTGAAAAGTGCTTAAAAATAAGCTAAACAAATGAAGCTATAAGCTGTTATAAAGTACCAATTGATCACAGAACCTAAGATTTGCTAAATAAACTTAAAACAAGCCTATTTAAACTAGTCTAAACTTCTAAGATGCAAAATACAATGATTTGATTTGAAATAAGCTAATCAGCCAAACAGCTCTAACATATCCACTTTAAGCTACTAAAACAGCTTATCTACTAACCCAAACTGAAAACCAGAACTGAGGTACTCAAGAGCACCAACCAGAGATCAACTAGACCAAATTTCAGGTCCTAACAAGTTAGAATGGAGCCTATGCAAGATCTGCAAGAAGGCCTGCTCACACTAACAGTGGTATCAATCGCCAGGTTGTTGGGTGAATCGTGTTTGTTTTTGAAGTGGGTTTCGGTCCTACGCCTAAAACGCACATTTGATACTTTGGTTCGCTTAAAAACTTGTTTTTTACACTTTTTAATCCAAGATTCTTGTACTTTCAACGTTTTAGGGTGTTAAAATACTTGTTTTTGGCAAAAAGTTTCAAACTTTATGCGTGGATAGTTGTTTTTGATCGAGTTTTTGAACGAGGGTTCTATCCTACTCGTAACTGTTTTAGAGGCTTTGGTTCATCAAGTTTCACACTTTTTGTGTATTTTGGTGTTATTGAAGCTATTTTATCACACAAAAACTGGTTTAGAAACACTTTTGGACAGAATCAAAATTTCGAGCATTCCTACGCATAGTAAAACCCTAAAACTACGCGTAAGTGCTTCCTTGGTTTGATCTTCATTTTCGTGGTTTATTCCGTGTTTTCTTACTTGGATAAGTCTGAAAATACGTCGACTTTGGATATCTTTTGCACTGTGATAGTGTAAAAGATCATTTGGGAAAAAACCCTAAAATTACGCATAAGCATAAGCTTACGCGTAGAAATCCTACGCCTAATATTTTTCCTACGCCTAAGCCTAGTCTTACGCATAAGAAAATCCTACGCCTAACTTTCTACGCCTAACTTTTGTCTACGCCTAACTTTAGTGCTTTTCCTACTTACGCGTAAGCTAAATCCTACGCGTAACTTCTCATTGTTACGCGTAACTTTGGTGTTTTTACGCATAAGTGCTACTCGGTTCTTGTCTTTTCTACGCCTAAGGACACTTCATCAACAAAGGTTCATTCGACTACAAAGATCCATTTTTACTACACAAGTTTATCAACATGTCTCAACCACCATACTCTAACTATTTCCCTCACACTTATAATCATCAACAACAACAACAATTAACTCCACAACATCAACAATGGAATCAACAACAAGCTATTTATCAACAACAATTTAATCAACAACATAATCCACAAATTGGTGCAATTCCACCACCACAATTGGTTCAAACACCACCAAGCCTTCAAGTTCAACCCTACACAAATGATTTCAATCAACATCCATCAAGGAACACTATGAAGGAACCCACTTGGTTTGCAAAGATGTGTGAAGCTTTAAGCAGCCAACAATCAATTCATGAAGCTGGATCACTTGATAGACCTCCAATGCTCACTCCAGGAAACTATGATCAATGGGTGATAAGGTTCTTTAGGTTTTGTGATCTGAAGAAGCCACATGGAAAGTTCTTAAAGAAGGTTATCTTGGAAGGTCCATTTGATGCCTACTGTCATTGTACCCGGAGATCCTACTGCTATTCTACCAAGAGATGAACAAACAAACATTGCTACTGTTACAGACTTGAATGCTCAAGAACTTCTCCACTATGAAGCAGATGAACTTGCAATGGAATATATCCTTTTAGGATTACCAAACCCAATTCTTCGTAGTGTTGATGCTCAAAAGACTGCACAGAAAATGTGGGATCATATTCGTCTTCTTATGGAAGGATCGGTACTCAATCAGGAGGATTTGGAATCTAAAATCTACTTGGCTTATGAACACTTCATGATTGAACCTGGAGAGACACTAGAGTCCTATCATCATCATTTTTCAGACATCATCAATGATTTGGATAAACACAACATCATCATGCCAAGAATTGCAGTGAATACTAAGTTCCTGAGTAGTCTTGGTACTGAATGGGAGAAGTATGTCATTTTTCTCCGTCAAGCGAAGAATATGCATCATTCTACATATGGATTGTTGTACGATTACTTGAAGCCTCATGAAAAGGAAGTTGATCGGGAAAGGTGTTAGCCTTAATAGTTTTATTAGAAGTGATGGTCATTCACATTTAGGAACTTTGTATCGTGTGTTAGATATCATGATAGAATAGTCAACGGGCTCGTGGATTGGACCAAGCTAAATGGCTAATAGTTGAGACTTGCTAGCCGCTTATAAGCTTAAGCTTGTCAAATCCAAAGCCCAATCCAAGTCCACGAAAAGCCCAAGCAAAGCCTTTAGGGTTTTAAGTTGCTTGTACTATAAATACCCCTCAAATGGTCATTTGAGGGGTGTGCTTGAAAGTGTGTGTGTGTGTGTGTATTTTCTCTCTCAAGGAATATACAACTTATTGTTTGCATATCTTATCCACAACATATACACGGTTTTTATATATCATTCAAGTCACCATTCATCTTTATCTTTTCTTACTTCTACGCATATGTTTGTGTTTGGGTTTCACGAGTTCTACGCATAACTTTGGTTAACGTGGGTATTTCGTGATAAGGATGATATATCGTAGTGGTCCTACAATTGGTATCAATCGCCTAACAATGGTTTAGGAGTGTTTGTGTTTGTTTTGAAGTTTGGTATACGCATAAAGCTCTCGTTAGTCATATTTGAAACGCATAAAGCTTTAATTTTTGCACTTAAAAATTCAAGATTCTTGTGGTTTAAGGTTTATTTGGTGCTAAAGTTTTAGTTTTTTGCAAAAAGTTCGAAGCTTTACGCGTTTTGGTTAAGTTTTGAACACGTTTTTGGTTCATTGGTCATTTCTACTCGTAACTTTTCTAAGCACTTTGGGTGAAAAAGGTCAACATTTTTGGGTTATTCGAGTGTTTTTAAGGATATCTGTGCAAGAGAAATTGGTTGAATCGCTGAAATTTTTTTACGAGTAGGTCAAAACCCTAATTCTACTCGTAAGAAAGTCAACTACTCATAAGGTTCTACTCATAACTTTTTGGTGCAGATTCTTCGAGCTTAAACGGTGACTCAGTGCTTCCCTCACTTGGATAAGTTTGTGGAACACTTCGACTTTTGGATATCTCTTACACTGTGATAGTGTAAAGGATTTTTGGGCAAAACCCTAATCTTACGCATAAGTTTCGACTTACGCGTAGAATACTTTACGCATAAGCATTTTTCTTACGCCTAAGTTTTCCTTACGCATAAGCTAAATCTTACGCATAACTTTTTCTACTTGTAACTTTAAACCTACGCATAAGATCCTACGCCTAAGGAATCCTACGCCTGAGATCCTACGCCTAAGCCTCGTCTACTCGTAACTTCCTGTTTCTACGCCTAAGCTCTTTCTACGCATAACTTTTTGGCGGGAAAACTTGAGTAAAATTTAAATTTTTGAGGAGACTAAACGTTCAATGTTTACGCGAAATTCAAATTTTGGTTTAACTGTGAAAATTTTGGTCAAAAATTCAAATTTTTGGGCCTAAATTCAAAATTTTCGGGTCAAATTTGGCGTCAAAATTGTCATAACTCAATATTTTCATACGTCCTTAGAATTGATTTTGTTAGTGCAAATATTACGATATTTAATCTATACAGTCTCGTTTGTTTTGATTGATGACAAACATGTAACTTGTAATACATAACGTAAAATGTACAAGTTACTTGTAATCACACTTTGTCTCAACATACATTCAACACCCTCGATGTCTCAAGTCCTCGTATGTTACAACACAGGTTCGTACATGTTTGTTATGTGGCATTATGATCAAACCCATTAACAAATCATTTAGAATGTTTAAAATACGTTTAGAGTCACTAAGTATTTTAATAGGTTAACCATTCTATTTCGAACCTCATTTTACATTTTGCATTCACAAGTATTTCAAAAGGTAACTAGACATTTTATCAACTAGTTACATAATACATTTTACAAGTTTACTTTGATAAACCTTTTAATCTAAAAATGGAAATACATGTTACATCATGTCATGCATCATCTTTGAAATCCTTGGAAGATCACTTGAATATTTTGGTTAGATTGACACTCAATATATAAAATGTGATCTTAGTAAGATTTGGTAATATCTTGGAAAGATTTGAAGAAAGATTTTTTAGATTTTATGTCAGGCACCCACGGCACCAAATTGTATAAAGGACGGAACCCTTTTAAGGGGTCCGTGGTCCGCGGACGCTCCTGTCCACTTTTGGCTATAAATAGAAGCCCATTGTTTTCCCATTTCTTCACCACTTCAAAGCACATCTTCTCCACCTTCTTGCATACATTTAGATCAATCATTAACAATGTAGTAACACACATTAAATACCCTAATTATCATGATCATAATGCTTCTAACATTCATCTTTGTTGTAAGCATACTCTTTGATCAACCAAGGAAATCTTGGAGATCTAGCCATCCCCACTCACCACAAGTTGAAGATCTATCACAAGAAGTTTGGGGAACTTGTGATCTTCATCATGAAGGCTTCCTATCAATGGAAGTTCATTTAGAAGTAGTTATTCATATCCATTAGACATTTGTGTCATGGATCATTAGTGTAAACATCATTGCATCATAACAACACTTTCACCAAACTAGATTAGATGGTTTATGTGTTTGTGCCATAAAACACAAGGTTTATTATGTTGGGCCATAAAACATATTGGGAGTGGTTGTACCCTTGTAAAAGAACTCGACATCTAGCTTAGTGTCGGAAATATTGTATAGGCGACGTTAGGTTGGTTCTACCTCGAACTAGAACCCGGTATTTAGCTTTGTACCGGAAAAAGTGTAAGCGACGATTGTAAGGTTTTCTCCGCCGAGAAGGGAGCTTGTTGATTTAGTGAAGTAACTCTCGAGTTGGGTACTCGGGGAGTGGAGTAGGGCGGAAAGGAGATCCGTGACCGAACCACTATAAATCCTCGTGTTCGGTTTGCACTTTCCTTTCTTTATCTCTTTACTTTTATACTTGCACTATACTATTGTTTGTGATGTGGTTTGATGTTCATGATTGTGTGACAACTTTGTTTACCATGCTTTATATTAGTCACAAACAATAATTGGTACTTTCATATTATAACAAGCTTCATAAGCGATTTGATACTAAAGATCTAAAGTTTTTAAACGGTAACGTATACACCCCCCTCTACGTTTCCACAATTGGTATCAGAGCCACGTAGCTCGTATTTTCAAAACAAATTGTTTTTAAAATAGAGTACGATCCATGTATCAAATTACCATTGAAGCGAAAAATAATATGAAAAATGCTTTGCTTATTATACTTAGAAATTTTGTTGTTAAATGTAACTTTGTATACAAGCTTGAAGATTTTCTTGAAAAGTAAAATAAAAAAAGTTTGTTGAAAGAACTAGTAAGTATTGTATTGTGTGCTCATAGAAAATTTACGAAGAAATATGATTTTAAAGAAGTGTTTGGGATAACTATAAATCTAGTTGAAAAATCACCTCCGTAAATGTTTAAGATAAGTTACATAAGTAGATATATTGTTAAATATGTGTATTATATGTTTACTATGAAATCTAGTAAGTCGCACACGTTTTCTCTATGTCAAATACTAGTTTTGGTGAATCTGTCTCAGAGGACCACGGCACCAAATCTTATAAAGGGCGGATCCCTTTATTTGGTTCCGTGGAATCCGTATGTACAGTATGCAGTTTTTTTGGCAACTTCAAAAAAATCATAACTAATTAACCGTAAGTCCGTACGAGTCGAGCCACCTATCATTTTAAAGGGAATTGAGTCTACTTTCATTTAAAAATACTCTCATGGCCTGAGTCTAATTTTAAATAAGTGAAATAGACCAAATACTACAGTATGTCTAAAATATTGAGTTTCGCTTTAACATAAAAACTCAAAATTTTGAATCAAGCAATTTAAGTTGGTATTCTTAGAACTTTGATACAACTTCCTTTGAAACTAAATAATTTGGTAATACGTTTAAAGGAAACTAATCAAGCTTGGTATACATCGTCATATTTAAACGCAAAATGACGAAAAGTGTCTTTCTTGTTATGCTATGCTAAATGACCACTTGTTTATGTTGTTTGCATATATGTTGCTTGCTTATTTTTCAAATTGTTGTTTACACTTGTTTGTTTGCATAATATAAGTGTCAATCTTGCCATGTTATTTACTCACTTGTTTGACGATTTCTTGTTTATGCACAATAGGTTATTTGCTAGATTTTGTGCACTAAGTTGGAAAATTATTTTACCATCGCTTGTAGAATTAGATTACTTCGTTTGCATAGGTTACTAACATCTCGCATAACTTATGAAATGTCATAACTCACTTAGCAATGAGTACTAAGTAAATTAGTCAAGTACTTTGAAAAATGAAGGTGTTAAGAGAGTGTTTGGTACAAGGACAAAAACAATGTTGTATGATGTAATTTATTTTTTTTTACTTTGTAGGATGATAATATGACTTAAAACAATGTTGTATGCTAACCGGTTTATGCAGGTGGATAGCACAAGTATGTTATCAAATTTTACCCATTTTCACTTTTATGTGAAAATCGTTAGCCCTTGGTCAAAGTCTATGCTCCACTATATTTGTATATGTGGTATCGACTTTTCCTAACTAGAAGTAATTAATGTCACATGTTTTAAGCAAAATTTCAGGTTTCAGAAAACTCCCCGACACCTAAAAAATGGGTCTGTGAACTTTTCTGATGTCCACGGATCAGACGGCACCAAAATGTTGGTACCGTCTGTTATGTATTTTGGTACCGCCATACCTGTACAGGCGGACCAGGCGGCACCAATTTAAGGGTTCCGGCTGTGTAAAGAAATGGTGCCGTGAATCCTACAGGTAAGTTATTGAATTTTACTAAATCCCGTAATCTAATTTACCAAACTTCGTTTCTAGGATAAGTTGTTAATGCATATCTTTCATACCTCACTCAACACATCCTCAATGGATTAACTTAGGATGTTTGACATGATTTTAGACACTTCCATCTCATTAGAAACTACCATCTTTGTATGGATTAACATCAAATCCATGAATCCTTAGTTCCATAAATCAACACATTCAAGATGATCATTTTCACACCTTCACTGTTATTTTTCCTCAAGCTTAGCATTTCTTAAAGTAAAATCAAAATGACTAAATCCTTAACCTCAAATAAGCCACTTAAGAAAACCACTAGGATTAGCATTTGATCTTGTTGCTTCATTAACTCGAGCTCTTCATCCTCAGACTCATTACCTCCCAACATCTCCTCACCCGTTTGCGGATGACTTAGATGACTTACCGAGACTAATAAACATGGACTCATTATTTGCAAAGATATCATACACAAGTCTAACATATGACTATAGATATTGTTTTGTATCTACATGTATTGCCTCACCTGGTTAACATGAAAATAATGTGTCATCCTTCAAGACAATAAGTACTTACATCGAGTCATAACTCACACATATGTTAAATACATATTATCAAGTCTTGTTATCCTTGAGTTCAATCTAAGCTTTATAACCTCAACAAATTAGGATTGACAACTTAAGTATTTCATCCGAAATATTCAAGTATATGCGACTTACGATTGTAGTCATTAAAAGTCATATCCGAAAAATCAACACCCAAGTATTTTAACAACACATGTTGAAACACTTATCCAAAACAAACAACCCACGGTGCCACTTATCCCTCTTTGACACCTACTATCCCTCTTCCATCTTTTGGCACTATTAACCGTATTGCTCATGAACTTCCAAGAGTATACTTTAAATCAAACGTGCCCTTTCAAGGTGAACCTATACCTCAGCCCCTAAGCTTCATAGACATAACCAAAACTTCAAGCACTTCACCCGCTAGTTGTAGTAACCAATGAACCATAAGAATTAGTATCCGTACTTTTTGTGTTCAACATCTGTGGACAAATAATCAACCTAAGTACTCCCATAGCACAACAAACCCCTACATCACCACATCCTTATTTAGACACACTAGAAGACCTACCACCTAGATCAACCAATCCACCATCCTTGCCATCATTTGAATTCGTTGAGTGTATTGCTCAAAAAGCCCTTGTGTCCAACACTTGTACTGAATCAAATGCACGTTTGAACAAACTCAACCATCCTTTCCCACATATAAGGACTTAGATAATTCATTATGGCTAGAACCTCAACTATCAAATAAGCATGGTGCTCTTGGTAATTGTTGTCAATTTCCACTAGGTATAAGTAGTACTACCTTCACAAATAATCAAAGTATTAGTAATACTTTGTCGTTAAACTTCTGCATAAATTTCGTTAAACTTCAAATCAACATTTTAACAACATATATTAAAATGCAATCTCAAAGCCAACATCATACACCCCAAGCAATAATGACTCTTGAGGAGTATACATAAGAAACTCGAGTGAATTCCTCTTGTCATCATCTAGTGAATATAATCTTGAGACCAAGTTTATTTAGATGGGACTATCCGATTCAAACACTTTGGCTTCATATCTTCATTTAGGAAAACATGATGTTTTGAAGAACATTATGACTAAGATTCATGCGTTAAGCTTTCATTTTGTTAAAAGGATATTGTATATCCTATGCATCACTCTTGCGACATAAATAGTTGTGTTACAAGAGATTTCATTACACCTCATTAGCTAAATGATCTTGAAACAAACATCTACAAGTTCTGTGAACTAGCATATCCAATTCATCTTGTCATACTTGTTTTCATAAGCATGATAACTTTATCCCATGGGATAATCTCATTTGTTGAAAGATACTATTTGTATCTATTTCCTTTCAAGCGTACATCATAACCTAACCTTGCTCAAACCGAGTGCACATCCAAGGTTAAAACTACACAATTTTAGAGCATACACAAGATCTATTGAAGTTGGTAACCTCACTTAGATTCTTGTTAAATAATGTTCCAAAAAGCTTTCTTGAGAACGTTCTTAGTTTAACATATTCCATTCTCTAGTCTTAGATGATCAATTCACATTTAAAGTACAAGATGTCATCCATTAGATCATACAATTAGCTGTGTAATTTGAACAACTTTCGATTCTAAACACAAGATTAAAACACATTGTTTATCAAACACACCATTGTTAAAATTCATGTGTATAACATGACATCTTCATCTCCTTAGTTATATTGCATATTAGTTGTGTCACATTAAGCCAAGTATTGGTAAACTATCATCTTTTATACACTTTAATAGGCAAAAGTAGGAGTTCCCATCTTTCTAACATGAGAATGATTACTGGAGAATCTATTGCACTAGAAACTCAATTTGACCTAACGGTTGAATTGCTTCCTGGAGAGAAGTTGGGTTTGTGGAATCACCCGTAAAAATGGTCGTGTTTAGCCTTAATTGAGCACCGCTAGTAATAGTCTCATATTCATTCTCCAACTTGAAAAATTTGTTTTCCTATACTTGCCTAAAGTAAGAGTTAAAACATTGATAGTTTGCCTCGCCTTAGGAATACTAATCAAACAAGTAGTATATATGACTTTTCTTTTAAAACCACTTGCATTGCACTTACATGTGTTGATTACATGTTCTTGTTTGATACGATAAGTTGATTTGACATTATCTTAGTGTTTGATAACTAGTCGAATGTGTAAACCTTAGTACGGTTTTATCTTTATAATGCTTGTATTCTTGTTTCATGCTACTAAACGTTTAAACCTAAAACTTTATTTGCATGATACTTACTTTTGAATTAATTTTAGCATGATTAACATGTTACTTATGAAATCATAATATGTCATTTTGATACGTGATAATTCTGATATGATAAAGTTTGTGTTTGAAAGCTATTAGTTGGCATTCATTATATCTATGTGTAGTACGATCCAAACGATACATGCTCCAAATTGTTATGTCTTAAACATGGCTTGCATGAATCTTTCATCTTGTTTCTTTTGCTTCTTGTCACACTATTTGTTTACTACATATGCACATATAATATGTCAAAATGCTTTTGGTATGACAAACTTTTAGAAGCCTTTTTATCTTACAAATTAATCACATAGATTGTTGTGTTAATTTACAAGCCAAGTATGCTTAAGCGTCTAAGTCTAACGATAAAACAATCTCAAAATGAAATGTCTTGAATAAAGTTGTATTCTTGCATAATATGATTGTCTTGATGCTATCTTGTATGGTGATTTCTTGTCTACTAAAGTGCAATGTGTTTTTGCTTATATAATATGTTATCATTTGATTTCTATCATGTTAACATCTTCTGTCACTAACAAATTTGTTTTGTAGGTTGATAACAAATTATTTGTTATCTCACTTGGTTCTAACTTTTATATGCTCATTTTTGCATAATCCCCTTTATTGCTATGTAGATTAGTACTATGCTTTATGGGACCCCTACACTTGCATATAGTTTAAAAGCATATAAAATTAAGTTCTAGAGGGTTGGCTTTGCATTTTTGTCTTTCAACCGACCTCTTTCCAAATCTCATCTTTGCTTCCGCTTTCCAAAAATCACCTCCATCATTATTTAGTTATAACAATACTCTAATCCTCTTCACTTCCTATTAGGAAACCACATGCCTCATCATACGATCATCTCGTATTAATCGAGAAGAGGTACATGACTTTAAGGATGAAGTTCATTGTATGCTAACCATCATCCAGAAAAACATCACTAAGCTCATCTCTTTCGTTAACCCGAATAACCTCCTAAACACTTTGTTGTCATTCCTTATTTGATACATTACACATTATGTTGGATGTCCACCAATTAAGGGGGAGAGAAATCCATTCACATAATTGTCTTTTGTCAAATTTTATGTCTCTTAGACTCTAAAATACCAACACATAGGCAAACACCACTTAGCTTAAACCGGTTCACGAAACCACAACTAGTTCAACCTTTTTAACCTTATATCACAAGTTTGCACCAATACCTCATCAAGTGAAGAACACATCATATGTTTTACAAACTTCTTCATCTCCATAATCAACGAATCTAGGATTTTCCTTAAAACTAGCACCTTACAACTTCACTATCTAGAACACCATCATAGGATCTTATCCTTTTCTCGCTTGACATATATCATGCATGTCATTGTCAGTGCAAACGATATATTAATCAAAACAGCCATTTCCAACACGTTGGTCCATCCAACTCTCACTCATATGATGTCATTCTCATCCTCATATAGGTACTCATTATTAGTATTTTCCATATTGTCTTCACTTCTTTTCAAAGTGATAATCATCCATGTCGGTCAAAACCATGCTAATACTACCTTTCCCATTGTCACCTAGAATAGGTCATTTTTATAATTCGTGTCAATCAATGAACGAATTTATCTTCATCACTTTTATATCTTTTGGTATCTTCATTATAATATTCTTAGATAGAACGCATTACTGATTACTCTTGGGTTGAAGCATATGAGAACTTGCTCAAAACAATAGATTGTTAGCATCAATAAATCATTCAAATCATAACCCTTGTGCATCATTTAAATGCAATGTCCATTCACATTTTTTTTCCTCTTAGCTTTGGTCACTTGACATGACGAAAGGATTGCATGAGTCCATAGTTTTATATTTGCTATACATACGAGTTTCTAACTCCTTAATAGCTTCCTACCTAATCACCACCACCTTCCATCACCACTTTCACTAATCATCACCACCATGGATTAGCGAAAACTTGCTTTTGTAAATGTCAAGTCATCTACCATCACCACATGAATCCTACTAGTAAACCGACACCAACACTAGCACCACTAGTGGCACACCCGGTGGAAGACTTCATATATTCTTTCTAGGAATTATTTTGTAGGTTTTTATCATAATGTATTCTCACTTTTCTTATGATTGTAATTAGGAGACTACACTTCATGAGATCTTTGATTATATCATTTATCACATATATACATCTTATTTTTCTTTGTGAAAAAAATGAAATATATTACACTAATGTTTTTCATTGTAGGTTCATCATCATATACACTCGTTTGTATATAATTTACTCATCTAAGGATGAAGTTTGCATCAATTATTTTTCTTATTTTAGGTGCTTCTTGACACCTTAGAACAAGGAGGAATGTCCTTTAAGCACTCATATTGCATCGTCTATACACTTGGTTGTATATGACATATTTGTCTAAAGACAAAGCTTCTATTATACTAATATTTATTTTGAAGGTTCATCTTGACGCCCTAGAGCAAGGGGAGCTTCCGTCAAGAATTTACTGAATGCATCTTATATACACTTTGTTGTATATCACTTACTCGTCTAATGACGAATATAGTTTTGCACCAATATTTTTTTTTGTAGGTTTTTAATCATACCCTGACGCCTCAAACAAGGGGGAGCAACCGTCAAGGGGGAGCATGCACGCATTTAGCATCATTCTCACTTTTCAACAAGCATTTGTGCTTCGATAAAAAGTGGAGAAAATAGGCTAACATTGCTATGCATTTTTCTTTTTCATATATTTCTCATAATTTTTGTTGCATAAAACTAACCTTGATGTAGGTTAAGCCTCTTTATTTGATCCATGGATCCGCTACCAAACAAGGAACGGATTGAAGTAGACGATTTAACTTCACTAGGGATGATGCAAGCTCACCTTTTTGGGGAGAAATGAAGTTAAACTCCAAGGACACGCCCTTTTTGTTTCGACAAAAGGGGGAGAAGAGTGTAAACGGAGAAGGTAATGTAAAGGTAGTAAGGATACAAGTAACTTTTTACATTGTACTTTCTATTACGTTTACATATCTTTGTCATCATCAAAAAGGGGGAGATTGTTAGTGCAAATATTACGATATTTAATCTATACAGTCTCGTTTGTTTTGATTGATGACAAACATGTAACTTGTAATACATAACGTAAAATGTACAAGTACTTGTAATCACACTTTGTCTCAACATACATTCAACACCTCTCGATGTCTCAAGTCCTCGTATGTTACAACACAGGTTCGTACATGTTTGTTATGTGGCATTATGATCAAACCCATTAACAAATCATTTAGAATATTTAAAATACGTTTAGAGTCACTAAGTATTTTAATAGGTTAACCATTCTATTTCGAACCTCATTTTACATTTTGCATTCACAAGTATTTCAAAAGGTAACTAGACATTTTATCAACTAGTTACATAATACATTTTACAAGTTTACTTTGATAAACCTTTTAATCTAAAAATGGAAATACATGTAACATCATGTCATGCATCATCTTTGAAATCCTTGGAAGATCACTTGAATATTTTGGTTAGATTGACACTCAATATATAAAATGTGATCTTAGTAAGATTTGGTAATATCTTGCAAAGATTTGAAGAAAGATTTTTTAGATTTTATGTCAGGCACCCACGGCACCAAATTGTATAAAGGACGGAACCCTTTTAAGGGGTCCGTGGTCCGTGGACGCTCCTGTCCACTTTTGGCTATAAATAGAAGCCCATTGTTTTCCCATTTCTTCACCACTTCAAAGCACATCTTCTCCACCTTCTTGCATACATTTAGATCAATCATTAACAATGTAGTAACACACATTAAATACCCTAATGATCATGATCATAATGCTTCTAACATTCATCTTTGTTGTAAGCATACTCTTTGATCAACCAAGGAAATCTTGGAGATCTAGCCATCCCCACTCACCACAAGTTGAAGATCTATCACAAGAAGTTTGGGGAACTTGTGATCTTCATCATGAAGGCTTCCTATCAATGGAAGTTCATTTAGAAGTAGTTATTCATATCCATTAGACATTTGTGTCATGGATCATTAGTGTAAACATCATTGCATCATAACAACACTTTCACCAAACTAGATTAGATGGTTTATGTGTTTGTGCCATAAAACACAAGGTTTATTATGTTGGGCCATAAAACATATTGGGAGTGGTTGTACCCTTGTAAAAGAACTCGACATCTAGCTTAGTGTCGGAAATATTGTATAGGCGACGTTAGGTTGGTTCTACCTCGAACTAGAACCCGGTATTTAGCTTTGTACCGGAAAAAGTGTAAGCGACGATTGTAAGGTTTTCTCCGCCGAGAAGGGAGCTTGTTGATTTAGTGAAGTAACTCTCGAGTTGGGTACTCGGGGAGTGGAGTAGGGCGGAAAGGAGATCCGTGACCGAACCACTATAAATCCTCGTGTTCGGTTTGCACTTTCCTTTCTTTATCTCTTTACTTTTATACTTGCACTATACTATTGTTTGTGATGTGGTTTGATGTTCATGATTGTGTGACAACTTTGTTTACCAAGCTTTATATTAGTCACAAACAATAATTGGTACTTTCATATTATAACAAGCTTCATAAGCGATTTGATACTAAAGATCTAAAGTTTTTAAACGGTAACGTATTCACCCCCCCCCCCTCTACGTTTCCACAGATTTTTATAGTGAATTTCAAATTTTGGGCGAAAATTTTTAAGAACCGAGGTTACGAGTACGACTTTCGGAAACACCTCAACCGAGCTTAATCTTCATCAACCACAACTCATTTATCAATGAATCGATCCTACATCAACTTTATCAGATCATACCTTCATCAATGGCAACTCAACAAGACATTCATGCAGCCGGTGCCGAAAACCGACCTCCTATGTTGGCAAAAAGTGGTTATCTTCAATGGACAAGTCGAATGCTCCGCTACATCAAGACCAAACCTAATGGCAAACTCATGATTAAATCCATTCAGGATGGACCCTTCAAGCCTCGACAAGTTCATGTACCTGGAAATGCAGATGCAACACCTCCCGTCGCACCATCTTCTCGTCTTCAATACGAATCTGAATACACTGCAGAGGATCAGAAACAAGTCGAAGCAGATGACATGGCAATTCATATTATCCAACTGGGTTTACCAATTGACATCTTTGCTGCGGTAGACAGTTATGAAACTGCTTTCGATATGTGGGAACGTGTTAGACGACTTTGTCATGGAACAGAAATTGGTCATCAAGACATGGAGAACAAGTTGCTAAATGAATGGGAAAAGTTCACATCTACACCAGGAGAATCCATTGAATCCTACTATGGAAGGTTTTGCACTTTGATGAATGAGCTAATCAGAAACAAGCTGCCACCCAGAACTATCGTTCAAAACATCAAGTTCCTGAACAATCTTCCAGAAGAATGGGGACGATATGTCACTATTGTCAACCAAACAAAAGACCTTCATCAGGTGAACTTTGATCAACTGAATGATTTTCTGAAACAAAACCAAGCTGAAGTGAATGAAGTCAGGAAAGAAAGATTGGCAAAGAATCATGATCCATTGGCACTCATTGCAAAGACTCAACCTTCAGTGAATACACAACAACAAGCTTCATCATCTTCCAACAACAACAACTTGCAGCAATACATTCCACAACCACAACAACAATTCTATCCAGATCAACAATACCATGAACAAGGAATCATTGATCCTGAAACTGACCCAGAAGCGACCTTGCAACAAATATACTCTTTCTTGGGTAACGCACTCAAAAGTCGCTATTCCACACCAACTAACAACAACCAAAGGATTTCGTCAAACACTCGAAACAGGCAAGTTGCACAGCCAGGAGTGAATATGGGTCATCAAGGTCAAATGGTTGGAGTTATTGGGAATCAGCAGGGATATGCTACTGGATTTCGCATGGGTAATCAGGCGGTTCCGAATCAGGGTAATCAGATGAGACAGAATGTTGGGAATAGAGCAGTGGGTAATCAGAATCGGAATGTTGCAGCTCCAGTCGTTGGGAATCATGGAAATGTGAATCAGGGTAATCAGATTAAGTGTTATAACTGTCAAGGAATGGGTCACATGGCAAGGAATTGTCCTACTAAGCCGCACAAGAACGATCTTGAGTATCTTCAGAAAACTGTCCTGTTGGTACAAAAGGAACGCACTGGATTTCAGTTGAGTGCTGAGGAACATGACTTTATGGCTATTATGGATGATTTGGAAGACCTCGAGGAAATCAATGCGAATTGCATCTTCATGGCAAATCTTCAGGAGACTAAGTACGACTCTGACTCGGAAGCACCTCCTGTCTATGACGCCAACGCCGTATCTGAGGTACCAATCATTGATCCATGCTATAACAATGTCATATTTGATGTGTTTACTCATGACGAACATCATTCTGTGACGCCAGCACCTACTTATGATACATACCTGGACAATCCGAGTTGTAGCAATACTAACTCTGAAACTCCAGATGTGGATCCTAGTGGAGGCTGTGTGGCACAAAATACTGAGACTGATGAGGAAACACGTGCCTATTTTGAATCATTAATCAATAATTGTGGCATTGAAATTGAAAAAGTGAGTAAGGTCAATCGCGAGGTTAAGGCCGCGAATAAGAAATTGACCGCTGAGCTTGAGAGTTACAAGGAGCACGCCAAAGCTTTTGAATTTCATACAAACAAAATGTCAGAATTAGAAATTGGTTACCGAGATTCTGTTTTAAGAGAAAAACAATTGCAACTAAAATACGATACACTTGATGTGAATCTGAATTTGAAAATAAAATCTTTAAACAAGGAAATTTCTGATCTAAATGACCAACTTTCTAAACAAAAAGCACTGTTTTCTGATATTGAAAAAGAGAAGAAACAGTTGATTGCTGATTTTTCAAAACGAGAAGATTCTCTTCTTGATGAAATTCTTGATAAAACGGAAAAAATAAAAACTTTGGACAATTTGCTTCTTACAACGGGTCATTCAGCTAAATCAAACAAGATGCTTTCTAACCAAGTAAATCCACGTTTTCATACTTCACATAAGATGGCACTTGGTAACGACCCTTCTTCATTTCTCAAGAAAGCTCAGAAATCTCAGAATGTGTTGCACAATGGAAAACCTTTGCATGAATCCATAATTGTGCATGATTCTCTTGAAACATTGGAACTATCTGAGGAGAGTAGATCAAAAATGAAACAAAAACATCCGGAAATCAAACCTAGTGATTATAACACATGGAACAAAATTAATGGTATTCCTTTTGTTTCTCAAACAGAAAAGTCAACGTTTTCCACCACACCAACTGTTTTAAACAAAGTGTCAACACCAGTTTCAAAATCAGTTTCAAAACCAGTTGTTGTCTCCAAATCTCTTTCGAACATTGAACAAATGTCTTCAAACAATCCTTTTAACACAAGTGATGCGAGAAGTATTTTGGAAAATGTGAAAACTAGAATTGCGGATCTTCAAGAGACAGTGAAAACTAAAACCAATATTACAACAAACATCTGGTTTAGTAGTTTTGATATTGAACAGAAAAAGTTTTTTGAAACTCAAATTGCCGCTCAACTGACTAACATCAACTCAAGGGTAATTCATTTTGAACAAGCCTTTTTGAAAGAAACAGCTGACTTTGTCAAGGACCATAAATCCCTGGTAAAGCAAGCTAATGAAAGTGTTGAACACATCAAATTTTTGGAAAATCTAAATGATTCTCTCTTCGAAGATGTTCTGACTACTGATATTATGTCCATCATTTTGCAAACATATTCTATTGAAGATCATGAAAGACTCCAGTCTGAGACCTCCGAAATTGTTTCAAAATATGAAAAAGCTCTTATGAAACTTGAAAAAGAAAATGTATCATATTTTAAACAACTTGATCAAAAAACTGAGGAATGTAAGTATGACAAACTGTCGTATGAGCGTGCCTACAATGACATGAAAGCAAAAAATGATCTTTTGAGGGCTCAGCTGGAAAGTCAAAAAGGAAAGGCAGTGGAACTGTGATTAAAAAACCATTGACTGAGGAGAAAGCAAATGTTCCCAAACCGGTTTCTAAACCAAAAATGTCTGTTTCTTTGCCTCCTCCTAAAGTCAATGAGAAAAATGTTTCATCAAAACCAGTCACTCCACCTGCCCTACCTAAACAACATGTTGATAAGGGAAAAGCGGTTATCGAGAAACCAAAAGTTTTAGCACCTGGCCTTTTTAAGATGAGTACCACTAATGCGTCTGCCTCCACATCTAAAGAGACTAGGATAGCTGAAACCACCTCCCTTCATAAAAATGTGAATCCTAATGCGTGTGACTTACCTTCTACAGGACTAGAAAGCACCTCTAGGAGCAGCAGACTAAAGCCTAAGAGCAATACAAGGAACAATAGAGTCTCGACTGCCTCTAGAAGTAGTAGCTTGAATAAAGAGAAGAAAGTAGAAGAACACCCTAGGAATTTACAGCGTTTGAATAAGAAAGACATTTCATCTGAATGTACTGAACCTATGAAACTTGCTAAGTCTAATGAATGTGTTGAATCTCTTTGTTTAACTTGCAAGAAATCTTTAAATGTTCAAGATGATTGTGTTTCTAAGAATGTGAATGATAAGCCTGTTACGAAGAACGTCCCAAAAAGTAATTACGCTAAACGAGTAGGAAGACTAGTTGCAAAACTTAGGCTTTACACTACTGACAGGAACCAATGTGTATACTTTAGGGATGATATTTGGAAACCCACAGGTAGAACTTACACACTCCAGAATGGTACAATGAGTGATAAACCAGACTTCCCTGTAGAAAACCTCTCTAAGTGTGATCAGGATTTTACCTCTAACCCAAAGGAACCAAAATCAAAACGGTTTCCACAATATTCTTTTTCTGTAACTGGCAGGTTATCGAAATTTGTCTTTGGATCGTCGACTCGGGTTGCTCCAAGCACATGACCGGGAATCTGAAGCTGCTGATCAATTTCGTCTGGAAATTCATGGGAACCGTACGTTTCGGAAATGATCATGTAGCAGCTATCATGGGTTATGGAGATCTACCTTTTGGAAATTATTTGATCACTCGGGTTTACTATGTTGAAGGGTTGGGACACAATTTGTTTTCAGTCGGGCAGTTCTGTGATGCAGATTTAGAGGTTGCTTTTAGGAGAAATGCTTGCTTCGTTAGAAACTTGGATGGCACTGATCTCTTAACTGGGAATCGGGATACAAACTTGTATGCTATCGACATCAATCAAATGGCCTCTTCATCACCAATATGTCTTATGACACGAGCATCTGGAACTCAGTCCTGGTTGTGGCACAGACGGTTATCCCATCTCAATTTTGACACCATCAACAATCTTGCCAAAGACAACATCGTCAATGGACTTCCAAAGTTCAAATACACCAAGGATCACTTATGTCCATCATGCGAACAAGGAAAAAGCAAAAGAGCATCATATAAACCCAAATCCGTACCTAGTTCGGAAGCAAAGTTGCATATGTTGCACATGGACTTATGTGGCCCAATGAGAGTTGAAAGCTTTAATGGGAAAAAGTATATTCTTGTTATCGTCGATGATTATTCGAGATATACATGGGTTAAGTTTCTGAGATCAAAAGACGAAGCACCAGGCATCATCATCACCTTTCTGAAACGCATTCAAGTACTTCTTCATACTCCAGTAAGGGTTGTAAGAACAGACAACGGCACTGAATTCACGAATCAGGAGTTAAGAACTTATTTTGAAGATGTTGGAATTACACACCAGACATCAGCTGTTAGAACTCCACAGCAGAATGGGGTAGTTGAAAGAAGAAATCGTACTCTTGTGGAAGCTGCTCGCACAATGCTAATTTATTCTAGTGCACCGTTATTTCTTTGGGCTGATGCTGTTGCCACTGCTTGTTTCACTCAGAACCGATCCTTCATCCATCCAAGATTCAATAAAACCCCATATGAAATAGTGAACAACAGAAAACCGGATATCTCTTACTTTCACGTGTTTGGCGCTTTGTGCTATCCTACGAATGACAGAGACGATCTTGGAAAACTGAAAGCAAAAGGTGATATTGGAATCTTCATTGGATATTCAGATAACTCGAGGGCATTCAGGGTGTATAACAGAAGGCTAAGGAGGATCATGGAGACGATGAATGTGAAGTTTGACGAACTTACACAAATGGCTTCTGAGAGACTCGCTCTAGAACCCGCACTAAACCGACAGACTTCTGGACACATCAGTTCAGGACTCGTACCTCAAAGAGCTCAATCAACTGCGTATGACAATCCTAAAGAACAAGAATGGGAGAAATTCTTCGAGTTAATGTTCGATGAATACTATGGTGGAACTTTGACAAATGCATCAAACCATCATTCCGCTGCACCCGCTCAAAATCATCCTCCACCACCAACAGAAGATGCATCTACAACGGTCGAAACCAATGCACCAACTCCATCAACATCATCTACATCTACTCCAGTTATTGCACCTGTTCTACCAGCAGTTGATGAGCAAAACCAAAACCATAACGATGCAACGTTAGATGAAGACTTATTTGAAAACCCGTTTGCTACGGAATCAGCTGAATCATCTTCATGCTTACGAGAACCATCTAACTCGCATACGTTTAACCAACGGTATCCTTCTACTCTGAAGTGGACAAAAGACCACCCAATTGAACAAGTAATTGGTGAACCTTCAAGGCCAATTCAGACGAGACGCCAACTTGCCACCGATTGCGACTTATGCATTTACCTTTGCTCCATTAGCAATATCGAGCCAAAGAACATTCGTGAGGCAATGGCAGAACCCGCATGGATAGAAGCGATGCAGGAGGAACTTCTCCAATACCGTCTTCATGACTCTTGGGAAATGGTTCCAAGACCAATTGACATTCGCGTCATTGATCTCAAATGGTTATGGAAAAACAAAAGGGATGAAGAGATGACTGTAATTCGCAACAAAGCTCGTCTTGTGGCCAAAGGATACAGACAAGAGGTAGGGATAGACTTTGAAGAGTCATTCGCGCCGGTAGCTAGACTCGAGGCAGTCAGGATTTTCTTAGCCTATGCAGCTCACAAAAACATCACGGTTTATCAGATGGACATTAAGACCGCGTTCTTGAATGGAACTCTGAAAGAAGAAGTGTATGTGAGTCAGCCAGAAGGCTTCATCGACTTGGAACATCCAGACTACGTCTACAAACTCAAAAAGGAAAACTACGGTTTAAAACAAGCTCCGAGAGCGTGGTATGACGAACTGTCCTCTTTCCTTATCCAAAACAATTTCACCAAAGGAACAGTTGATCCTACCTTGTTTACACAAAAATGCAAAAACGACATTTTGATTGTTCAGATTTATGTGGACGACATCATCTTTGGGTCCACTAATCCGAATCTTTCAAAACATTTTGAAAATCTCATGAAAAGCAAATTTGAAATGTCCATGATGGGGGAACTAAAATTCTTTCTTGGTTTACAAATACATCAGTCCCCTCGTGGAATTTTTATAAATCAAGCTAAATACACAACTGAGATTTTGAAAAATCATGGTATGGATAATTGTGACTCGGTCAGAACACCAATGGTAACTTCACCAAAAATTGGAGCCGATTTGTTTGGGAAACCTATTGATCCGAAGAAATATCGGAGCATGATTGGTTCTCTCATGTATCTTACTGCTAGTCGACCAGATATTCATTTTGTTGTTTGCTTATTAGCATGGTTTCAGGCAAAGCCTACCGAACTGCACCTCAAAGAGGTTAAACGGATCTTTCGGTACCTGAAGACATCCATTCACATGGGACTTTGGTATCCGAAGGAATCCGGATTTGATCTAATTGCCTTTTCAGATGCGGACCACGCAGGTGACCAAGTTACAGCAAAAAGTACATCTGGAGGAGCACAATTTTTGGGTGAAAAGTTAGTAAGCTGGTCTTCAAAGAAACAAGATTGCACTGTACTTTCAACCGCTGAAGCTGAGTATGTGTCTCTATCTGCGTGTTGTGCTCAAGTTCTATGGATGAGAACACAACTCACAGATTATGGCTTTACTTTCGATAAAATACCTATGTATTGTGACTCAAAAAGTGCCATAGCCATATCGTGCAATCCTGTTCATCACTCAAAGACTAAGCATATCAGAGTCCGCTATCACTTCATCAAAGAGTACGTCGAAAATGGTAATGTTGAATTATTCTTCGTGAAGACTGATTACCAACTCGCCGATCTATTAACAAAAGCCCTTCCAAAAGAAAGGTTTGAGTATTTAGTTCGACGAATTGGAATGCGAAGCCTAACCCCTGAGGAGTTAGAACGTCTTCTCGATTCTTCTTGAAAATGATTTTCCAAAAAGCTTCGCTGTAAATATTTTTGAAAAACAAAATACAAAATTTGAAAAACCAACAAAAGCAAAATATAAAAATATAAAACTTTCAAAAATACAAAAACAATATAAAATCAAAAAATCCAAAAATATTCTTCTACGACATGTCTCTTGTATAATCGATATTCTGTACGTTTCTAGAAATGTCATTCAACAATGATACGGGCATGTACAGATGCTTGAGCGAGAGTTCTTTAAATGTTTTCCAAAACATGTCGTTTCTCAAAATTTCTTCATAAAATGGCTTTCGTATACTTCAGTACGAAACCCGGACCAAAATGATGACTTTTGATTATTTTTCAAATTAAAACTCGTGCTTTGATCGAAAAATCAAGTGTACGCTTCAGTGCACTACATTTAAAAATGGTGAGAAATCATCATCATCTTGAGCACTTTTTCAAGATTGTTCAAAAAGATTTTCAAAATCTTTCAAAATATTTTGTGCTCAAGATAACTCCCTCTAAAACCCTTTAATTGATTATGCTTTATTAAAGGGGGAGTATAAAACAAAATGTTCCAAATTCATGCTTAAATCATATCCGTTTGTCTCCCCAAAAGATTCTAAAATGTTTGTTTAATCCGTTGATATCAAAAATATCACGAATATGCTATTTTTGAGGGGGATGAGACGTGATTAAAATGTGATCAAAAATGTTTAATGATCGGTGTTTGAATCTCAAAAAGAGCTCGACTCAGTTGAAACCAATGAATTGACGAGCAATCATGTACCATCTCGAGAAACTTTCTATGGACTTGACCAGGACGGGTAATAATTTCAAGCTAGTTCTCTAGTGATGTAAACGTGTCTCGAATCGGTCTTGTTCATTTAAAGTCGATCAATTCAAAAGTGCGAACTCTACCCTCTATGCGCAGATTTCTGTCAAAATTTATAAGCACATGTGAAGGGGGAGTGTTTCTGAAAATATAAAACTCTTGGAGTGTTCCAAACATGTTTTCTATCATAAACATTCTGAGAGATTTTCATGAAAAACGGTTTTATGGCAACAATAGGATAGTCATGGAGTTATAAGGTGTCTAAGGATAGGAAATTCGTCCTATGATCCGCCAGAGCCGGAGGGATCTACCCAAGGACATCACCAATAGTGTAGAACTAGAAGTCCTTAGGAATGATTAAAAAAGGAGTAATGTGAGAAAGGAGAAAGAAGGGGTTGAAGAATTAAAAAGAAATGTAATGAAAAAGGGTGAAAAGAAATAGCCCTCCATATTCAACCTTAGGGCAGAAACCGGGTTCAATTCATCTGCTACTGGTTGTCACTAGATGACACTGGTATTGAAGACCAAGACGTCATGGACCCAGTGACGCACTGCACTAGACCTTCTAGCCACTCAATTCCTCTCAAAAGGGATTTGTTTCATTCTCACTGGGAACCCTACATAATCTATTGACTTTCTCTTAGAGATCGTTGGTATTGAAGAAGGAGACCCTCTCCCTAGTCTCCGCTCAGGAAAACCAAAATGCACTATTGAGTCTAGAGCCACGAGATTCATCAAAAGATCTCACAGGAACACTTGACATGACATCGCTTGTTGTTCATCAATAAGGACACAAGTGATATATTATAGAGTCCTACGCAGATCTTAGCAATCTGCCAGAACATTTATGAGAAGTTTCACATCTGTGATCTTCAGTGATTGAATGGAAACTCCTGCCAGGGTCAACATCAAGCAGCCCTGACAGCAGGTCACTTCGGTAACTCCCCGTGGATTACGCTTAGTGTGTCTCAAACGGTCTACAGTCGTGGGGTGATGCTTCGGTGTACCTCAGCGACTCATCTGAACTGTAGATGTACTTCGGTATATCGCGTTATCTCACTTGTGGGACTCCAGTTCAGGAACGGCCTCTGTGAGAATTAGAGACGTGTTTTCACACTATGCTGTTAACACCCTCGAAATTCAAACTTGTAAGTGCCGGAATCCGCTTATTACTAACAATGTTTTATGTTTTCTTCTTATGGAAGCTCTGGAGCGGATGGATCGTGCAGACTCGCCACATGCTCATACCAACAACACATGAAAGTTCTCATCATAATCAAAGGAGATGATTCTTCGTCAATGTCAAAGAATCTACAAAGTTTAAAGACTCCAGAACTACATCATTGGTAACCAAAAGACAAATAGAAGTGTGATCATGGTGGAGAAAGAAGTGGAGAATGACGTGGAGACACCTAACCAACGAAGTTGACAACGGCAGACAACCACATTATCTGATCACAAAGCATGAAGGAACAAAGAATCAAGACTATTCAATATCTACACACAAAGTTCTTGCTCGAGAAAAGTAAAGACCTAATCAAGTGGAGCATCGTTTGAATGACCACCCCTTAGGGGGAGATTGTTAGCCTTAATAGTTTTATTAGAAGTGATGGTCATTCACATTTAGGAACTTTGTATCGTGTGTTAGATATCGTGATAGAATAGTCAACGGGCTCGTGGATTGGACCAAGCTAAATGGCTAATAGTTGAGACTTGCTAGCCGCTTATAAGCTTAAGCTTGTCAAATCTAAAGCCCAATCTAAGTCCACGAAAAGCCCAAGCAAAGCCTTTAGGGTTTTAAGTTGCTTGTACTATAAATACCCCTCAAATGGTCATTTGAGGGGTGTGCTTGAAAGTGTGTGTGTGTGTGTGTATTTTATCTCTCAAGGAATATACAACTTATTGTTTGCATATCTTATCCACAACATATACACGGTTTTCATATATCATTCAAGTCACCATTCATCTTTATCTTTTCTTACTTCTACGCATATGTTTGTGTTTGGGTTTCACGAGTTCTACGCATAACTTTGGTTAACGTGGGTATTTCGTGATAAGGTTGATATATCGTAGTGGTCCTACAAAAGGATTCTCCGTGCTCAAATTGCTAAACAGCCACATCCGGAAAATCAACAACTTGCCTTGTATGCTCAACAGAATTATCCCTCTCAACCAGCAACTCAACCAACTGCTTCAACCACACCTTCACAGCAACAACCTCAACAAAATCAATTGGTTCCATACAACAACAACAATGCTCAAGCATATGTCAGTGAAGCGACTGAGGAAATCGATCCGTTCGAATCATTGCAACAAGGATTTGTTATGATTGCTAATGCTTTTGGCCGTTACACCAACAAATCCAACAATCGTATTCGTTCCTCATCTAACACACGGACTCAAGCTGTTGTGAACAATGGACGTGTTGAAGTTCAGAATCGTGATTATGGTCGTCAGATGGGCGGTGGTCAAGGGTTTAATGCTGTGGGTAGGAATAACAACAGAGCTCAAGTGGTGGAACATGGAAATGCTCAGAATCGATTAAATGGTCTTAGATGCTAGAACTGCAATGAGAAGGGACACCTGGCTAATGCATGCCCAAAGCCGAGGACTAGGGGCAATGCTTATTTCAAAGAGGCTTTACTTTTGGCTCTTAAGGATGAAGCTGGTGGATCTCTCACAGACAAAGAATAGAGCTTTATGGCAGATGCAGACTCAGATGATGATATGGAGGACTTGCAGGCCAATGCAGCTGTTATGTTGATGGCTAATATGCAAGAGTTACACATGAGTGAAACAGGCCCAGTGTATGACACTGATGGCTTGTCTCAGGTACCCGAACAAACCATCATCATATCTGAACTAATATCTCCACCAATATCTGAATCCGGCAAGGCTCAGAATGTTCAAAATGAGTCATCTACATCTCATTCTGACGATTTTCAAATAGACCCCGTAGTTACATTTGACGATCAAGATGACCTTATGGTTTCCCTTGATAATCAAATTGACTCCGTGGTTATACTTGAGGATCTAAATAATGATCATGTTGTGACTCACGTTGAACACGCTGAACCTTTGCCTCATCCAGATCTTGTTCTGTTACTTAAAGACCAACAATCCCAAATTGCTGAATGTGTTGCATTAAATCTGACCTTAAAAAGTAAAAATGCACTGCTAACCAAGGATTTTGAATGCTTACAAATGCAACTCAACTTTTTCAAAACTCAAGAAAACCGTGAAAAAGGTTTTGAAGCCGCTTTTGCAAAATCTCATCAAAAGGAAAAATATTTAGAGAAACAGATGCGTGATCTAGCCGCCTCGAAGAATGCTTTGTTGTCTGAATTAGAACAGCTGAAACATGAACATAAAAAGCAAATTAACGCTCTCACCTTGGAAAATCAAAAAGCTAAGGCTGAGTTGTTAACTTGTCAAAAACAGTTCTCCGCATACAAAAAGCATTCAACGAATCGGGTAGATGACCTTCTTGAAGAAATTATCGGCTTGCAAAACAAACTTAAAGAGTTTAAAACTGTTGTTTACAAACATGGTGAATCAGTAACAGCTATTGAAAAGTTTACCTTAAAACCCAATCCAAAAGGATATGGAAAAAATCTAGCTGATTACTGATGCGTGCCAAACAGTCAAGCTAAATCACACAAGCCCGCCACTTGTGAATGGCGGACCGTAACCAGCTGAAAACTGCTTAAGCACGTATGCAATGAAGATCTGAGGAGTATAGTGTTTCCCCGGGTCGTTATGTCCCAGCGAGTTGTGCAATGGATTATCAAACGTTTAGTGATCGAGGAATCTGAACGGGAAAAGGATTTGAATGTGATTATAACTACAGAAAAAGCCAACAAATTATAATGGCTTAAATGCAAATTAAAGGAAATTAAAAAGATAAAATCTATTAAATAAACGCTATCACTATATTTACAAAATGATGTTTTTGTTGATTTTATAAAACAAAATATCTTAAATAAACTATTTTAACTAAAACGTAAACTTAAAATATCTAAAAACGTGGCCTAAAATGAAAACGTACGTTACGTACGAAAATTACGCTGGAGCGCAAGATAAAACGTAAAATTTGTGAAATAAAAGTCCTACGAATGTAAAAACAATTTTCTCACGTACTACATGACAAAAGAAAATTTTAGGAAAAAGCCGGGTATTTTTTCGACTTTTAAATTATTTATTACGAATTAAAAACTAATTTAATCTAATTTAATAATTAAAAATACTAAATGATTTTAGAAAAATCTGAAATTTTCACTAAAAATACTATAAGTTATACTGGTTTAAAGAAAAATAAAAAACTGAGGTACTGTTTGAGGAAATAAGCTGCTAAAAGCTTAAATAAGCTACTAAGCTTAAAACTGTTTTTGGTATATAAATAACTAATAGTGCAAGCTTCTAACGAAATAAGTCCCTAGGGCAGTTCGTTTGAGGTGTTGTGTTGTGTCTTTGAGCAAGAGGTCAGGGGGTCGAATCCCACCCCTGCACCTTTTTGCAAACTATTTTTTTTTTCAAATTTTTCTTTTTGCAACTTATAAATAAGATCAAAGTAAGTACTTTTTGTGAAAACAATTTTTACCAAACCAACAGAATAAGCAGTATGAACTGCTTATTATCAACAGTTTATGACAGTTGAGTAAACCAAACACCCTTTACCAGATTTTAAGCATAAAGAAGACAATATAAGCACTTGGAAAAATGGGAACAAGCTAAAACCTATAAAAGGGAATCAAGATAAGCTAGAGTACAGGATTTAAGCACTAAAATAGGGGAGCAATAAGCAGTTTGGGAATCCTAAACTATCATGAAACATGAACTTACAATGAGATGACAAGCTATTCTAACAAGCTATATAAGCACTCAATAAGCATAAAATAAGCTAAAAACTGGTACACCTAATCTATGTCACCTAATAAGCACTAAGGTACACTAAATAAGCTAAAATGGGAACATGAAATAAGCTAAAACAAGGGCTGCTATTGGGACTGCAGTGGACTGAACAGGTACTGATGTGGTTTTGAGCCGATTTCAAGTGCAAATTTAACTAAGCTAGACTATTCCTAAAAGCAAACTAACTAATCCTATGTTGAGGTGGGTGTATGAGGATCCTAGAAAAACAATTTGGAAGAGATTTTGATCAAAAATAAGCTGTGAAAAAGAGGTGTAAATAGCAGGTATGGCTGCTGTTTAAAACAGTAGGACAGAAACAGATTTTTGATTTTTTTTAGCCAAAACTTGTACAAAACTTTGTAATCTAAGTTAAACACACTTTTAAAAACTTGCTTAAACCTTGAACCACTTTGACTTTGAGAGTCAAAGTGGGTAAAAAAAAACAGTTTTTAGACCTCAAATAAGCTTAAACCAAACACCCCTTTAAAATGCTTATATTGAGACTAAACTTGGCAAACTGATGAAATGAGGTTGTTACTGACTCAAAACAAGTAGATTAACATTAAACTTAACCATTAAAACAGATTAACACCATGAATTAACCTTAACTCAGTTGACTTCTAAGTTTGACTTATTTGGACTTTTGTTGACCAGGCAACACATTTGCTTAAAAATGTATTGTGAGCTTATAGAAAGCTTATAAAGACCTTAACCAACTTGTTTAAGCTTAAAACAAGCAATTAACAACCTGGACAGAAAACTTTGAAACTGAGAATCTCAACAGTAAACTCATAAACTTGGAAATTTAGCACAACTGAAATTAACACTTGAAATAGGTCTTAATACATTATAATAACTTACTTTAATAAAGTTTAACTTGAAATTACAACATTTAACTTAAACTAAAATAGTTTATTAAAAAACGACATTAAAGAGGAAAAATAAAACTAGCTACTCTCTATCCTGCCTCTTTCTTCCTTCTTTTATAGCTCCAAAAGTCTTTTCCACTTGCTCTGATTATTTCCCACTTAGATTTAAGACCATTGGATCACTTGGGATCATTATAGCCATTAGATGCATTTTGGCGGGAAAAGCTTATAACAGCTGTGAGATTGAGATAGAGTGTTAGGAGGGAAGTATTAATGATCTCTTGGATGTAGTGTTTGGAGGGGGAACATGTGAAGGGATAAGGTGAGGAGGGGGTGGAGTGTGCAGGGTTTTGCAGGGATCAAGTGGGGGAGAAGACAGGGAAGGTTTTATTTTGGCGCGTGGGTGTGTTTGACCATTTGTTTGACCAGAGTAGTATTATTAAAAGGGGGGGTTCAAAAAGCTTATATGGCAGGGGGTCAAAGGGTTCAAGGGTCCAAATTGGTTTGAAAGGGCTTATAACTTAGGGACTTAATGTGTAAATCCTGAAAATCAAGGGACCATTGCTGCCAATTCAGAAAAGTTATTCCAAGGGACCACAAGTGACAACCTTCAAAAGTATAAGGACCAAACTTGCCATTTTGCCATTTTCCAGGGGCCATTTCTGCCAAATTTCAAAGTTGAAGGACCATTCTTGTAATTTTCTCAAACTTTTGATATTTCAAGGGTTTGTTTTGACAACTTTTGAATCCCATGGACCTTAAATGACATTTTCCTTTATTTTGATTTACCAGGGACTGTTTTTGACAACTTTTGAAACTTGGGGGACTAAAACTGCCAATTTTGCAAATTTGATACGTTTTTCATCTGATTTTGATATTTTTGCATTTAAAACACATAAAACACTTGTTTGTGATATTTTGATCATTTTGATGTGTTTCTGAGTGTTTTCAGATGATTTTGCAGTTTAGATTATACAAAAATGATGAGTATTTAGACACTCATCAATTACAAACCAAAGTTTTCACTAAAAACATTCAAACCAACTCCTGAAGTTTCCAGTGCAGAATACAAAATTGATAATACTGTTATGAGTGTTGTTGAATATCATCGTCAAGAGGAATTAGATGCAGAAGACGAGAGTCGATCAAAATTAAAAAACGTTGTTTACAACAAACCTTTTAATTATAAAAACGCGGTCACTTTCGTCACACCAACGGATTCTTCTAACACACCAAGGGTTATCATCAAAAAACCTGAGTCTTCTAATGTTAATCCCAAACCAGATTATGCACAAACTTATGGTCCTTTACCTTCAATTAGTGAAGTAAACTCAAAACCTGAAAATCGAAATATTCTTAGATATTTTGACATTTTCATGGCTGACCTCAAAATTTTACAACATGAGATAGAATATTGTTCTGAAATCAAAATTGAACATTTTCAATCGCCTCTGGCGCGAGAACAAAGAGACATTTTTCAGAAAAATCTTTTACCTAATGTTAAAAACTTGAAAAGTTGTACATTAGCCTGGGAACGGGATTTTCATAAGGAACTTGGAACTATGAAGGTCGTTTTCGAGAAAACAGAAACATCTATTTCTAATACTAAACGTAAAAAGAAACTTTTGAGAAAAGATGTTGATCGACTCTTGGAAGACCTTATCTGTGCTGATGCCCATAATGTTGTGTTGTTTCATTCTTTGCCATATGCATCTGATTATATCTCTGCTGATATTGTTGAAAATGTTGTAACTGTTGAGAACACCGATAATGTGCTTCAGATCGAGTCTTTAAAAGCTGAAAATAAACGATTACTCAACGAAATTTACAATGCAAAACTTCGTCTTCAATGGTGTGAAAAAGATATTCACAATCATCAACTTAGTTTTCAAAAGAAAATCGCTCAGTTGAGTGCAAAATCTTCTGATCCTAAAATTGAGCAACTGGATGATCAAAACGTGTCTTTGAAAAATCAAATTTCTAAATATGAACAAGAACTTGTAAAAGTTAAACAGGAATATGGTGTCATATTTGATTTACTCAATAAGACTCGTCATGAAGCATCAAACGAACTTGATCACTATCTTGCTCACACTAGAGAAGTCATGAATTTTGCTGGTAATATTCATTCTGAAAATCAAGATTTGATTCACACTATCTCTAAGTTAAGAGAAATGTTAGGAAAGTATGAACAACTTCCGCCTACCGTGATTAAGAGAATAGCACCAGTCACACTTAGTAATCGTGAACCTAGAATCCCTACTGCCAAATCACAAGTTGCTAACGTGCTTCCTTCTACTGAAACAGGAATAGTTGCGTCTTTTCCAAACGTCCGCACTTCACAGCCTAGGAGCACTCAATCGAAGAATAGGAAGTTGCGACCTAAGAAAAGATCAATAAGGAATGCTAAAGTAGAAGAACACCCTAGGACTATGAATAAGACTCACGTTGCTTCCACTATAGATGTTGCGTCTGGCAAATGTAATAGAAATAGTGATGTAACGAATGCTAAACCGTTAAGTACTTTTGATATTCAGTCTGATGCACCTTGTGTTATTTGTCGTAAAAGTATGAATTCTGATTGTCATGACAAATGTGTTGCTAAAGCTATAATCTCTCGATTACGAAATCCTAAGAATCAGAATACCTCTAGGCCCACTAATCATTCTAAGTTTGTGCTTGGTAGACCGCCTTCTTTAGATTCTAAGGCAAACATTGCTGTCGATGTAGCTCCAGTTTCACCTCCTAAGAATGTAGTACCACCTAGTGCATTCACTAAGACTAAAGCAAAGAGTAGTTATAGATGGCAGAAATGGATATATAACACACTAGGATTTAAATGGATGCCTAAAACTATTAATGTGTGTATGTCTAATATACCTGCCTCGGAACCCTCTAACATTTTGGGTTCCACATCTACTTCTATTCCATCTGTGTCGTCTGTGTGTAATGCAGGTGATACAGATCATTCTCTGGATTGTTGATAGCGGATGTTCCCGACACATGACAGGCAACCTTAAACTGTTATCAAACTTTATCGCAAAGTTCATTGGCACTGTCAGGTTCGGGAATGATCACTTCGCAGCTATCATGGGCTACGGAGACTATGTCAATGGGAACATCGAAATCAGCAGGGTTTACTATGTGGAAGGCCTCGGTCACAATCTGTTTTCAGTAGGTCAATTTTGTGATGGAGATTTGGAGGTTGCTTTCAGGGAGAAAACTTGTTTCATTCGTGATCTACAAGGAAATGACCTTATGTCTGGCTCGCGTAATTCTAGTCTCTACACTATCTCTATGCAAGACATGGTTGCTTCCTCTCCCACTTACTTTCAAAGGCAACATCTACAAAATCCTGGCTATGGCACCGTCGTCTCTCACATCTAAACTTTCAAACCATCACCAACCTTGCTCGACACAAACTAGTTGAAGGACTCCCACGATTCCGGTATTCAAAAGATCACCTTTGCTCAGCCTGTGAACAAGGGAAAAGCACTCGTGCTCATTTTCCTTCAAAGGTGGAACACAGCTCTCAGCATGTGCTTCATCTTCTTCACATGGATTTGTGTGGCCCAATGCGCGTGCAAACGATCAATGGCAAACGCTACATCTTAGTAATTTTTGATGACTACTCACGATGGACTTGGGTCTACTTTCTTCGAAGCAAAGACCAAGCTCCACAAATGATCATCACCTTTCTCACAAAAATACAGGTTCAGCTCCGCAACACCGTCAGGCTCATCCGAACAGACAAAGGAACTGAATTTGTTAACAAAACCCTTCATGAATTCTATGAGAAAGTGGGAATTCAGCATCAAACATCTATTGCACGTACACCTGAACAAAATGGAGTTGTTGAAAGACGAAACCGAACGTTAGTGGAAGCTGCAAGAACAATGTTAATCAATGCTAAACTTCCAGATTACTTATGGGCAGAAGCTGTATCTACTGCATGCTATACTCAAAACCGTTCTATGATCACAAAACGCCACAACAAAACACCTTTCGAGCTTGTCCACAACTATAAACCGAATCTCAAACACTTTCATGTATTTGGATTCCTTTGCTATCCGAATAATGATCGTGATAATTTTGGAAAGCTCAAAGCCAAAGCTGATATTGGAGTCTTTATTGGATACTGTGACAAGTCTAAAGGTTTCCGAATCTGGAATCGTCGAACTAAGGAGGTAATGGAAACGATTCATGCTCATTTTGATGAACTCACGGAAATGGCTTCTGAGTATAACAGCTTAGAACCCGGTCACAACCGTTTAAACTTCCCTCAACCCCCATCATCAGCTGAACAAAGCCCCCAGCTAACTCGTCAACAAATGGAAAGGTTATTTGCTCCTCTGTTCAGTGACGATATTGATGAACGTGCTCCAGGTGTATCCGCTGTTTCCGCTGCACAACCTGATAATATTCCTATACCTGATACACCTGCTACAACAACTACTGTTGAAGATGCACCTACACCAGTTGAATCCAACACAACAGTTGAACACACCGCTTCCAACAATGATGAACCAGCTGATGATATTCTGAATGAAGTACCCCCACCTGCAGATTTTGATCCAAATGCGTTCTTTAACCCGTTTGCTACTGAGACTGATGCACCAGATGTCGCGGAATCTTCAACAAACCATTTGAATCCTCAGAATCTGCACAATGTATACCAACATCAACCCTCTACACATCGATGGACAAAAGACTATCCTCTGGCTAATATTATTGGCAACACGAATCAACCAGTCGTTACGAGACAACGTCTTCACACAGATGGTGAACATTGCATCTATGCACTCACTGTCTGCCAATCTGAGCCTAAAAACATTAAAGACGCAATAACAAAAGATAACTGGATTGAATCCATGCAGGAAGAACTCAACCAATTCAAACGTCTTGAAGTATGGGAACTGGTTGAAAGACCAACAGGGGTCTACGTCATTAGTCTCAAATGGATTTAGAAAAACAAATTGGATGTTGAAGGGAACGTCATCCGAAACAAGTCACGTCTCGTTGCTAAGGGTTATCGTCAGGAAGAAGGAATAGACTTTGAAGAATCTTTTGCTCCGGTTGCTCGTCTTGAGGCTGTTCGGATATTTCTCGCGTTCGCGGCTCATATGAATATGACGGTCTATCAGATGGATGTCAAAACGGCGTTTCTCAATGGACAACTTAAAGAAACGGTTTATGTCAGCCAACCAGATGGATTCGTTGATCCTGAGTTCCCGAACCATGTCTACAAACTGAACAAAGCTCTTTATGGTCTCAAACAAGCCCCTCGGGCATGGTACGATAAGCTATCATCTTTCCTCATTGCTAATAATTTCACCAAAGGTTCGGTTGACCCAACTCTTTTTATACAATATCACGGGGCACATATCTTAATTGTTCAAATTTACGTGGATGACATCATTTTTGGGTCTACACATAAAAAGTTTTCAACCGCTTTTGCAAAACTAATGAAGAAAATTTTTGAAATATCCATGATGGGTGAACTCACGTTCTTTCTAGGACTGCAAGTTCATCAATCACCCCGTGGTATTTTCTTGAGTCAGCCCAAATATGCCCTTGAACTGTTAAACAAATTTGGAATGACAACCTGTGACACTTATGCCACACCAATGGCTTATACCAAGAAGCTAGATGCTGATTTACATGGGAAATTAGTTGACCCTACCAAATACCGAAGTATTATTGGGTCTCTCATGTATTTAACAGCTAGCAGACCTGATATTGTCTTTGCCGTTTATCTATGCTCCCGTTATCAGTCGCGACCAACTGAAACCCACCTCTCTGAGGCTAAACGAATCCTCCGATACATCAAGGGAACCATTAATTTGGGGTCTGGTATCCGAAGGATTCTGGTTTTGAACTAATCGCTTTTTCAGACGCTGATGACGCAGGATGCTTAGACTCAAGGAAAAGTACTTCAGGAGCTCTACAATTTCTCGGTGATAAACTGGTGTCTTGGCAATCTAAGAAGCAGGATTGTACATCGCTGTCATCAACCGAAGCAGAATATGTAGCCATGTCCGCATGTTGTGCTCAAGTCATCTGGATGAGAACACAACTCAAAGACTATGGTTACGTATTCGACAGAATCCCGATGTACTGCGACAATCGGAGTGCCATTGCGATCTCGTGAAACTCTGTTCAGCACTCGAAATCAAAGCACATCGATCTACGCTATCATTTCATCAAGGACCACGTGGAACAGGGTACCGTTGAATTATACTTTGTGGGTACTGAATACCAATTGGCAGATCTTCTCACCAAAGCCTTGCCTCCGGCTAGGTTTAATGAGTTGGTCCACCGAATTGGTATGAGGTGTTTGACTCAAGAGGAATTGGATGACCTCTTAAAACAGTCTTAAAAACCTGTCAAACACCAAAACATCTTTTGTAAATAAATTTCAAAAACAAAATACAAAAATATAAAATCTTATAAAACAACAAAAATATTCTTCTAATCTATAATCTTTCAACATGGCAAGTACATTTCTTCCTTCAACACTATAATCTTTCAAAATTCAGTATTTTTCCGATCAAGTGTTGAGGGGGAGAAAATAATCTCTTAACTGTTTCAAAATATCTGTGTACTTGCATGTTATCATATCTCGGTTGTTTCTTTTAACAATAGTGGTGAATTTTCTGGTACAATGACACTCCTCGGACTAAAATTAATAACCTTTCATTATTTTCTAGAGTCGAGGGGGAGTGTCGTCAAGTTTCTTTCTTAAAAACTTTGTTTGGTAACCAAAATGGAAGTTAAATGGCTTTATTTGAAAAAGGAAAAGGTGGAAGGACTAAAACTGTCAAAATGTTAAAGTAACTTTTAATAAAAACACCTCCCACCTACTTTTTACTTCACATTTAATACACACAACCATATTCATCCTACGCCTAAGATTGAACCAAGAAATCCGTTGTTTTGATCATCATTTTGTAAGTGTTTTAATGATCTTAACATGTTTTTAAGCTAAGGTTTTTAATCTCATGCAAATCCAACGGCTAAAAAGTGTGTTACGCGTGATTATGTGTTCTACGCATAAGCGTATGAACACATAATCATTGTGTGTGTGTTTTTGGTTATATGGATAGTGTCAAAACGTTTCTTATACATCAAGGATACTATTTTAACCATCAAAACCCACCCAGAAACACGTATTAATGATTTTTGAAAATTAGGGTTTATGAGTCGATTTGGGTTTTTCAAAATGTGAAGTGTTTTGGTCTAAAAGATTGTTGGGTTATGGTCATATGAGGTTGAATTGATGATTTCCATGGTTGTTAACCACCCAGAAACACTAATTGTTTGACAATTTGAAGTTAGGGTTTAATGTTCATACTTTTGGGTAATTTCGATTCACAGCGAATTAGATGTTAATACTTGGCCTAAAGACTCTAACAACACTCTAGACCTACCTGAATTTGTTTGGTGCAAATCCCATGGTTAAATTTCATACGCGTAAATCTTAACCCTTAGGGTTTTGACCTAAGCGTATGACTTTCTACGCGTAACTGTGCTATGAATGTTCATGCCATAACTTGTTGATAAAATGATGTTTTGTGTTAACTTTGATGATTTGATGAACTTATTTCAGGCTTTGCTACGCTTAATATTCAGAATCAAGGTCATTTGCAACTCTACGCATAAGGATTACCCTACGCGTAGTCAAGTTATGCGTAAGAATAATTCTACGCATAACCATTACGCGTAAGGTTCTACAATGGGACTACGCGTATCCTGTGAAGGATATGCGTAAACAGTGACCTCTACGCATAAGGTCTACTCTTACGAGTAAGCCTTACGCGTAAGGTCCTTATACGCCTACGCGTAAGCTCTACGCATAAGGTCCCCTTTCCTACGCGTAACATTTCTTACGCGTAAGTTAGGATCCTACGCGTAAGCTTTCGTCTACGCGTATCTCATTACTGTTTACGCTTAACTTTGCCGAATCTACGCTTAAGCCTGGATTGACCTTCATTATGAATTGTTACGTGTACAAACTTGTTAATAAACTAATCATATCATCACGAATCCAATAATGTCACTAATAAACTTAATTGTTTGATATGTCGTGAACAATAAGTGATAACATAAACTTTAAAACTTAAAGTTAACTAACTCACGAAACATTTCACGACGTCATTAGACTATTGAACAAACAAGTGACTTAGGACTCGTAACAATCATTGACACTGTACATTCAATAACTAGACAATAAGACCTTCTGTTGACTAACATTATGTCTTTCGATATGTTGGTTCTTTTGGCTAATGTTATTTCAGATCACGACATGGCTGAACAAATGAATGTGGATGCATCGGAAGTTCTTACAATTGCTGATATCTTTCCAGAGGGTTATCCGAGAAAGCTTGGAAAGAACAACCTTAGGGTTGACTTTGACACCCTCACATGCTCAGAATTTTCTTGTCTCATTGCAGTGGATATTATCAGGAATCATCCCTACCAGAACATGCTCTCACACTCTGCCACAGTTCCAGAGGTCTACATTAAACAATTCTGGGATTCTATGCAGAGGATCACTGGTCAAAATGCTGTGAATGTGACTCTTAATCACAAACAAGTCACTATCACTCCTGATGACTTACGGGCTGTTCTCATCATTCCAGACATCGCTCCAACCGACTTCTTTGCTACCCCTACTGAAGAGACTGTCCTGCAATTCTTGATAGATATTGGTTATGATGAAGCTACAGGAATCATTACTAAGCACTCTCACGTGGAGCTGAAGAATATTCCTCAACCATGGAGGACACACTATATGATCATCACCAAATCAGTCTCTGGTCGTGACAGTGGCTATGAGCATCCCAAGCTCATGGAACTGCAAATTTTCTGGTCGTTGATCAACAAGAAGGACATTATAATTGAAGCACTGCTATGGGAAGACATGATGCTGTTTCATAAGAAGCTTGGCTCCAAAATTCCCTATGTCAGATACACCAAACTGTTGATCCAGAGAGCTCTTGGACTTCATCCTGAAATCCCCAGGAGACTCAATGACCCAGATAATCATGACATATTGACTGAGCCCATACTATCTGTCAGAATCAAAGAATCGTCTACGAAGAAACAGGGTGCTGAGTTGCCCGATCACCTTCTTACAAAGGAAATCAAAAAGCTGGAAACGTACAAAAGGTATCGGGTAGCTGTAAGAGAAGGAAAAGTTGGTCATCTTGATGAAAAGGCTTCTGGGACACCTACTCGGAGAACCAGAAGAGGCAGTGCTGGAATTGCATTAAGAATAGAGAGTCCAAGGAAGTTCCCCAAGAGGAACCCTCCTTCAAAGAGGATTGTTCCATCTAAGGAAGCTACTCCCATCCCAATCCCCAAGCCCAAACCGCAAAGAAAGCTTTTGGACGAAAGCTCTGAAGGTACTGACACAGATGAAGAGATTTCCTACTCTGAAACTGCAAAGGATGACAATCCTTCAGTACCAAAACCTCCAAGTCCTCAAACTGATAAAGGAAAAGGGAAGACTCCTGCACTTGTGCCAGATGATGAGAGCTCTGAAGATGAAGAAGAGAAACTGGATCAATCCTACAGGAAGACGGTTAAATTCGTCAGTCACCTTCAAAAAGCTGAAGAATTTGCAAAAGACCAAATGGGTGGCCCCGGAGGATCAAGTGGTTAATCGACCCGATAAGGGATCTGGTGCCACCACTCTTGTGCAACAACAACAGCTTGTGGAGGATACTATCGAATATGAGTTTGAGAAAACTGAAACTGAGAAGTCTGAGAAAGATAAAGATGTTGATTATGACAAGCTGCTTCTGGAAAGTCCTACACGATCACAGAAGGAAACTTCTGAACCGCCCAAGGACCCCGAGTCTCCTCACGTCTCATCCTCATCGGATTCCTCTTCTCATTCATCACCACCAACATCAAAGAAATCAACCAAATCAACATCCAAATCTGTGAAGAAACCACCTCGATCTTGGATTTCTCAGACTCATGAAAGAATTGTGAAAGTTGTCCAACAAGTTAGAAAGAAGGACATGCTCTATAGAAAACTGAATTGGTTTGCTGACCAAATACAGTACTTAAATGATGAGAAAGACAAGATGCAGAAAGAAAGGGAATTTGTTCAGAAGTACATGAAAAGTCATCGTCAAGAGGAACTAAACACAATGATCGAAGGTTACACTAACAAGTACCTTCAGGATATGGTTCCTAAAGTCACAAAGGAGATGTTTACCAGACAACTATATCCGAATCTTATGCAGATAGCCAAGCAAACTATAAGATCAACACCTTTAACCGTCACAATCAATCCATCTGATCCCGTAGTTTTCTCAGATAATGAATTGGTGGCCAAGCTCATCACACAAATGTCTAAACGATCTGGGACATTTAATTCTGATGAAGGTAAGCTGTTTCAATCATTGCTGGACTACCAACTCAAAGAAGCATGTAGATTCGAAGCCGAAAAGTCTAAACGTCCTAGAGACGATGAAGACAAGGATCAGGATAAGCATGATAAAACTAAACGTCAGAAGAATTCTGGTGAATCATCTTCTATGATACCTCC
The DNA here is from genome assembly GCA_019973895.1 of Chrysanthemum seticuspe. NCBI lineage: Eukaryota > Viridiplantae > Streptophyta > Magnoliopsida > Asterales > Asteraceae > Chrysanthemum > Chrysanthemum seticuspe. The sequence continues at coordinate 138,636,667 of BPTQ01000009.1, forward strand.
TCTCCAACGGACTTCTACTCAACAAAGATCTCCTCCCCGTTCTTCTACAGATAAACCTCAGGACGATTCCGAGTTACCACCCCTGACTCAGAAAACCGGTGATCAATTTGAGTATACGGGTGGTGACGATGAAGAGGTCCTTGAGCCCCTAATACAACCAACCTCTCCCAAACAAGTGCAGAAACCAGAATCATCATCAAGGTCGTCTAAAAAGAAGAAGAAGACGACTCAGCCTGAAGTCGTATCATGGCTAGATGACGATAAAACCGAAGAATTTGAATGGTTCTCCACACTTGTCAATCAAACTCCCTACCCTGATGAAGGTCAAGATATGGTCGAAGGTTCTACATTGGAGCATGCTAAAGTTTTGCAAGAAAAGTTCCATGTGAAGAAAATGACGAAATCCGAGTTGAAGCGAATCAAGAATGAAGCATTTCAACTGTTAAAAGACAGCTCGGAAAGTGCCCTCGAGGTCGAATATCATCTTGACAACATTGCTCACGCTATGTCTAACAACATGGATTGGCTCAACCCGGAAGCAAACATTGACTTCACAAAAAGGGACAACCCTCCATACTACACCGATTGGACCAAACCTCTACCGACCATTGGCCAACCAGATGAACCACGGATTCCCTTCCGATATTTCTTCAACAGAGACCTGGAATTTCTTCTCCATGGTGGCGATGGTTCAAGGAAATATGCTACATCCTTGACACTTCCATTCCCTGCAGCTATCTACTCAAACTGCATTGCCATTGAGGAACGTGCCAATCACTTGTTCTCCAACACAGTGGAAATATGCTCACGCTATGTCTAACAACATGGATTGGCTCAACCCGGAAGCAAACATTGACTTCACAAAAAGGGACAACCCTCCATACTACACCGATTGGACCAAACCTCTACCGACCATTGGCCAACCAGATGAACCACGGATTCCCTTCCGATATTTCTTCAACAGAGACCTGGAATTTCTTCTCCATGGTGGCGATGGTTCAAGGAAATATGCTACATCCTTGACACTTCCATTCCCTGCAGCTATCTACTCAAACTGCATTGCCATTGAGGAACGTGCCAATCACTTGTTCTCCAACACAGTGGAAGCATACGACCGAGATGCATTGTATGGGATTCATCACTGGCCAGAACGCCGACGAATCTACTACAGAAGCTGTCAGGTTCAGAAGTCACAACATGCAGTGTTTAGTACTAAAGACATCGTTGCCATCCAACATGTTGGTCTTTCATCCAAATGGGACTACACCTTTCTCAAGAAGATTGTGGTCAAAAGACAGGATGAAAGGGATTATGCATTCTGTGAAGCTGACTTTGAGAATTTGTCCCTCAACGATATTGAAGACATGTACCTTGCCAAAGTACAGGGTCGCATGAGACAATTTTCAACCGAAATACAACGTGAATTCATCAAGTCACTGCTCATTTTCATCAGACGCATAGTCATAAAAGAACGTGTTGAAGATCTCCATCTTGCCGTTGAATCATATCAGACACGTGTCAACTTCACTCCACCACAGCTTGATCTTCCCGATATCAACCAGCTATCACAATTAACGCTCATCAGCAAACCGTTTGGTGTCGTTTATCGCAGTGAACTTCATCGCAATTGCTTGATGGCGTGTAATGAGCTTCACAAATTTGGAGATCATACTCTGAAGATGGTTAGGGACGGATTAGCTTATCGATTGAAGGATATACGTGAAAACATTGGGAACCCTAAGCGATGGAATTCTCAGGATCGGAGGAATGTGAGAAGGATCATCACTATGATTGATGAACGGTTGTTCAAGAGGGATCAGTTCAGACGATTGGAGAGCTATGTTGGTGGTCGACCCAGGATTAACATAACCGGCTTTCAACGCCCTGTGCGCACTCCTGGGAACATCACTGCACTTCCTGGTACCCCTTGAATTGTTTCATTCATATAATTTTGGATGTGTGATTATATATGTCAATGGCTTGTGCACACATAACAGTGTACAACCCGTTCTTGTCAAGAAAGGACCCTGTGGTACGTTTCAGTGCCACAATCCTTATAAAAGGAGCGAAAGCTTCTTATTTTTGAGTAAAACCTATCAAACCTTTCATTTTTCAAGGTTTTGCTCAAAAGAACAAGTACTTCCCCGTATGTTTTTTCAAAACCTCAACCGTTTATATCAATTGTTGAGGGGGAGTATTTGAATTAAAACGTTGTTCACAAATTGTTCACAGTGGTCACTCTTCCCACAACACTCGAAATGGTCATATTTAGTCTCAACTGTTCAAAAATAACATTTTATATGCCATTTTTTAGGGGGAGAAAATTGTGTGATAAGAAATATGTTGTGCAAAATGCAAATGAATCCGTGTACTTCAGACTTAACCAACGAATTGACGGTACTAAACTGTTAGTAACTCGAAAAGACTTGTCCTGGACGGGTAATAATTTCAAGCTAGTTCGCTAGTAATGTAAACGTGTCTCGCAAAGGACTTGTCCAAGTAGAAAGTACCATTCGAGACACTCTTGGTAGACATGAACTCTGACGGGTATGCCAACCTTTCGAGGTTTGTCTACACCTTCAAGGTAGTTATTAGAGCTAGTTGTCACCTAAAAGCTGACAATGTAACTCTTTAACTATGCAACGTAACAGTGTCTCGCGGGGGATTGTCTATCTCCAGTGGATCAATTCAAAATGTGCGCGCTCTTTCCTCACTGTGCATTTAAACCATTAAAACTATTAAGCACATGTGGAGGGGGAGTATTTATGCAAAATCATATCTCTACAGTGGTACTAAAATGTTTTCATTAATAAACACTGTGAGAGATTTAATTTTTCAGTGGTACAAAATGGTTTTATGGCAACATAGGTTAGTCATGGAGTTATAAGGTGACTAAGGTTAGGAATAACCGTCCTATGATCCGCCAGAGCCGGAGGGATCTACCCAAGGACTCTACCATTAGTTAGTGTTAGAAGTCCTTAGGAATGATTGTAAAAAGGAGAAAATGAGAATTGGAGAAAGAAGGAGTTGAAGAATCAAAAAGAAATGTAAAGTAAAGGGTGAAAAGAAATAGCCCTCCAGATTATTCAACTTAGGGCAGACACCGGGTTCACTTCATATGCTACTGGTTGTCACTTAGTGACACCGGTATTGAAGATTAAAAGTCGTCATGGACCCAGTGACGCATGCACTAATCCTTCTTAGCCACTCAAGTTTCTCTCAACAGAAGCTTGTTACATTCTCACAGGGAACCCTACGTAAACTATTGGCTTTCTCTTAGAGATCGCTGGTATTGAAGAAGGAGACCCTCTCCCTAGTCTCCACTCAGGAAAACCAAAACGCACTATTGAGTCTAGAGCCACGAAATTCATCAAAAGATCTCTTAGGGACCCTTGACATTTTATCACTTGACAATCACCAAATAAGATTATCAGTGGTTCATATCGAGTCCTTCACAGATCTTAGCAATCTGTCGAGAACATTTATGAGAGGTTCACATATGTGATCCTCAGTGATTGAATGGAAACTCCTGCCAGGGTCAACATCAAACAGCCCTGACAGCAGGTCACTTCGGTAACTCCCCGTGGATTACGCGGAGTGTGTCTCAAACGGTCTACAATCGTGAGGTGATGCTTCGGTGTACCTCAGCGACTCATCTGAACTGTAGATGTACTTCGGTACATCGCGTTATCTCACTTGTGGGACTCCAGTTCAGGAATGGCCTTTGTAAGAATTAGAGTTGTGTTTTCACACTATGCTGTTAACACTCTCGAAGTTCAAACTTGTAAGTGCCGGAATCCGCTTATTACTAACCGTTTGACATGTTTTCTTCTTATGGAGGCTCCGGAGTGGGATGATCGTGCTGATTCTTCTCATGCTCACGCCAACATCATCACTAATGGAAGTTCTATCCAAAAGCAACACAACCGTCAGAATGATTCTTCGTCAAACCACAGAATCTACAAAGTTAAAGACTTAAAGAACTTCATCAGTATTGAATTCCAACGTCAAAGAGCGTATGAGCATGTTGAAGAATGACGTGGAGACACTGGAGTAGCGAAGCAGACCTGAGGCAGACTTGATGCAGACAACAACATACTATCACTTTCACCACAAAGAACAATGATCAAAGAACAAAGTTAATGATGACGTCAAAGCTCAACTGCTCAAGGAAAACTATCTCTCTACACTGGGGAGATTGTTCGAAGCAAGGCAATTCTTCTCACAAGAAAGAAGAATGTCAGAAGACGTCAGAGCAACTATTACATCAACGCCTTCACCGTTCATCACCAACACTTGAGGGGGAGATTGTTGGAATCACTCCTAAACCATAATCAAGTGTTAGTAATTAATATATAATAGTTAGCTTTATTATGGCCTTTATGTTTGTTATTAGCCTTAAGCTTATGTAGAAGGCCCATGAGCTTAGGCCCAAGCCCATTAAAGAAAGGATGGAAACTAGGAGTGTTGCCCTAACTTTCCTCCTATAAATACTCTTGTATAACCCTCACTTGAGGGTTGGTTGTTCAAGTTATTTCCTCTCATCACATCTACGCCTAAACCGTGCATAATATCGTGTGTGTGTGTTTGGATCTTGTTCAATCGCCTCATCTCTTTCTTATAAGCTTGTGTTTGTAAAACTAGTGACCTAACAGTATAAGCTTAGTGTGAACAGGGCAAAATTAGCTTATAGAACAGCTTATTTAGAGCTGACATTAAATTCACAAAATTCCACAAAATTCACTTTTCAAAAGTTGACCAACTGAAGTTTCTTTTCCTACAATTTCAACAAAATTGAACCAGAATTGAATCCTTGAAAAATCTATAAAGTTTTGCAAAAATCACTTTTTCCACTTTTGACTATTGTGACAGATTATGAAAGTTTGACTAAAATGAATTTTGATTTACTAAAACTGATTGGAAATGATGTAAAATGATAAAATGAACCTAAGTTTAGCTTTGTTATCTAATTCCTAACCTAAATGCAAAATATGATTAACTAATCTTAACTGTTCTTCAAATTAGATCCAAATAAAAATGATTTTGACTTACAGATAACTATGATGCAATTTAAGAGTGAGAACTGACTTAGAGATCCTAAACAAAACTTATGCAACTAAAAAAAATTCCACAAACTTAATCTCTAGCTCAAATTAATTCCTAGTGCCAAACACTATTTAAAGTACTGATATGCAAATTAACTACTACTAAACCACAAATCCAAGCTATGATTACTACTAGAACAGATCTAAAATACCTATATGATGCAGATAACAATAACTACAATTATCAAATAGCTACTAAACTACTAATGCAATAATGACAGTAATGAAACAGTATTGCAAATTCAGATTAGATCACACTTACATAAGTCCAGCCACTGTGGCTTGCCAACTTAACCAAAAACCAACTTCTGATCATGAATAAGCTAATACCAAACCCTTAACTGATCAAGATCAATGATTCAACCCAAATCTGCTTCCATTGACTTTTGTTGACTGAATAAGAGATTTTTTTGTGAATTGAAATACAAACATAAATAAGCCTACTAAAAGCTATATTAAACTTAAATAGGCTTATATCAAACAGTAGCTAAGCTTAATGGGAGCTTATGAGAAGGATTGAAATATTTTTTATATTTTTCAATTATTTTTCTAATTTTTTTTATTTTTGAATAGTGATAAGAACAAGTTGTAAATAACTTTTAAACTTCAATAAGATGAATCAAATTATAAGTAGCAAGCTGAAATAATAAAAACTCAAATAAGGATTTTAAGATGAACACTAAATTTCATTAAAAACTTAAAGCTGAGATTACAATAAAGGATTACAAAACTAAAATATCACTTGAAAACCTAAATTTCATTAAAAACTTAAAGCTGAGATTACAATAAAGGATTACAAAACTAAAATATCACTTGAAAACTTAAAACAGAAATTAAAATTACAATTAAACTACTGAGAGAAAGGTGTGTCTACAACAAGTGAGTGAAGAGGCTATTTATAGATCAACTAGAGCTCTTGGAAGGATCCAGAAGGAGTTTCTGTGCTTTCTCTTGGGTAATATCAGCCCTTGATCATCAAATACACGCGTCCCATTCAATATGCGCCCTTGGATCAATCCCACACATCCAATCAACCAATCAGGTGAGAGAGTGATGTGATATAACACACGGATTGCCAGCGTGGCATCCGTGTGTCAGTCACGTGTCAGAGTTGAGTGTTAATTTCACTTGAATTTGGGTTTAATTAGGTGAATTAGTTGGGTGGGTAAACTAGGGTTCATGCCTGGGTAAATTTGGGGGGAAATAAGGCGCGTTGGATTTTTTTATGATATTTCATTTTTGTTGACCGGGTAAATGGTAGTTGACTTGGGTGGGTTTAATAACGGGTAAGGGTTTGGACCGGGTAAGTTTGTGGTTGGGTCGTGGGTTATTTGGGCTTAGGTGTATAATGGACCCAAGTAGTAATATAAGGACCAAAAGTGTACAAACTGAAAATCCAGGGGCCACAAGTATAAATCTGAAAATGTGATCCAAGGGCTAATCTTGCCAATCTTCAATAATCCAAGGACCAAACTTGTCATTTCTGAAACTCAAGGGTAGATTCTGCCAATAACTGAAAGTTCAGGGACTGTTTCTGACATTTCTTCAAAGTTGAACATATCTTTCACAAATTATCTTTTCAGCATAGAAATCTTCACAGATGCACAATTCTGACCTTCCGGCTCAGCTTTAGCACTCTTTATCTCTCGTGCTCGGGTTTTTTGTCAGATTTGGCCATCTTTTGTGTGTTTTGACATATCCGTACATGCACAAGCATAAACTCAAGAAAACAGCAAATATCAGCAATAAACGGCTCTTTCTTGGTTATTTTGGGTCTGATTTGATAAAGAAATGATATGTGTTTTTGCACATATCAAAATACCCCAGACGAGACCATTGTCGTTTCCCCACGCAATGCAATCAACTCACGTTTCTAAAACCAAGGATTTCAATCTCTTTCTACTAAACCTATGAGAAGTAGCAAAGATTCCTCAAAAGAGATTAAGAACCCTTAATTCTAAAAACGCCCCGTTTACCTTTTATTTCACATATAGATATTACGATTAAGCACATTTATTATGAGTGACGGTTTGTTGAACTTTCATGTCGATCAATAACTCCAACATTTTTCAAAAGACATTTTAGGATCACGGAATAGGAAACACAACACAGCGTGAAGTGACCATACGGATAGAATACATCGTCCTTGATTTTTCACAAGTCCCCAAACTAAGCGTAAAATCGAAATCATTGTTAAATATGACTCTAGATGCTAACACTACCCATGGAAGTTACTTGTGTAATTACCTTTTGCTCCCATTTTCCTATTTTCCTCTATTTATTTTATTTTTGGTGAGAAATGAATTTATTCGAATTTCTCGTTTCGATAATTTTTATTCCGATAAAGATATGAAGCTAAGTCGATAATTAGTTATCCATCTTCCCTCGAAAACCGTTGCACACAAGAATGAGGTCCACATCAAGGTCCTAATTTCGCACGATTTAGGGAGATATCTCCCGGATTCAAAGTTTGGCTTAACACTTATTTCAGCACATTTGCATTTTTGCAATTTAGGCCCTTGGTATTTTCAACCACTAACTCAACGGGATTACCGTTTTATCAGAAGTCTTATTATGACTTTGGATTTTCCTCACCCTTTTTAGAAGTCCATGACAACGGGGGTACCATCGGACATAGAAAACTTTTATGGCTTTGGATTTTTCAACTTTAATACATTTGGGCTTTATTTCATGTTAATTTTTGTGCCAAACTCCAAATCCTACGGCTTTTATAACAATAGAAACAATAGCAGCAAACTATCAGGAATCAGTTGTCTATTACACCGCAACACTGACAGTACCTTGATGTGTACCCAACTCTCATGGGCAAGGATTCTCTAAAGAAGAATAAAGAACTAACTATCATCGAAAACTCAACATCTCTAATTATTTATTCACATATATGGGGTGAAACGATCTTGTGGGAACAAAAAGCCATAAGTACCTTCGATAGGCTCTAAAGAGAACCAACTACTCCACGCTTAGCATCTAAACTCATAAGTAACTCTATCATTCCTCGATCTCCGCAAATTTAAAATCCCAAATAATGAGATCCGCGGATGCTTAGCCGATAATTTAAAATTATCTATGGTTAAGGGAACAAGCTAGGGCTCAACACGCTCGGTCAAGTCAGAATTCCATTCCTACTCTCACCAGCGGAAATTCAACAAGGTGTCAAAACATATATTAACTTAGCGAATGCTTCGTCAAATAATCTCAAGTCTCGCATTTTTAAAGTCACTTATTAGAAACTAGCAACTTCTTGTTTAAGCTTCGCATATTTAAAATCACTTAGGGAGACTTGCAAATTCTTGGCCTTGTGAGCTAGAATCGCATTGTATAGCCTCTTGTCTAAGCAATTAGCAAAGACTTTTTCAAGAAAACGCATATTTAAAGTAACTTCTAAGAAACTCGCAAAGACTTTTCGATCAAAAAACTAGCAAAAGCTTACAAAAAAATTTAAATTTTCACATTTTTGCATAATTTTTTTCATTTTCTAAGGAAAAACGGGATCGCGAGAGAACACGACAAAAAATAAGCAAGTGCGGTCAAATCAAATCGAAGATTACCCACCCCAGACTAAAACGAAACATTGTCCTCAATGTTTAAAGGTAAGGGTATCAACGAAAATCTAAAAGCCGTTTATTAATTATGCTTAAAAGATAAACGTTAGTCGATAAGATTAGGATATCGGATTTCCATCAGCATCGATCATGAAACTTGGGTGGAGAAAAGACAAACTTCGAGCACGAGAGTCTTCATATCGGGAAAATCCTAGACAAAACATCACAAACAACCAAACACGAGAAATAGAATAGGCTAACCCCTTCACGTCACTTATTAGAAAATAGAGAGAAAATAGAGATAAGCATGGGGTGCCTCCCACGAAGCGCTACTGTTTTTCTTCACCGAGTCGCTAGCCTGACTCGTCCCCGAATTCATTTGTCCTTGGGGCAGTAAGCGGAAGAGATACTCGGATCAAAGATGGTATCCTCACTCCGGAGGGAAAGAGAATGGGTGGGTTGGGAGGGAAAGAAAATGTCGGGCTCCAGCACATAAAGGTTAAATCCTCCCAAACTCACATAAGGTGCATCAAGAAAAAGTGATCCATCATCCGGCGGTTTTGCGGGCGGACGTCGGGATGACGGATCAAAGTGAAACAACTCCATAGAAGAAGGGAGTCCATGGTACAGAGAAGTGTGTCTTAAAGGTTCATCAACTAAGGCATCCAAGATAGGATCCTTTTTCCGAAAAAATTTTGTGATATGAATGTCCTCTCCGATGAGTATCCCAGGGTTAAAAATCTTGTCCTCGGAAAGGAACGAGATCAACGTATCATCTTCGTGAAAATCCTCACGAGGAGAGGAATCATTCTCAAATAAAAAATAATATTGGACCTCAGGATCAACAAGTTCATCTGTCGAAAGCTTTACTTCCTTATCTTTCTTCGGGAAAAACGGATCATCGTATTCTTCTTCATTCTCAGAAGGAATTGAGTCGGTGGGAGCAAGTTCATCGGCGAACTCCTCAAGAAATGAATCGATATAAGAAGAATTAAGAGACGGCTCAACTTTTTCAAAATCATCCGGAGGGAGATAAGAATCCCCGTAAAGCATTCTCTCAATCAAACGAATATCTTCCTCGATGTCAATAACGGCATAATCAATTTCCGGTGAAACTGAATCGGAATTCAAATAAGCCTCAATTTCTTCCATGATAGAATCATCAGTTCGAGACGATTTAGGTTCAAAAACATCATCCGGAGGGGGGTAAGAAGACGGTTCATTATATATCAATTTTTCAAGTAAAAGGATGTCCCCCTCCGGGTCAAAAGTAACATCATCAATCTCAACGGTAATCGAGTCATCGTTAATATAAGCATCGATCTCTTCCCAAATGGAGTCACTTTCCGTAGTGAGAGACAGTGAAGAGTCAGAAAGTTCCAAAATTTTAGAGGAATGAGTGGGATTTCCACTCAAAGAAAACTCGACGTTCTTAAGTTCAACACAACAAACAGAAAGTGGAGGTGGGGCAAGTGGTGTGCTCTTAGAGCTAGTATTTTCCACCACTACCGTTGTAGTCTCCTTTTCTAATTTCTTCTTTTGCTCAGCACGTATCGTCAACAAACTCTTAACCGTGAAACGTGAAAGACTCGGTTCAATTCTCGATGGTTTAGGCTCAACTTTTTGGACAACCGGAGGTTTTAAAAAACCATTTTCTTTAGAGGTTACAACTAAAGAATTCCAAATTTCTTTAGAGGTTTTAAGCATAGATATTCTTTCGAATTCCTTTTTCGGTAAAGCATTATATAAAACCATTTTTGCTTCACTATTTTTAGAAAGCTTTTTCTTCATTTCATCATTTAGTTTATCATGAGGTATGTGAACTAAATTTCCTTTATCATCATTTGAGGTAGCCTCAAAATCACCTTCAACAATAATGTACCAAAGATCAATATCTTTAGACTTCACATATGTTTCGAATCTATTTTTCCAATATATAAAACCATTAGTTTCAAGTAGTGGTGGTCGTTGCATAGATTGCCCTTCCTTATAATTTTCAGAACCCATAGTGATCGAAAAGTTTTTAAAATACAATTTTATTTTAAAACTTTTATAAACTTAGCTCTGATACCAATTGTGGAAAACTAGAAGGGGGGGTTGAATAGTTTTGCCGATTTTAAGTTGATTTCAAAAACTTTAGATTCGATATTATGTGAAATCGTATGGATGTTGAGAACGTATAGATCTAATGATAATGCAAGCAAATAAATAAAGATAAGGGATAGAAATGACACAACCCCATGGTAAAAAGTGTGACTCCTTTTTCTTAGTAAAAAGTGTGTTGTCAACTAACCCCATGGTATAGTTATGTTTAATTAAAAAGGACTTGAGTCTATCATACCAAGCTTTTGGAGCTTGTTTAAGACCATAAAGGGCTTTCTTTAATTTATAAACGTGTTTGGGTTTTTCAAAATCGATGAAGCCCGGAGGTTGAGCTACATATACTTCTTCATTAATAAGACCATTTAGAAAAGCGCTTTTGACATCCATTTGATAAAGCTTTAGATCATTAGCACAAGCATACGCAAGAAGTATTCTTATAGACCCTAATCTAGCCACGGGGGCATAGGTCTCATCAAAGTCTATTCCTTCTTGTTGGTTATACCCTTGGGCAACGAGTCTAGCCTTGTTCCTAGATACTACTCCGTTTGCATCTAATTTGTTTTTATACACCCATTTTGTTCCTATTATGGTTTGATTACTAGGTGGAGGGACAAGTGTCCAAACATCATTAGAAACAAATTGATTTAATTCTTCTTGCATAGCCATTACCCAACTTTCATCTTTTATGGCTTCTTGTGTGTTCTTAGGTTCTATAGTTGAAACAAAACAAAATAAGCTACTTTGGTTTTGAACTTGAGACCTTAATGTTCGTTCGTTTAGCTTTCCTATGACCTTATCTACGGGGTGATCTTTGGACTCTTTAATGTTTGTGATTTCACTAATTGAAGGTTCTTCTTCTTCATTTATCTTTTTCTTAATTACAATAGCTTCACTTTCTATGATCTCGTCATCGACAAGAGGTGGAGAGGGTTTGGGTGGACTTTCATCAAATTTTATGTTTAATGACTCTTCTACCTTCATTGTTTCTTTGTTTAATATGACGTAAGCTTTGCTATTTGGCGAGTAACCTAGAAAGATACCTTCGGTTGATTTAGGATCAAATTTTGTAAGGTAATCTTTAGTGTTAAGAATGAAGCATTTGCTTCCAAAGACTCTAAAATGATTTAAAGTAGGCTTTTTGCCTCGGAGTAACTCATATGGAGTTTTACCTAAGATTGGTCTAATTAAGACTCGATTGAGTATGTACGTTGAAGTATCAACAGCATTACACCAAAATTTTTGAGGTATGGATTGTTCGTTAAGCATGGTTCTACTCATTTCTTGAAGGGTTCTATTCTTTCTTTCTACTACCCCATTCGATTGTGGAGTGTGTGGAGCCGAGAAGTTGTGATTAATACCATTAGCGTCACAAAAGACTCCAAATTGCACTTCATTATCGAATTCCCTACCATGATCCGTCCTAATAGACACTAGAGAACTTCCTAGTTGTCTTTGGATCTTTTTGCTTAATATTTCAAAATAATTAAAGGTTTCCGTTTTGTTCTTTAAAAATTTTGTCCATGTATACCTAGAGTAGTCATCCACTATTACCAAAGTATAGTAGTTGCCTCCATAACTTTGGATAGCGGATGGACCAAATAAATCCATATGTAGTAATTCTAGACACTTAGTTGTGGACACCATGTTTTTAGCTTTATGACTCGAATGAACTTGTTTTCCTATATTACAAGCATCACAAAAATGATGTTCATATTTTAACTTAGGTAGATCTCTTACTAGATCTTTGGATGATAGCGATTGAAGAAGTCGCATGTTGGCGTGACCCAATCTTCGATGCCATAAGGTCGAAGTATCATCCATAGAGGTAAGACATAGTTTGTCTTTAGGTTCATTACCGATTTTAATGACATAGACTCCATGTTTCCTAATTCCTCTTCCTATGGTTATGCCATTTTTAAGTATCTTACTACCGGTTTCGGTAAAAAGTACATTGCACTTTTTATCACATATTTGTCCTATACTTAAGAGATTAAAGTTTAGGTTTTCGACGTGACACACATCGTTAATGGTTAGAGATTTGTTAGAAACCGTACCTTTACCGATGATTCTACTTTTGCTATTTCCAAACACCACATTACCTCCATTTACGGATTCATATGTGGAGAATAGATCCCTATTGCCGGTCATGTGCCTCGTGCACCCGCTATCCTTGACCCATTCATCGGGGTCTAGGTCGACCTTTAAGCACACCTAAAACAATAATAAACTCGAAAGTTTGGTCCCCATTTATTCATGGGTCCATTAGTTTTAAACATTCCATTCATGTTAGACATGTATGGATAAGATGAGTATGCATTCCATGGAGCAAAGTTTTGAAAAGAGAAACCGTTTTGCATATTAGGGTTCCATCCCATTTGATGGTTACTTCTTGGATAAACGTTATTAGGTCTCCTAGATGCATTATGTTTTTGAAAAGATCGTGCTTTGTTTCTTGCAAAAGTAGGATTATTTTTTGGAGGTGGATGTCTAGTGGTGACATGAGTTGGTTTCTTCCTATTTACGATAACGAACTCGGTTCTAGATGATGAGGCTATGTTATTACCACTAGTTGTCACAGCAGATCCACGGATCCCAGTTTGTACACTAGCCGGTTCCCTTTTTAGGGGATCCGTGGGATCTGCCACAACAGTGGCTGGTTTTTCTAATTCTTTAACAAATTTTGTTTCTTTATTTTCACTAGTTGATGGATCAAGTTGTTGTATACCTAGACCCTTTTGGTTGTTGCCGGTTTTAACACCATCGAGTATTGTATCTAAGGTGTTTGTACTCATTCTAGCAATTTTAGAATCTAAATGATCAACTAGTGTTTGAAGTTGAACACAAAGTTCACATTCACCACTTGCTATTTTACCCTTTTCCAAAAGTTTTAGTTTTGCTTTTAATTCTATGACTTCTTTATCTAAACGTTGGTTTTGACTCTTTAAAAGCTTGTTTTTGTTAATTAGTTTTAAGCTAATATTGCATAGTTTATCATATTCATTATGCAATGAGTCGTCATCAAGTGATGAACTACTATAGTATTCGTGACATACCTCGTCATTTGCCATGAGACAAATTTCTTCGTCCTCCTCGTCGCTCATTCCCCACGTGCCGCTCACGAATGCCTTTTGATCATCCCGTTTGGGACACTTACTAATAAAGTGGTTTGGGTCCCCACATTTAAAGCAAGTACGATCATCCTTTGGCTTCTCGTCCTCTTTGCTTTTTCGAAAGCCTTTCTTATCGTCATATGGTTGTTTGACGTATCTACCCTTTCTTCTAAAGAACTTTTTAAAGTCCCTTACCGCCATAGCGTACTCTTCGTCATCACTACTCGAAGATGAGTTCTCCTCATCGCTCGAAGCCTTTTTGGCTTTAAGGGCAAGAGATTTGTGTTTCTCTTTCACTTTTGAGGCTTCGGAATCTTTAGCAAGGACAAGCTCGTAGACTTTTAGGTTGCCTATGAGTTCATCGAGGGTGAGGATTGTCAAATCTTTTGACTCTTCGATTGTCGTCACCTTGGATCTCCACTTCGATGGAAGTGCCCTTAGATATCTCCTAACATGGTTACGGCTAGAAAAGGATTCATCAAGTGCTTGTAAAGATGTAATAATAGTATTAAAGTTAGCAAATGAATGATCTATAGTTTCCTCATCCGATATTGAAAATTGTTCATATTGTTGAACAAATAAATCAATTTTATTATTTTTAACTTGTTGGTTGCCCTGATGAGTTACAACTAAAGAATTCCAAATTTCTTTAGAGGTTTTAAGCATAGAAATTATTTCGAATTCCTTTTTCGGTAAAGCATTATATAAAACCATTTTTGCTTCACTATTTTTAGAAAGCTTTTTCTTCATTTCATCATTTAGTTTATCATGAGGTATGTGAGCTAAATTTCCTTTATCATCATTTGAGGTAGCCTCAAAATCACCTTCAACAATAATGTACCAAAGATCAATATCTTTAGACTTCACATATGTTTCGAATCTATTTTTCCAATATATAAAACCATTAGTTTCAAGTAGTGGTGGTCGTTGCATAGATTGCTGATGAGTGTGTGAATACTCATCATTTTTGGTCAAATCTGAACTGCAAAACGTTTAAAAATGCTCAAAAATGCATCAAAATACTGAAAATATCTCAAAATTGCATTTTATATGTTTCAGATGCAAAATGTTTAAAATCAGATGAAATATGAGCTAAGTTTGCATAATTGGCAGTTTCAGTCCCCCAAGTTTCAAAAGTTGTCAGAAATAGTCCCTGAGCACTTAATTTCAAAAGAAAAATCACCAAAGGTCCTTTTAAAATCATAAGTTGTCAAAATTAGTCCTTTGGTGAAAAATATCAAAAGTTTTGAGAAATTACAAGTTTGGTCCTCCAAGTTTCAAATTTGGCAAAAATAGTCCTTGGAATTTTGAAAATGTCAAGTTTGGTCCTTATACTATTGGAGCTTGTCAGTTTTGGTCCCTTGAAACAACTTTGATAAAATGGCAGATTTGGTCCTTGTACTTTCAGAAAATTGCAAAACAAGTCCTTATTAATACTAAGCCTAAACCTTGGACCCTATCAAAATGCTTGTGACCCCTGCCATAGCCATTTGGACCCCTGCCTTTTGACCCCCCTTCATAATATTAAAACCAGTCAAATATCTGGTCAAACTAACCACCCCGCGCCTTTTTCTTCTTCGTCAACAACTAGCCTGCAACACTCCAACACCCATCCCCCCAGCTCACCTTCACACTTCCATGTCCCCCCACCTCCACCAAACTCCAAGATACATTTAATGCATCCCTGTCCATCTCACTCAACCCTCCCAGTTGATAAATACATTTTGGCGCCAAATATGATCAAACGGCCAATAATGGTTCAAGCTATCCAATGGTCTTAAATTGAAGTGGGAACTGCTCAGAAGTCAAAGGGAAGTCTTTTTGGGTATAAATAAAGGAAGAAGAAGCAAGAAAGAGAGTAGAATTTAGTTTTAAAATTTCCTATATGTCGTATTTAAGTTAAATGTTTTAGTTTAAATCAAAAGTTGTAATTTCAAGTTGAATTGTATCAAATTAAGTTATTCTAGTGTACTAAGACTATTTTCAAGTGTTAATTCAAGTTGAATTAAAGTTTCATGTTTTTAAGGTTCACTGTTGAAAAATTCAAACTCATGTTCTTATATTAAAGCTTCCAATAGCTTATTTTCTCATTCAACTAAGTTTACTTAAGCTCATTATAGCTTTTGGTGAGCTTGGAACACAGTTTCAAGCAAGCTTGGTGATTGGTCAACTAAAGTCAACTGAATCATCATTTGTAAATGGAAATGGATATGGGTGTTGCAGAGCATGGATTTGGGTTGATAATGAACTAGGTTAGGGTTTGGAATAGGTTAGTTGTTCTTGTGTTCTTTGGCAAGCCATAGTGGCTAGGACCAAATGTAAGTCAATTCTAAATTTATTGCATAATCTGTGTTTGTAGTTATCAATAGTTGAGACTTGTTTATTTAGTGGTAACTAAGATTACTTAACTCAGTTTGCTCAATTATACAAGCTAGTTTAGCAGTTGGTTTAGTTTTATTTGCAAAACAGTTAGTTAAAGTGGTGTTTGGATTTCTTGGCAAATATGTGTTAGAGGGCTGTGCAGAAGTTAATATCAGTTGCTTTACATTCCTTTAGCCATTTGAAAACCATATTAGTCAGTTATTTGTACACTAGAACAACCAAAGTCAAAATCACCTTTCATCTATCTTATCTGCTTAACTGTTTGGATTTTGTAAAATCAAAAGCTTGTTTAGTGCTTAGATATCATAGACATAGATTGCATTAGCTTTATTTTATCATATTACATCATAATCAGCTCATGGTTTAAGATCAAAACTCAATTTGGTCAACTTTTCAAATCTGTCAAATAGTCAAAAGCTGAAAAAGTCATTTTGAGCCCAACTGAGTTGATTTTTAATTGCTTCATTTCTGGGTCAAATCAAATGAAATTGTGGTTTTAAAAAGTTCAGTTGGTCTATTTTCTTATTACCATTTTTGTAGATTTTTGTGAAATTTTTATAAGCTCCAAAATGGCTTGTGATTTTGGTCTTATATCCCCTGTGCACACACTCAGTATTAACTGAGTGTGCACAGGTTTTGTGCAGGCTTGTCACAAGCTCATAAGAGCTTGTCCAGGGGTAATCTTTGGTTTAGAAGTAGCTAGCCAGGTCTAGATTAGGTTCCAACATTTGGTTTTTAGTTTCAACTTATTTGAGTGCTTATTTTCAGGCCACAAAGTAGCCCCCAAATCTGTTTTTGGTACTTAAAGCTCAAATAATCAAATCATGGTAGTGAGTGCTTTAGAGGTTTAGGACAGTTTTAATTAGTTGCATTTGGGTATTTATAGCATATTGTAGCTTCTGTGTCACTTTGGTGGTCTTTGGTTTCCTTTTGGCTTATTTCAAGTGCTTATTTATAAGCACTTGCATTGCAGTTTCAATTTCCTTCACATAAGCTACTGTTTTCATATTTTTCTTAGATTCAGTATATTAATTTAGATTTTCCCTGAATTTTTCATATTTTTTCTACACTGTTTGCTATTTTTCCCTATTTAAATTAGTTTTTAAGTCTTTTTAATTAGCTTTTAATACAAATAAATCAGAAAAGTTTCAAAAAAATAAGTTTCTATTTTTCCTAGGATAAGATAAATATAAAAAGTCAAAAAAATATTTTTCCAGATTTTTCTTAGTTAAATTTGTATTTTTAAGCAATTTAAGTAGTTTTAAATAGTTTTTAATTCCTAGAAAATACAAAAATAATCAGAAAAATACAAAATTAGTTTTGAAAATTCTCTTTTGTTATTTTAGATTTTTCTAAGTCATAATTTCATTTTTCTAGCTTTATTTCATATTTTCTTGTAATTTAGGCTATTATTAAATAAGTAAAAATAGTTTTTAATTAATAATAATTAGATAAATAGTTATAAAAATAATTTTCTTTTTCTAAAAATTTTCTTTTATCATTAGGATTGTAAAAATATCATTTTCATATTTTTAGGATTAATACTGTTTCATTTTCACAATTTCTTTTATACGTAACGTAGTTTTTAATTCAAGTTTTATAAAAGAAAAATCAAAAACATCATTTTGCAAATAGTGATAGCGTTTATTTAATATAGTTTATCTTTGTAATTTTCTTTAATTTGCATTTAAGCCCCTGTAGTTTATGAACTTTTTCTTTAGTTATAATCAATCAATCTCTTTTCTCATTCAAATTCTCTCGATCACTACACGTTTGGTGATTCATCGCATAGCTCGTTGGGACATAACGACCCGGGGAAACACTATACTCCTCTGATCTTCATTGCATTTGTTTCCAGACTGTTTTAAGTTTGTTACGGTTGACCATTCACAAGTGGTCGGCTTGCGTGATAAAACTTGACCGTCTGGGAGCGAATCAAATTTTTGGCGCCGCTGCCGGGGAGCTGTGCTGATTATCTTACGTTTAGAAGATTAGTGATTTGAATATTCACTCCTTGTTCATACCATCTATATATGTTTATATTTTCTTATAAAGATCCAAAAATCCAAAAACATCTTAAAAATTAAAAACCCAAAAAGATTTTCTTTCTTATTTTTACATCATGTTTTTCAAAAATACCAAAAATATTCCTCTTTACCCTCTTACCCTTTTTGATTCTTTATCCCTTTACCCTCTATCCATTTGATTCTAACTTCTTCTATTCTCATGGAATCTCTCGACTACGACGAATTCTGGGACGAAGTTGAAAAACTTCAGACTTTATCACAAATGTCAAGAATTCGTGTTGTTCGTGATGATCCATTAATTCTGCGTAGGGAAATGGAACGAGAAACCGGGGTGACAAAGGACCAGGTACTTCCATCTGATAATGGAGGTGCTAAATACGTCCAACCTACGGTTATCCAAAAATCTAAACCCTCAATTGCTCCTAAGCCGTCTAGAATTGATCCTAAACTTTCACGATTCACGGTTAAAAGCAAACATGCAGAATTTAGACCGGTGACTAGCAAGAATGACTTGCCTAATCTTCACGTTTCTCAAGAACCAGAACCAGAGACCATAACGGAAGTGGTGGAAATTGCTAGCTCTCAGAGCACACCACTTGTCCCACCTCCGGATTTTTCAAAATGTTCTTCGAGACTTGATAGTCATTCGGATCACCATGTTGGTTTTGTTGATTCTTTGAATGAACCGATTCCTTCTCATTACTCTCAAATGAAATCGTTTATTCCTTGTGTCGGTTGTGGTGAGCCTCTTTTTGGTTCACCCTGTCGTTGGTGTACGTGTGTACAATGTGGTAATGATATTCATAACGGGAGTTGTTTGTTTTGTGGTTCGAGGAATTCATTTGATTATGATCCTAATCCGAACTCATTTAACGACCCCTCAAATTTTTCCAATTACCCACCACAGCCCGACTTATCTTCATATAATCAACATAACTGCTGTGAATTTTGTGGAGGTCCTCACCAAGGATTTGAGTGTCAATCCGGAAACACATTTGTCTATGAACAGTTTTCCGGTGATGCTCAGAACTTTGGTTATGACCAATATCCATATAATTCACCAGTCCAAACTCAACAGTTTTACTGTTGTGAAAACTGTGGAGGTCCCCACTTCAGCTCTGATTGTCAAATAGGGAATCCATTTCCTTGTAACAATCATGACTCTCACAGGTTTGACAATTTCCAACCTCCACAGCACCATACGGTTCAAACTCCACCTAAGCCGTTATCTCAAGAAATTTCCCAAAATTTTGAAACCGCAATGAAAACACTTGATGATATGATTAGTAACTTTAAGAATCAAGTGAGTGGTGAAAAGACCATGGGAGAATTGCTAGCCGAAGAACGAGAGGCCCGCAAATCTAGGGAAGAATTATTAGTCCTAGAGCAAGCAGCTCTTAGGCGTTCCCAATTTCTTAAGGCAGCTCTATATGATGATGACGAGGAGAGTTTTTATCCTTTTAAAGATAATATTTCTCAACTCCCTCAGTCTGTTGTTATCACACCCGAGATTCACACTCACTCTCTTATTATGGGGGATGAGCATCTTGACACTGTTCCTGAAAAGGAATTGGACGAATTCATAAAGTCTAGTGTCGAGAACCTTTTCCCAATCCCAAGAGAGTCACAGGGAATTCTCGAGCATTTGTGTGATATCCCTACCCCTCTTGAGTGTTCAAAAGATCATTTTGAAACTTTCTCCAATTGTAGCGAAGATTGTGCATCATATGGAGACATCGAGTATGTTGAGGCATCACTTCCACAATCTGATGCTGATCATCTTCTTGAGGAGTTCACCGATGAACTCACTCACATCAATCCACTTTCATCGGGAAGTGATGATGGTCTCCTTGATTTCGAAGCCGATCTGGGAGAGATTGAAAGTCTCCTTGATAATGATCGTTCACTCACTTCTTATCCCAACAGTCCAATAGAGAATAATAATCACTTTATTCCTGAAGCATTCAAAACAACTCTCACTAATCCTCTATTTGAATTCGACTCTGAATTCACTTTAATTTCTGAGAATCCACTCTTTGATACTCAGACCGAGGATAGTGATGAGCCCACAATGGAACAAGAGTTCACAATTTCACTTCATGTGAATGATTCTTTTCATGAAGAGTTCTCCGGTGAACTCTCTCATGACATATCTCCTCCGGAACATGATCATTTCTATTTTGATCTTGAGGATGATATTGGCTCGGAGGAAGGTGTACTCTATCATACGAGTTTGCTTATTAATGATACTACCCTCACCCTTCCTCCCGATATGTCTACATTTGAGGATGAAGAATGGATCCTGATTGTTATCAAAATCTTTCTTCCTTTCCTCAAATATCTTGTGATTTCTCTTCATCTTCACTCCTTCGGGAATGAAGACACTATCTTTGACCCCGGCATTTTCATTTATTATTTGTGAGCCGGATCTGTGTATATCTCATCGGTGTGGAACTTTCACGTGCTTCAAATGTTTGTCCAAACATCTTGAATGAAAGTCCGATTGAGATTGTTTCTTCCACTTTGCTTCCCCATGAACAAATTAATACGGGGTCGAGTCAAGCTAGCGACTCGGTAATCAAAAACAGTAGTTGAACATGGGTTTTCACCCGTGTGTACCACCCTAGTGTGGGGGAGTTGCCCCACATGTTATATATATATATATATATATATATATATATATATATATATATATATATATATATATATATATATATATATATATATATATATATATATATATATATATATATATATATATATATATCCATATGTGTAAAAAAAAAAAAAAAAAAAAAAAAAATCTTTCTAAATAATGGCCGTAGTATTTCCCTTTTACGTTCTCAGTTTCGGCATAACAACCGGTACTTTTAATATTGAGGGCAATATTCATTTCTAGTGTGGGGGGGAATTCTCACGAATTTTATCATGTAATTATACCACCCAATCCCCCCATTTTTGGCCAAAATCTTTTTTGGAGTAAGTGTTTTACACTTACTCAGCTTATGGTTATCAGTCCGCCATGTCTAATAAACAAAAGGATTGGCTAATCCAGGAGCAAACGGCTCTTGGTAAAGATATCTCAAATCCGTTGACGGCTTGCAATTTGCCCAAAATTGTATGGTATTCAGCTCACCATATCCTTAAAAGTAAAAAGTTGGCTAGCCCGCAAGTTTATGGCTTGTGGTAAAGGCAGTGGAAAAACCATAATTGGTAATCGACTCACCAAAGATAATATTGATAATTTATCTAAGAGTTGGCTAGTCCAGAAGAAAACGGCTTCTGGTAAAGACAAATCAAATCCGTTGGAAGCTGGTGGTTTGCTCAAAATCACATGGTTATCATTGTACCATGGTTCTTACTTGAACTGAAACATTTGGCTACTCCAGAAGTAATGGATTTTGGTAAAGAGATTCAAATCCATTAAGTTTTTCTCAAAAGATTGCTAGGGACTAGCAATAGTTTAGTGTGGGGGATTGATGAGTGTGTGAATACTCATCATTTTTTGTCAAATCTGAACTGCAAAACGTTTAAAAATGCTCATAAATGCAT
This sequence comes from Chrysanthemum seticuspe, assembly GCA_019973895.1. Lineage (NCBI taxonomy): Eukaryota > Viridiplantae > Streptophyta > Magnoliopsida > Asterales > Asteraceae > Chrysanthemum > Chrysanthemum seticuspe. The sequence continues at coordinate 138,658,509 of BPTQ01000009.1, forward strand.
CAAAATACTGAAAATATCTCAAAATTGCATTTTATATGTTTCAGATGCAAAATGTTTAAAATCAGATGAAAAATGAGCTACGTTTGCATAATTGGCAGTTTCAGTCCCCCAAGTTTCAAAAGTTGTCAGAAATAGTCCCTGAGCACTTAATTTCAAAAGAAAAATCACCAAAGGTCCTTTTAAAATCATAAGTTGTCAAAATTAGTCCTTTGGTGAAAAATATCAAAAGTTTTGAGAAATTACAAGTTTGGTCCTCCAAGTTTCAAATTTGGCAAAAATAGTCCTTGGAATTTTGAAAATGTCAAGTTTGGTCCTTATACTATTGGAGCTTGTCAGTTTTGGTCCCTTGAAACAACTTTGATAAAATGGCAGATTTGGTCCTTGTACTTTCAGAAAATTGCAAAACAAGTCCTTATTAATACTAAGCCTAAACCTTGGACCCTATCAAAATGCTTGTGACCCCTGCCATAGCCATTTGGACCCCTGCCTTTTGACCCCCCTTCATAATATTAAAACCAGTCAAATATCTGGTCAAACTAACCACCCCGCGCCTTTTTCTTCTTCGTCAACAACTAGCCTGCAACACTCCAACACCCATCCCCCCAGCTCACCTTCACACTTCCATGTCCCCCCACCTCCACCAAACTCCAAGATACATTTAATGCATCCCTGTCCATCTCACTCAACCCTCCCAGTTGATAAATACATTTTGGCGCCAAATATGATCAAACGGCCAATAATGGTTCAAGCTATCCAATGGTCTTAAATTGAAGTGGGAACTGCTCAGAAGTCAAAGGGAAGTCTTTTTGGGTATAAATAAAGGAAGAAGAAGCAAGAAAGAGAGTAGAATTTAGTTTTAAAATTTCCTATATGTCGTATTTAAGTTAAATGTTTTAGTTTAAATCAAAAGTTGTAATTTCAAGTTGAATTGTATCAAATTAAGTTATTCTAGTGTACTAAGACTATTTTCAAGTGTTAATTCAAGTTGAATTAAAGTTTCATGTTTTTAAGGTTCACTGTTGAAAAATTCAAACTCATGTTCTTATATTAAAGCTTCCAATAGCTTATTTTCTCATTCAACTAAGTTTACTTAAGCTCATTATAGCTTTTGGTGAGCTTGGAACACAGTTTCAAGCAAGCTTGGTGATTGGTCAACTAAAGTCAACTGAATCATCATTTGTAAATGGAAATGGATATGGGTGTTGCAGAGCATGGATTTGGGTTGATAATGAACTAGGTTAGGGTTTGGAATAGGTTAGTTGTTCTTGTGTTCTTTGGCAAGCCATAGTGGCTAGGACCAAATGTAAGTCAATTCTAAATTTATTGCATAATCTGTGTTTGTAGTTATCAATAGTTGAGACTTGTTTATTTAGTGGTAACTAAGATTACTTAACTCAGTTTGCTCAATTATACAAGCTAGTTTAGCAGTTGGTTTAGTTTTATTTGCAAAACAGTTGGTTAAAGTGGTGTTTGGATTTCTTGGCAAATATGTGTTAGAGGGCTGTGCAGAAGTTAATATCAGTTGCTTTACATTCCTTTAGCCATTTGAAAACCATATTAGTCAGTTATTTGTACACTAGAACAACCAAAGTCAAAATCACCTTTCATCTATCTTATCTGCTTAACTGTTTGGATTTTGTAAAATCAAAAGCTTGTTTAGTGCTTAGATATCATAGACATAGATTGCATTAGCTTTATTTTATCATATTACATCATAATCAGCTCATGGTTTAAGATCAAAACTCAATTTGGTCAACTTTTCAAATCTGTCAAATAGTCAAAAGCTGAAAAAGTCATTTTGAGCCCAACTGAGTTGATTTTTAATTGCTTCATTTCTGGGTCAAATCAAATGAAATTGTGGTTTTAAAAAGTTCAGTTGGTCTATTTTCTTATTACCATTTTTGTAGATTTTTGTGAAATTTTTATAAGCTCCAAAATGGCTTGTGATTTTGGTCTTATATCCCCTGTGCACACACTCAGTATTAACTGAGTGTGCACAGGTTTTGTGCAGGCTTGTCACAAGCTCATAAGAGCTTGTCCAGGGGTAATCTTTGGTTTAGAAGTAGCTAGCCAGGTCTAGATTAGGTTCCAACATTTGGTTTTTAGTTTCAACTTATTTGAGTGCTTATTTTCAGGCCACAAAGTAGCCCCCAAATCTGTTTTTGGTACTTAAAGCTCAAATAATCAAATCATGGTAGTGAGTGCTTTAGAGGTTTAGGACAGTTGTAATTAATTGCATTTGGGTATTTATAGCATATTGTAGCTTCTGTGTCACTTTGGTGGTCTTTGGTTTCCTTTTGGCTTATTTCAAGTGCTTATTTATAAGCACTTGCATTGCAGTTTCAATTTCCTTCACATAAGCTACTGTTTTCATATTTTTCTTAGATTCAGTATATTAATTTAGATTTTCCCTGAATTTTTCATATTTTTCCTACACTGTTTGCTATTTTTCCCTATTTAAATTAGTTTTTAAGTTTTTTTAATTAGCTTTTAATACAAATAAATCAGAAAAGTTTCAAAAAAATAAGTTTTCATTTTTCCTAGGATAAGATAAATATAAAAAGTCAAAAAAATATTTTTCCAGATTTTTCTTAGTTAAATTTGTATTTTTAAGCAATTTAAGTAGTTTTAAATAGTTTTTAATTCCTAGAAAATACAAAAATAATCAGAAAAATACAAAATTAGTTTTGAAAATTCTCTTTTGTTATTTTAGATTTTTCTAAGTCATAATTTCATTTTTCTAGCTTTATTTCATATTTTCTTGTAATTTAGGCTATTATTAAATAAGTAAAAATAGTTTTTAATTAATAATAATTAGATAAATAGTTATAAAAATAATTTTCTTTTTCTAAAAATTTTCTTTTATCATTAGGATTGTAAAAATATCATTTTCATATTTTTAGGATTAATACTGTTTCATTTTCACAATTTCTTTTATACGTAACGTAGTTTTTAATTCAAGTTTTATAAAAGAAAAATCAAAAACATCATTTTGCAAATAGTGATAGCGTTTATTTAATATAGTTTATCTTTTTAATTTTCTTTAATTTGCATTTAAGCCCCTGTAGTTTATGAACTTTTTCTTTAGTTATAATCAATCAATCTATTTTCTCATTCAAATTCTCTCGATCACTACACGTTTGGTGATTCATCGCATAGCTCGCTGGGACATAACGACCCGGGGAAACACTATACTCCTCTGATCTTCATTGCATTTGTTTCCAGACTGTTTTAAGTTTGTTACGGTTGACCATTCACAAGTGGTCGGCTTGCGTGATAAAACTTGACCGTCTGGGAGCGAATCAATTGCCCTTCCTTATAATTTTAAGAACCCATAGTGATCGAAAAGTTTTTAAAATACAATTTTATTTTAAAACTTTTATAAACTTAGCTCTGATACCAATTGTGGAAAACTAGAAGGGGGGGTTGAATAGTTTTGCCGATTTTAAGTTGATTTCAAAAACTTTAGATTCGATATTATGTGAAATCGTATGGATGTTGAGAACGTATATGTCACACCCCCAAATTACCTGTTTTGCAGCGGAATGGAATTCCTGGGGATTGACTGTCATAGCATCACAATCACAGTTATATTGAACGACCTAAAGTGTCGTTTGGAAAATACATCGTTTGATTTAATAAAATAATCAGAGTTACAAAGTATAGGTCCCAAATGAAAATCAACTTGTGCGGAAATAAGTTTGTTACAATTCAAACGATGTTTTTAAACTGTATAAATCCCATGTGAGACGCGTCGTCACCACGACTCTATGATAAGTCCACATGCATGCCATGAAGTGAATGCCTTAGATACCTGAGATAAAACATGCTTAAAACTGTCAACACAAAGGTTGAGTGAAATTCATAGGTTTAATTAATTCGTTTGAACACAATATTCGTAGTGTGAGTTACATTGTTTCACACTCATCGTTGAAAACAAAACAACATTTATTTCACTAAGTTCATGACAACCAAAGCGTAAACCTCGTACCAATAGAAATTGGTAAAATCGTTTCATCGCAGCCCTAATAGGTAAACTTGCCAATTTACCTTAATGATTCAAATATAGTGCGTTCGATTTCCCCTAACTGGGTCAATAAGAACGGGAGTGTTAATTCCAATAGGCCTATTCACAATATTCGCGCTCACTCGCAAGTGATTAATGGTTCATGATGTAGGGACTTCAAACATGGCAATAGATTACTTAGTGACAATAAAACATTTGGATATAGCATACAGTTCAAAGCATTTGTGTTCGATTAAAAAAATAGTTGAGCATGTATCTCCCCAAAGAGTTTGTAAAACAATTAAATAATAGAAAGTGGGGCTATGAACTCACCTGTTGCAATGATTATGATGACAAAAGTGGATACACTGAAATGTAGCGTGAATCTCGAAAATGACCTATTATGAATGATATGATACGTAATGAGTTATGATGTAATGTTATGCATGCAATTCGTATGTTATTTATACCACTTGTGAATTTTGAAAATAATACTCTTCGTCGAAAAATACTCCTTTTGACGTCTTGACCATTCTTAAATTACTTTGCAAGTATTTACGTCAAAATGTCATCCTACAATAGTTTCTTAATGATTTATTATGAAATTATAACTTTTCGTCGTAAAATAATGTCGTTGGAAAATTCGTGAAAGTGACTAAAATGGCCTCGAAAATCTAGTCGTAAAATGGTGCACGTCGAGCGTTAGGAAACAAACTCAACGGTTTTGGGAAGTTCGTATCATAATCTCAAAGTTTTAGTGTTTAAGTTTTCATCCTAGAGGTCTCGATCATGGAGAAAAATATAGGTTAAGTATGGTACTTGTGTTCAAAATATAGTTTAAGAGTGGTTTTCGGCAAAGTTTAAGTGACCGTATTTTATTCGTTACAACTCCGCTTGACAAACGGTTGGACATTTTGGAAAATAGGCTAGGCGAACTTACTTTTACTAGAAGACATCACGTTATAAAAAGTACTACATCAATGTTAAAAACGACCCTCAACATGGTCCTTCGTGGCCGTAATGTTTGTCTAATAGAAATAATATAGTTTTTCTTATATAATAAAGTTACGGCATTTTGATATAAACGTGTATAATATCATCTTTACAAATCCGTTTTCTACGTATTATACATCCTTAGCTTCGTATCAAAGTATACTAATATATTTTTGATAAGTCGAAATAATTTATAACGCTTAAGACTCGTTTTTGACTCGTACAAACTAGACGTAACATGCTGAAATTTTCAGGATATATATATTTCGTCGTCAAACTTGAAAAATTCATATCTTCTTCGTTATAGCTCCGTTTTAATCCGTTCAAGCGGCCACGGTTTCGTTTTAAAGTATATTTTCTAAATATCTAGGCCAAAAATTTATGTCTACTGTCGGATTTTCCAGATTTACAAAATAAGGACAGGCCCTTTTTAAGACTTGTCGAAATGAGTTTTTCTCGTGCTAAACCTATTCCAATCCATTCAAAACAACTCCGAAGCTATTCTAATCCTACCATACACCTTCTTAGGGTGTCATGGGTTCCTAGACATCACCAAAAGTGATATATTACAAGGGATTAATTATAGGATGACTTATATATGTATATCTCTTAAAAACAATGTAAAAGTGGTATAAATATTCATAAGACTTGCATGTTAGCTCAAATATGATGAAATGACTATGAAATAAATATGATTGATGAAAAATGGACATAATATGCTTACTAGTTTACTTGATGAGGTGACTAGAACAAGGGATTAAACTTAAACACCCTAGGTTTTTATTTCAAAACCTTGATCAAGAGTGTAACTAGATTGTGTAAAACTTGACTTGATAAATTTTTGGATGAATCTTCTTCACCTTGTGGCTTGGCCGGTTTTGGGAGAGAAAAAGAGAGAAGAGATGACTTGAATTATTGAGTGAATGAATGAATGTGTGTGCATTATTTTTGGAGTGTAAATCTATACATAAGAAAAAAAAATCTACCAACTCTATGACTCATCCCCCCCTTGGCCGGTTTTTGGGGGGTTAATATTTCAACAATACATTTTTTTTTTATTGTGTATATAAAGTGTAAGTAAATGTAAGTAAGATGAATATAAGTGGTAACTTGTGTATACATTTGTGCATTTAAGGTAGTTTTAGCTAAACATAAATTTTAATGGATCAAAGTAAAATATATTGAGGTCATAAAAATTGTAAAAATACATTTCTTGCAAAATTTGAGTGAAATAATAATTATCGTGTAGTTTTTAAGAAAAACGTCGTAATAATATAAATTTAACAATTTATATACAAAATAAATTTAAAACACTGGGTAAACTCATAATATTATTTTTATGAACTTAATGTAAGTATAAAAATATATCGGGACAATTTTTGGAAGTATCGGATTAAATGTTCAAAATAATAACTTACGCGATAGCGTTTATTTAATATGAAAATTATACGTTTATTGTAAAATGCAAAACCATGCATGAACTAATATGATGATAATGATGTTAATGAAATGTAGACTAAACTTAGTCTATATGAAATGTCATTGATGATATGATCATGAATTCGCAGCTAAACCATTAAGGTTACGCGAATTTGATACTCGTAAACCCAGTTCACGATAAATGATAAATAATGAAGCATGAATAATGTTTTGAAGTATGACCTGAAAATACGAGTTGTCACAGTATAGATCTAATGATAATGCAAGCAAATAAATAAAGATAAGGGATAGAAATGACACAACCGATTTATAGTGATTCGGCTACAAGGACACCTTCCTTGCCCTACTCCACTCCCCGAGTCACCTACTCGAGAGTTCAAGCACTATGTCAACAAACTCCTTCACTTTGCGGAGAAGCCTTCACAACGTTGCTTACACTTTTTCCGGTACAAAGCTAGATACCGAGTCCGTAGCACGGTGGACCAAACCAACACAACTATTACACAACAAATATGTGAAATATCAAATACAAGATCTTCGCTACAGAAATCTTGCGGAGTGACAAATCAATCAAGGACCCCTTGCTTGGATGACTTGTAGAATGCTCGTGATCTCGCCTTAGAGAAGGACCTATATGAGGATCACAAATAGAAAGAAAAGAAGAAAAACTCTCTAGATCTAGTGATCTATATGTTAGAAGAGAATGAGAGTGTATGAGAGATTTAGTAAGAAGAGGGGTGAGTTAGAATGAATAAATGGCTCTCTATTTATAGGCAAATTTCCTCACTGTTCTCACGGATCCCACGGATCCCTTCCACTTGGGATCCGGCTAGCACAAAGCTAGGGATCCGGAACGCTCCTCTTTGCCCATGGGTTTTTTGGTTATGGGTCATGGGTTGGTCCATGGGTTTTCTTTAGATTCAATGTATCTAAGTATACATTGTATCAAGTCTCTTTGGGTATGGGTTAAGATCCATGGGTTGTGATTTTTACCCATCCTAATTAACTATTACAACAAATGCTTTAGTTACTACATTTTTGTATTTAAAAGATTATATGTAAATGCTTTACAAAAATAACATGTATCCTTATAATTATACTTAATACAACATTATATATGTTATCAACAAAACACAAAGAGATCGCAAAATATTAATAAACGTTTTTACGGTTTATTTGTATTAACAATATTGGTTGGTTAGAGATTGAGAAGTATGGTTTACATTAAATGTGATGGCTTCTTTTCCAACTCTCAAAGTGATCTCTCCTTCATACACATCAATCAACGCATGGCCCGTCCTTAAGAAACTCCTTCCGAGAATTAGGGGTACTCGAGGATCGGCATCAAAATCGACTACAACAAAATCAGCGGGGAAATCGAACTCCCCCACTTTAACAAAGACATCCTCGGCTATACCCTTTGGTTTTGTAGTAGTACGGTCGGCTAGCTCGAGGGTCATACACGTTGGGGTAAGTGGGGGCAATGAAAGCTTTTCGTAAATTGATTTCGGCATCAAATTGATACTCGCGCCAAGATCGGCCAAGGCGGAGCACTGAATAATTCCTTGAAAATCGCAAGGAATGAGGAACTTGCCGGGGTCACCTAACTTTTCAGGAAGTTTCTTGAGGATAACCACCGAACAATTCTCATTCAAAGACGTAGTATCAAGCTCATATAACTTTTCCTTATTCGAAAGCAAACCCTTAATCGTAGAAGCAAGTTTGGGCATCCGCAAAACTGATCTCCACATTCAAGTCTTTGAAAATTTGGAAAAATGTTTCCATTTGATGATTCGAATTTTCACGAAGCGTTTGATCTTTAAGACGAGACGGATATGGGAGTGTCGTTTTCCGGTTAGTCTTTTCAGCACTAACGGGAGCATCTTCGGGCTCAGAATCTTGGAAAACCATGGGTTGGATATTCTCGGTACTCCCCTTATTAGTAGGAAGCACCTGGTCCTTTGTCACCCCGGTCTCACGGTTTACCACACGAGACGAAGAAGAAAAATTAGTGGTAGGAGCCATAGGTCCATCGTAAGCTACACCACTTCGGGTAGTGATCGCTTTCATGTCACCTCTCGGGTTAGGAATCGTATTACTTGGAAGAGTACCGGAACTCGAGGGTTGAGAATAAGAAGTAGAAGGTTGATTGGCTTGAAAGAAACTAGCCATCATATTCCTCATTTCACTCATCTGCTTGTTACTCGTAGCAAATTCATTCCTGATGCTGGTGATTTGAGTTTGTAAACTTTTAATGGTGTTATCGGAGTTCTTCATGTAAGTTAGAAACTCGTTGTTCGGAGCAACTTGATGCGGTGGTTGATAAGGTGGTTGAGGATGAGAAGGTTGTTGATATTGATGTTGAGGAGGTGGTGGTTGTTGGTAAACTTGAGGTGGAGGAGCTTGATAGTGTTGATTACCATGATTAACATTAGCTTCTCGGTTCTGATTAACATTGTGGTTACCATTGAAACGGTTTTGATTTGGTTTTGGTGTTGAGGTTGGTTGAAACCGGGAGGTCTGAGATAATTGTTTGAGCGGTAGCTAAGAAGATTTCGATCTCCTTGCGGTTGATTGTAGTTTCCCATAGCAGCATAAACATTCTCATGTGCGTAGCCACCGACGGCTGGGCACTCGGAATAAGAATGTGGACCTCCACAAGTCTCACAAGTCGGGTGTACCGCTTTCACTTGTTGATGTTGATTCTGATTATTCATTTGATGTATCCTTAAGATATCGTCCATCTTTTTGTTCAGAACGGCTATTTCGAGAGAAGAAGACGTATTTGATCGAGATGATTCACCCCTTTCGGCGGTAGAATCCCAATAATTGTGATGGGCGGTCATGTTCTCGATAAGATCGTAGCATTCCTCGGGACGTCTCTTCATAAAAGTTCCACCGGCAGCAGCATTGATTGTCTCACGGTGTCGCAACGTCAAACCATTATAAAACGTATCAATTTGAGTGACAAGCAACATGTTATGATTCGGACATCGAACAATCGCAAGCTTATAACGTTCCCAAGCTTCAAACAATGATTCGTCGGGATATTGTTGGAAATTACTGATATCGTTTCTCAACTTCGTCACCATCGACGGTGGAAAGTACTTTGCCAGAAACTTCGAAACCATTTCCTCAAAGGTATGAATCGAATTCTTCGGGAGTTGATCAAACCAAGAAGTAGCATGATGAGTCAAAGAGTATGGGAAAAGATAGAGACGAAGGGCATCATCGGAAACCCCATTTTGTTTCATACTCTGGGTGACGGTTAAAAATTTATCAAGATGCTTGTTTGCATCGTCATCGGGTAAACCGTGAAATTAACAACTGTTTTTTACTTGTTCTATCGTATGATGTTTCAAGCTAAAATCGGTAGCTTGAATATTAGTCGGTGCAATGGGTCCTCCCCTCCCGTACATTGTAGGTTGACATAGCTCCTCCATTGTTCGGAGATCGGGAGCTACATTTTGATTAACGGGAGGAGCATTAGGACCGGGGTTGGGTGGTACGTTGTTAGCAGCCATATTACATAACTCGGGTACGTTCTGATTCTGATTCTGAAGTCTTCTTGATCGAGAGCGAGTGCGCATGCAGTTTAAAAACCAAGGAAATTAAATGAGAACGGTATTTGAAAACAACAGTGAACTTAAACCAATAATCCCAAGTGAATAAATCACTTCTATAAGACAAACGCACAAGGGAGCGGAGAAGCTATTAGGTCAGCGCGAAGCTTATTAAAACCCGCCTCTTTTCAGCCGCAATTTAATGTCAGGCCGTCCTTATACCCCCCACACAGTTTGTTTATCCGATAGAAATAAATCAACTCACAAGCGACACAAAGGCAAGTTTTTGATCTTTGGTTTGGGAACTTACTAATGATAACACCTCAAGTTGAGAGATGTTATATAATTGATGTATTCTTTTTCAGCTCAAAAACAAAATGGAAAATCTTTTTGTATTTTTAATATGATATATATACAAAAGAAAAAGGAAAATATATTTTTTTTTAATTTTTTAAAAACAATAACTTCATGAAGGAAGGATCTCGAGCCACTAATCGTCAAACCGTTAACGATATTGTCGCGACACAACCTCCCCGGCAGCGGCGCCAAAATTTGATTCGTGTAGGTTTAGGGTGGTGATAACGCTCAAATTGTGCATGTTTTTAGTAGCGTTATCCGTGTTTTTATTTATGTTATTTGGTTATAATCATATGCTTTTGTTGCTTAATCGTATCAAAGTGCGTTTTCTAGTTCATTTGTAGCCAAGTACAGGAAAGTGGAGAAAAAGAAGTAAAATACGAAGATTTCTCCATATTTGAAGAATTCCCGACAAAAGCAAGACTTGTGGAGTATATTCGAGAAGATAAAGTCATCAAGTTAGTGGTCCAAAGACTCAAGAATAAAGTTCAAGAAGGAAAACGAGAAAGAAATGAAGAAAAGAAGCTTAAACGAAGATATATTGGAAGACTCGTTGTTCCCGACACACCTTTACCATTTTGGCCATAACTTTTGCATACGAACTCCGTTTGACCCCCCGGTTCACGGCCACGGAAAGCTAAGAAAAAGATCTACAACTTTGCCGTTTTTGATTTTTTGTGATTTTGCTCCAACCGATCGGTCGAGACCCGCAACCGATTCGGTTGGAGACTAGTCAGCAAGACCAACCGATTCGGTTTGAGCTCAACCGGATCCGGTTGGAGGTCCTGTTTCAGCCATTTTTCCATTACTAAGGTTCCAAACTTGTTCCAAACGATTCTAGGTCCTTCCTTCATGTATTCTAGTCCCTTCCAAGCTCCTTGGTGACCAAGAAATGCATTTATAACCCATAGCCTTGGAAGTAGTATAAATAGAGGCCTTTGCAACCTCATTTCACACACCACAACTTGAGAGATCTTCTCTCACACCTATCTTACCACCACTACTCCTCTCTCAAAGCTTAAATTCGTCCATTAAGTTCCAGGAAACTTTGGAGGTCCAAGAAGTCATCATTTGGAGGTCAAACCATCAAGAAGTCATCACCAATACTTGAGGCATCATTACTACATCATTTGTAATCTCATTTCAATCATTGTAAGACCTTTAATCATGTTTTCTAATGTTCAAAGTTCTGAGTTTATGTTCATGTTTGCTATGAGTGGCCAGTTTCTTTATACACTTGCTTAAATGATGTTGATTATCATATGATTAGTTAGTGATTGTGTTAACATGTTTTAATTCAATTTCAAGTTGATTCTAAGATCCAATTGTGCTAAAGTTTCATAGTGACATTTGTTAATCAAGTTTGGCTAATTGATAGTAATCGTTGTGGTCGAAAGGACTTATTGTTATTCAACTAGTCATAATCATTTTGTCTATGGATGATTGTTTTTACCCATTATTCTTGATTATACAAAGGAACTAAGGTGTGGTTGTAATAGAAACGCTTTTTGATTATCAAATTGGATTGGTTGGAAACATCTAAATGGTCGTAAGATTAGTTGTTGAGAATCAATTGTAGCCTTTTGTCTATGATCGGTTACCTTTTGTATTGACCATTTCTTAAGCAATTTGATGAACAAGTGGATGTTTTTGTGTTTAAGTTTATGTATGTAGACTTATGAAACTTGAATTGATCTTGAATTGATTGGTTAAACTTAATGCTTGTTTTTATAAACTAAAATCTTGACGAAGGTTTAACTTGTAAGAACAATAGATTAGTCTTCAAACTAATTATCATAACCAACATGTTAAGAGGTTAACACAATCACATTAATCTATGATATGAAACTAGTTTAAGCAAGTGTAGTTTTTAATCATCTGAATTTCATTATATCTATTTGCTTAATTATATGTTTTGGATAGACTCCGTTAATTCAAACTTGTGTTTAGATTCACTCAAATCCCTGCGAACGATCCCGACTTACCTTCATAATCTTGCTATAACGGACGAGTATACTTGCTCGTATGTGTTATTGGTAATATTGGTAATTCACCTTTTATAAATTTAAAACTTACATAACCAGCACATCAAGTTTTTGGCGCCGCTTCCGAGGATTTGATTGTGTTTCAACAAGTTCTTGTATTTCCCTCAGTCGATTCAAAAAAAAATTCTCAGAAACCTTATTCGGATCCGGTTGCCCCTTAACCGAATCGGTTACGATTTTGCCCATCAATCAACTGGTCCAACCGATCGGTCGCATCCTGCAACCGATCCGGTTACCTACTCTGACCCATAAAAACTGTTTTCGTTGTTTGTCCGTGTGTTTAGATATTGCCTGGATTCTCTAGGACATTGTATGAACACTCGAGCAGCGGGAATAGAACCAATTACACCTCTTACCAACCCCGAACATTTGATTCGAAGAAGAAGGAGAACACGTTTCATACCATCATAAAATCGTGTACCAAGAGTACCAAACCCACCATTTGATAACCTCATTGAAGCCAAAGTTGTTTACAATCCTTTCACCAATTTACCTTTTCCCATGGCGGACGATCAACCCATGTGGGGAACCAATCGAACCGTAGCACCAACCCCCGAAAGTGCTATTGTTGCTATTAACCTTGGTGACAACTTCACCGTGAAAGGACATCACCTTTCTATGATCAAAGACCGACAATTCGATGGCCGTGCGCGGGCCGATCCGCATAAGCACGTTGCCGAATTCATTGAAATTTGCGGCATGTTTCGTTATGGCGACACCGATGTCAATGCCATCAAACTCAAACTTTTCCCATCATCACTCGGCGGAGATGCTAAAGTATGGTACAATGAATTAACCCCAGGAATCATCAATACTTGGGAGGAGATGAGGCAAGCTTTTGTAAGCCGATTCTTCCCACCTACCATGATTGATCGATTAATGGGAGAAATTCGTGCTTTCAACCAAAACCCAAACGAATCACTTGTCGAAGCTTGGCTTCGAATGAAAGATTTGCTTCGTAGTTGTCATGGACATGGATTATCCAAAGGAACCATTATCCAAATGTTTTACCATGGACTAGATGAAATCTCTCAAGGCATCCTTGATGCTGGAGGAATTTTTCTCTATAAGACTCCCAACGAGGCACATCAATTGCTCGAAGATCGAGTACTTCTCAAATTTGATTGGTCCAAAGATTCCAAAACTAAACCTCTCCGAAAAACCGTTGCTTTTGTCGAAAACATCGATACTGATAACGCTACACGCGTCGTTCGGGGTCAAGGAAACTTCCTTTTCTTCGAGCAAGTTTTATAACACCCTAGGCAGTGAACCTAATCGTTGTAGTGTAGTAATTAGGGTAAGCCACGGGTATTGATATCGTTCTCTAGGGGAATAGTGTCGTTAGGCTGAAGTGTATATCGATTTAAGTCTAAAGGTGAGGGATGATTATTTTTGTATTTTTATATTTTATGAAATTGAAAGGTACGAATCTCGGGGTTTGGATTTGGGGAGGGTGGAATTAGTTGCTAGTCAACTATCCCAAAAGGTACTAACTAAATTAGGGGTCTACCAGTAACGTGAAGCGTATCTACTTATGATGTATTACTCCTTGCTAGTTATCCAATTCTACCTACTGAATTGTCACGTCCTATTGATGGTTGAATTGTCACGTCCTTATTCTTAACGCGTTGTGTGTCTAAAGTCGTAGGGTATGCATTAATCCCTAACTCTTTGAACTTACCAAAGGGTCTTGTCTACAAACCCACTAGGGATGATAAACTCCTACTCTAAGGCGCTCTTTGGATGGTTTAGCCTACAACTACTCAGGTAATTATATTCTAAGGTTCACAAAGATGAATCAAGCATTAAGTACACAACGAATGACCTATCGCATTACTAGATCATTAACAATTAAGATAAGAGACAACCAATCAAACAAGAGACAGTAGGATGCAAGAATTATAAACTAAACCAATTAGATTCATTGAAATTGTCACAACCTAATGATGAAGATAGACACAAGCATCACTAAGAAATCAATAAGATCTAATTAATTATGTACAAGTTTCATACAATCATAAGCAAACACTAGGTGAATTAGCCAAGCATAATTAATGAAGAGCAAGCAACAATTATGATAATTGAAGACATACCATAGGATTGGATTAACAAACAAACCATTACATGATGTTTATAGAGTGTTTGAAACCCTTTAAGTTGCTGGAAAAACACCTACCTAAACCCTGGAATCGGACTTAGGGTTTAGGGCTTACAAAAAGTGAAGTTATAATGTTATATTTATAGGCAGATTTTCTGTCGTCAAAGAGCGACGGCGTCACACTTATAGATTGACGGCGTCACGACCATTTTTTCAGCAAATTGTAGATTTTCTCGTTCCGGTCGCGTGGGCTTTTGAATCACCTAAATCCGAGTTCGTATGCAAAAGTTATGGCCAAAACAGTATCAGCTACTTCGCGCGCATATTGTGACTTGATCAGCTTGTGACGGCGTCACCTTATGCTTGTGACGCCGTCCCCTTTAGTCTCTGACGCCGTCTGGATCAAATCTAGGCCGTCTGAGTTGCAACGGCCTACTCTTTTAAAGCCCGACGTCGTCACTTGAAAATAGGGTTTTTGGCTACTGTATCGTCACAAAAATCCTCCGACGGCGTCGCAATTAACACCTGACGCCGTCGCCTTCTGTTTTCAGCAGCTTTGAGTGTCTCGATTCTGACTTTGGCCATTTTCTTCATATATCCGCGCCTTTTCGTCCAAATAAGTGCCATTCCAGCATTTTGCCTTCAAGAGACCTAAAAAGTGAAAAGGAACGATATTAAGCAATAACGGATACAAAAGTGATCAAATAAGGACTTAAACGACCCCTCAAAATGGTACCTTTTAAAACCTTATCAGATACCTCAAAACTCATGGAGAAGATGGAAGCGTTAACCTCAAAAATCGACTCGCAGTACAAAGATATCAAAGATGAAATGAAGGAAATGCGAGACGGATGCAACAATTGTGGAGGAAATCATCCATCGTCCGAGTGCGACGATAAACCTATGGGTGGACCGAAGGAAGGAGAAGCGAGTTATGATCAAGGAGGATACCGTGGAGGATGATATCGTAGTAATTATTACGGTCGAAATTCTGGAAATTGGCAAGATCGCCGACCAAGGGATGACAACCGTGATTCTCAACCACGAACTGACGATCCACTACCACAAAATCCCGACAAAAAGATGGAAGAAACTGAATTCGAGAAAACCATGAGAGAATTTATGGCTGCTCAAAAATCTGCAAATGATTTTATCAAAAATCAATTTTTCAATCTCAAAGCCAAAGTTGAGCAAGGACAGAAAAATCATCAAGCATCTATCCAAGATCTTGAAAACAAGTTTGGCAGATTTTCTAACCAACATTCCTCTAGACCATCTGGTTCATTGCCAAGTAATACCCAATCCAACCCAAAACCATCAAATGATAAGACGTACCGTCCACCACAAACAAGAAATGAATATGTCAACGCTATCTTCACAAGTAGTAATTTCTCGAACGATTCCAATCCGAAAACCGTTGTTTCCGCCAGTAGAAGCAACGTCAATACCGATCATACCTCATTGATCGAGAAATTGGAAGCTCTCTCCACAAACATCGCTACCCAATTCATAAGCATACGGAGGGAGATGATGGAACTTCGAAATAATCACCACGCTTCAAACCGCGATGCTGAGGATGACACGCCGATGTGTGATCCCATGGAAGCGAACCACGCCCAACATGAAGGATATCACCCAGGATATCACGACAGATATTATGACCAGAATTCCAGAAATTCGTACTTCTTTCCATACCACAACCCAACCTAAACATATCCTCGATATCAGCCATGGAATACAATACCACATCCATCACAACATTTCAATACACCTAAAACCTCACCGGAGGAGATGATGAGAGAGTGGATGGCCAATCAAACAAAAGCCAATGAGAAAATGACGAACCTGTTGGTTGAATTGGAACATAAAGTCGATCAAGGAAGAAGGAACCAACAAGCGATAAGCCAAGACTTGGAGAGGAGGATAGAAAGATTAAGTAAGGAACAGAAAGTCCATCACGCTGAATCTCTTCCTTACACCACATATTCCAACTCGAGACATGAATTTGTCTACAAACCAACCTCAATTCAATACGAGAACGATAAGGGTGAGGATGAATTTATCGAAGAGGACGAGACCGAGCATATTCCAACCACGCCAAATCTGAACCAAATCATGTCTAAATCACCAACCGTGTTACCTTTTCTTGAGGATTGCACCATGCATATCCCAACCACTCAATTACAAAGTTCTGAACACCATGTTGGTGATAAGGTTTTCAACGAAATTGGAGGCAACTGGAAAGAAAGATAGACAAATGGTCTGAACCACAAAATACAGTTTCTTTAAATCGAAACGGTAGGACTAAGCCACCTCCTACATCTCACCTTGAGAATGTGGATGCCATATTCACTGGGAGTGGAAAATCCAATGACCATCTGAAAAATCAAAAAGATCCGCCACCTGTCCTCATTTCTAATGAAATTGACCAAACGTTCGAAATAACGAAAAGAGACTGTACCATGGTCAAACCAAAAGAATCAAATGTATTCCCATCCATTGTGGAGTACAAACCAAAGATTCCATACCCTCAACGTTTAAGAGCTGAAATTCCCCATTTGAACCGTATGGTCAAAGTATCCTAACCCGGGGAAGATTCGAGTCAGGCTGATGACTCGGTAATAAAACAAGCGCTTCTCGGGAGGCAACCAGTGTGTGTTTCGATTTTCTATGGTCACTCCCTAAAGTTTAAACCGTCGGTTGAACTTAAGTGTGGGGGGGTGCCATCCTTTTAATAAAACCTTTTGTTTGTTTATAAGATTATGTGCAGGTGATGATTTCTCCAGTGGACGCTTAGAATGAAGAAAGAATTTTAAGCTGATAAACTCGTTGACATATCTGGTTTCATCTCTATTTTCCCTATTTCTATACTTTGAAGTTCGTTTTTCATTAAGGACAATGTCTAACTTAAGTGTGGGGGGGGGGGGTGAATAGGAAAAATTAGAGTTTTCATGCTTAAATTTAAAATTTTGTTTGCCCTTGTGATCTAGTTGTTTTCACACGTTTAGGATTATCTATTAGAATAACTGGATCATTCCACTGGTAAAAATTAATAATATTTGAAACTTCGAGATGTGTTCCGATTACTATTGCAATCCATTCTGGGATCGATAAACATTTGCTAGCACATATTATACCCTTTCCACTAAATTGTGACGATTTGAGCCTATTTCTTATTAGCATACATCTTTTATGCTTGGATCTTTTGCTATAAGTGTGCCGGTGATTTTATTTATTCTAGAACTTGTGCTTGTAAATCATTACGAGACCGCAGTGAGATTGCATTCGTGCGATATAAGTGAATTCGTGTGATAAAGAGGCACCTTAGGATTTAACCCAAATGGCCTTCCATTTTACATCTAATGATATATTAGCTAGCCTCATTGGTTAGTTAACCACCCACATGGACCCATTTTTAGTGCTCATTTTTAGCACTAGATACCCCTAGTTACACCCTCTGAGCCATCCTTTTCATTTTTGTTTCACCCAGAAAATACAAAAAGATTTTACACTTTTAACCTTAGCCTATCCCATATCAATGTCTAAACGGTTGGTTGCTAGTCGCCTGGAAAGTGAAGATTGTTCAAATGATTATGAGTACCACATCCTATGTGATTGATTGAGCCATGCGTTATGTTATGTTTTTTTTTTTTTTTTTTTTTTTTAAAAAAAAAATGTGTTGAAAGTATGGAAATAATAGCCAATGTGCTATGATCGAAGAACAATTGTCATGGCAAAGCAAAGAGCTGTGGAAAGTGGAAAAGAAGAAAGCAAAGCTATAATCGTTTATTTGGTTCGTGGAATGTTTGGTAGCTAGCAACATGGGTATTAGACTTGATTTCATTTTTATTTTTATTTTAACACCAATTTCATAACATTCCCATGCCTTATCCATACCCTTCACCCGAAGCCTATCATTATAACCCGAATAAAAGCCCTCTTTAGATGTTTTTACTTGGTGCTCACGCCACGTCGGTGGAGTTTTGTTTCTTGTACAAGCTTATGGTAATAATCTAATCATGACTGAGCAATGAGTGTGATTTATCTTGTTACTCCACTAAAAATGAGTGATTGAGTGAATTATATTTCGTTCCTTTTTCGTGAGGTGTTCTGAAATGTTAATCATGCAAGAAAATCATTGGATATTGTCAAACATCTTGATGTTTCACCTTTATAAAGCATAATTGATGAATCCTCTCTCGTATTTATACTTGGTTGATTTGCATCACATTTTTCATAATCACGATCCTGTACCAGTGGATGTTTTTCCTAGATTTGCTTGAGGGCAAGCAAAGTTTAAGTGTGGGGGAATTTGATAACGCTCAAATTGTGCATGTTTTTAGTAGCGTTATCCGTGTTTTTATTTATGTTATTTGGTTATAATCATATACTTTTGTTGCTTAATCGTATCAAAGTGCGTTTGCTAGTTCATTTGTAGCCAAGTACAGGAAAGTGGAGAAAAAGAAGTAAAATACGAAGATTTCTCCATATTTGAAGAATTCCCGACAAAAGCAAGACTTGTGGAGTATATTCGAGAAGATAAAGTCATCAAGTTAGTGGTCCAAAGACTCAAGAATAAAGTTCAAGAAGGAAAACGAGAAAGAAATGAAGAAAAGAAGCTTAAACGAAGATATATTGGAAGACTCGTTGTTCCCGACACACCTTCACCATTTTGGCCATAACTTTTGCATACGAACTCCGTTTGACCCCCCGGTTCGCGGCCACGGAAAGCTAAGAGAAAGATCTACAACTTTTCCGTTTATGATTCTTTGTCTCCAACCGATCGGTCGAGACCCGCAACCGATTCGGTTGGAGACTAGTCAGCAAGACCAACCGATTCGGTTTGAGCTCAACCGGATCCGGTTGGAGGTCCTGTTTCAGCCATTTTTCCATTACTAAGGTTCCAAACTTGTTCCAAACGATTCTAGGTCCTTCCTTCATGTATTCTAGTCCCTTCCAAGCTCCTTGGTGACCAAGAAATGCATTTATAACCCCTAGCCTTGGAAGTAGTATAAATAGAGGCCTTTGCAACCTCATTTCACACACCACAACTTGAGAGATCTTCTCTCACACCTATCTTACCACCACTACTCCTCTCTCAAAGCTTAAATTCGTCCATTAAGTTCCAGGAAACTTTGGAGGTCCAAGAAGTCATCATTTGGAGGTCAAACCATCAAGAAGTCATCACCAATACTTGAGGCATCATTACTACATCATTTGTAATCTCATTTCAATCATTGTAAGACCTTTAATCATGTTTTCTAATGTTCAAAGTTCTGAGTTTATGTTCATGTTTGCTATGAGTGGCCAGTTTCTTTATACACTTGCTTAAATGATGTTGATTATCATATGATTAGTTAGTGATTGTGTTAACATGTTTTAATTCAATTTCAAGTTGATTCTAAGATCCAATTGTGCTAAAGTTTCATAGTGACATTTGTTAATCAAGTTTGGCTAATTGATAGTAATCGTTGTGGTCGAAAGGACTTATTGTTATTCAACTAGTCATAATCATTTTGTCTATGGATGATTGTTTTTACCCATTATTCTTGATTATACAAAGGAACTAAGGTGTGGTTGTAATAGAAACGCTTTTTGATTATCAAATTGGATTGGTTGGAAACATCTAAATGGTCGTAAGATTAGTTGTTGAGAATCAATTGTAGCCTTTTGTCTATGATCGGTTACCTTTTGTATTGACCATTTCTTAAGCAATTTGATGAACAAGTGGATGTTTTTGTGTTTAAGTTTATGTATGTAGACTTATGAAACTTGAATTGATCTTGAATTGATTGGTTAAACTTAATGCTTGTTTTTATAAACTAAAATCTTGACGAAGGTTTAACTTGTAAGAACAATAGATTAGTCTTCAAACTAATTATCATAACCAACATGTTAAGAGGTTAACACAATCACATTAATCTATGATATGAAACTAGTTTAAGCAAGTGTAGTTTTTAATCATCTGAATTTCATTATATCTATTTGCTTAATTATATGTTTTGGATAGACTCCGTTAATTCAAACTTGTGTTTAGATTCACTCAAATCCCTGCGAACGATCCCGACTTACCTTCATAATCTTGCTATAACGGACGAGTATACTTGCTCGTATGTGTTATTGGTAATATTGGTAATTCACCTTTTATAAATTTAAAACTTACACAACCAGCACATCAGGTGGTGTGTGTATGGATAAAACTTACAATATCGATATAAAAAATAACCACAAGGAATGATTTAAAATCCCTTTAGGAAAAAGGATAGTGAATCGATTCCCGTGAGTGATAAGTGATACGGATTAGGAAATCCGAGTCGTGTCCCAACGAGGTGTGAATGGGCAACATCGTTTAAGGTTTGTTATTAAAATGCTCGATGTTTTGGATTTTTGATTTTGTTTTTATCTAAACTATGGGAAATGGGAAAGTAATTAAGGGAAATTTCACTACAGGGAATCTTAAATACGAGAATTAACTAAAACGTATTAAATGAAACGCGAATTAAATGCAACTACGTCTAATCTAAATCCTAAAAATGATCTAAAACTAATTTTACAATAAAAATACAATTTCAAACTTAATTATGACTTAAAACGAATTTTTATGATTTTATTTATTTGAATTAAAAATTAATTTTTAACTTTTAAAACAAATCTAAAATACTAAAAATTATGAAAACAAAGGGGAGAATTATGAAACTATTTTTCAAAAAATCTAAAATAACTCAAAAGACTTTTCAAAACTGATTTTGTATTTTTTTGATGATTTTTCTAATTTCTATAAATTAAAAACTATTTAAAATTAATTTAAATGCTTAAAATTTAAGTTTAAATAGGAAAAATCTGGAAAATTATTTTTTTTCTTTTTATATTTTTATTAATCTAGGAAAAATAAAAACTTATTTTTTTGAAGTTTTTCTGATTTATTTGAATTAAAAAGTACTTAAAAGGATTAAAAACTGATTTAAAATAAGAAAAATAGTAAACAGTACTGGAAAAATCTAAAAAATTCAGGGAAACTCTAAAATTATATTCTAAATTTATTAAAAAAATAAAAACCTATACTAGTGTGCAAGAAAAGCAAGCTGATGTGAAAAGTGCTTAAAAATAAGCTAAACAAATGAAGCTATAAGCTGTTATAAAGTACCAATTGATCACAGAACCTAATATTTGCTAAATAAACTTAAAACAAGCCTAAATAAACTTAAAACAAGCCTATTTAAACTAGTCTAAACCTCTAAGATGCAAACTACAATGATTTGATTTGAAATAAGCTAATCAGCCAAACAGCTCTAACCTATCCACTTTAAGCTACTGAAACAGCTTATCTACTAACCTAAACTGAAAACCAGAACTGAGGTACTCAAGACCACCAACCAGAGATCAACTAGACCAAATTTTAGGTCCTAAAAAGTTAGAATGGAGCCTATGCAAGATCTGCAAGAAGGCCTGCTCACACTAAGTATAAGCTTAGTGTGAACAGGGCAAAATTAGCTTATAGAACAGCTTATTTAGAGCTGACATTAAATTCACAAAATTCCACAAAATTCACTTTTCAAAAGTTGACCAACTGAAGTTTCTTTTCCCACAATTTCAACAATATTGAACCAGAATTGAATCCTTGAAAAATCTACAAAGTTTTGCAAAAATCACTTTTTCCACTTTTGACTATTGTGACATATTATGAAAGTTTGACTAAAATGAATTTTGATTTACTAAAACTGATTGGAAATGATGTAAAATGATAAAATGAACCTAAGTTTAGCTTTGTTATCTAATTCCTAACCTAAATGCAAAATATGATTAACTAATCTTAACTGTTCTTCAAATTAGATCCTAATAAAAATGATTTTGACTTACAGATAACTATGATGCAATTTAAGAGTGAGAACTGACTTTGAGATCCTAAACAAAACTTATGCAACTAAAAAAACTTCCACAAATTTAATCTCTAGCTCAAATTAATTCCTAGTGCCAAACACTATTTAAAGTACTGATATGCAAATTAACTACTACTAAACCACAAATCCAAGCTATGATTACTACTATAACAGATCTAAAATACCTATATGATGCAGATAACAATTACTACAATTATCAAATAGCTACTAAACTACTAATGCAATAATGACAGTAATGAAACATTATTGCAAATTCAGATTAGATCACACTTACATAAGTCCAGCCACTGTGGCTTGCCAACTTAACCAAAAACCAACTTCTGATCATGAATAAGCTAATACCAAACCCTTAACTGATCAAGATCAATGATTCAACCCAAATCTGCTTCCATTGACTTTTGTTGACTGAATAAGAGATTTTTTTTGTGAATTGAAATACAAACAGAAATAAGCCTACTAAAAGCTATATTAAACTTAAATAGGCTTATCTCAAACAGTAGCTAAGCTTAATGGGAGCTTATGAGAAGGATTGAAATATTTTTTATATTTTTCAATTATTTTTCTGATTTTTTTTTTATTTTTGAATAGTGATAAGAACAAGTTGTAAATAACTTTTAAACTTCAATAAGATGAATCAAATTATAAGTAGCAAGCTGAAATAATAAACATTAAAACTCAAATAAGGATTTTAAGATGAACACTAAATTTCATTAAAAACTTAAAGCTGAGATTACAATAAAGGATTACAAAACTAAAATATCACTTGAAAACTTAAAACAGAAATTAAAATTACATTTAAGCTACTAAAAGAAAGGTGTGTCTACGACAAGTGAGTGAAGAGGCTATTTATAGATCAACTAGAGCTCTTGGAAGGATCCAGAAGGAGTTTTTGTGCTTTCTCTTGGGTAATATCAGCCCTTGATCATCAAATACACGCGTCCCATTCAATATGCGCCCTTGGATCAATCCCACACGTCCAATCAACCAATCAGGTGAGAGAGTGATGTGATATAACACACGGATTGCCAGCGTGGCATCCGTGTGTCAGTCACGTGTCAGAGTTGAGTGTTAATTTCACTTGAATTTGGGTTTAATTAGATGAATTAGCTGGGCGGGTAAACTAGGGTTCATGCCTGGGTAAATTTGGGGGGAAATAAGGCGCGTTGGATTTTTTTATGATATTTCGTTTTTGTTGACCGGGTAAATGGTAGTTGACTTGGGTGGGTTTAATAACGGGTAAGGGTTTGGACCAGGTAAGTTTGTGGTTGGGTCGTGGGTTATTTGGGCTTAGGTGTATAATGGACCCAAGTAGTAATATAAGGACCAAAAGTGTACAAACTGAAAATCCAGGGGCCACAAGTGTAAATCTGAAAATGTGATCCAAGGGCTAATCTTGCCAATCTTCATTAATCCAAGGACCAAACTTGTCATTTCTGAAACTCAATGGTAGATTCTGCCAATAACTGAAAGTTCAGGGACTGTTTTCGACATTTCTTCAATGTTGAACATATCTTTCACAAATTATCTTTTCAGCATAGAAATCTTCACAGATGCACAATTTTGACCTTCCGGCTCAGCTTTAGCACTCTTTATCTCTCGTGCTCGGGTTTTTTGTCAGATTTGGCCATCTTTTGTGTGTTTTGACATATCCGTACCTGCACAAGCATAAACTCAAGAAAACAGCAAATATCAGCAATAAACGGCTCTTTCTTGGTTATTTTGGGTCTGATTTGATAAAGAAATGATATGTGTTTTTGCACATATCAGATACTTAAGAGTATTTGGATGTAAATGTATTATTTTAAATACCAAAGATTATCTCACCAAATTTGACCCAAAGTCTTATGAAGGTGTGTTTCTTGGTTACTCACAAACTAGCAAAGCATATACCGTCTTAAACAAAGAAACAATGAGAGTCGAGGAATCGTTGAACATAACATTTGACGAAAGTCCACCTCCCTCTAAGACATCACCTTTGGTAGATGATGACTTAGTTGAAAGTAAACTTATTGAAAATCAAGAAACCAATGATAATAACAAGGAAGATGAACCATTAAATAAAGATATTGTCAATGTCAAAGAATCCAAAAGTCATTCTTTAGATAAAGTCATAGGACAATTAAATCAAAGAACATTAAGATCACAAGCTCAAAATCAAAGTAACTACTTTTTTTGTGTCATCCATTGAACCGAAAAACGTAAACAAAACAATAAAAGATGAATCTTGGGTAATTTCTATGCAAGAGGAACTAAACCAATTCATTAGAAATGATGTATGGAAATTAGTTCCAAAACCTAAAACTCATACTATAATTGGAACAAAATGGGTTTTTTCAAAATAAAATGGAAGAAAACGGTGTAGTGTCTAGAAACAAAGCTAGGCTTGCAGCAAGAAGGTATTTGTTAATACAAATAAGCCGTAAAAATGTTTATTTATATTTTACGATCTTCTAATGTTTTGTCGATAACAAACGTAAAATCATTTTAAACGAAACAAATAGAATACGTAAATAAGTTTGATTTAATAGTTTCCTAACACACTTACGTTTTCACATAAAACACTAAAACAAGTATAAGTGATTTTATGATACATATGTACAACAACTAGTGTTTACATATTGGGTTAGCATATACTTAAACTAAGTATACTAAAATGGGTAAAAACTAGCAAATGGTATTGACCCATAACCCATGGTTTTATATATACCACTTAACCAAGTTCATTGTATCTAGAAAGAAAACCATGGATCAACCCATAACCCATGACCCATGACCCATAACCAAAAATACCCATGGGCAAAGAGGAGCGTTCCACGGATCCCTGGCTTTGTGCTAGCCGGATCCCTTGTGGTAGGGATCTGTGGGATCCGGGGAACAGTATAGAACTTTCTCTATAAATAGAGAGCCATTTCTTCCTTTCTACTCACCACTTCACACATATACTTCCCCAAGTATTATAACCCTCTAACCTCAGATCCAAGTGATCTATGTAGTTTGTCTTTTGTTTTTGTGTGATCTTCTAGGTTCCTCTTAAAGGCAAGATCACCACTTCTTGAAGACGAGCAAGCTCAAGTCCATGAGTTGCCATGCTTCGTCATCATCAAGATAACTAAGTTTCTCTTGTTGATAGTTCTTACTTTCTCCATAGATGTTGGGTTGAAGGCATTACTGAAGAATGCTGAAAGTGTCAAGATGAAAGCATTAGTGAAAGGTGCTCATCATCCGTGTCAAAGCATTAGTGAAGAATGCTAAAGGTGTCAAGACGAAGGCATTAGTGAAGGGTGCTAAGCGTTGTGTCTAAGGCATTAGTGAAGAATGTCGAAGAATCAAATCAAGTCGCTTTTGGGAAGAATGCCTAGGTCGTATAATCGATGAGGTGCATCGTTATACATATAAGTATTTGTTTATTTCCAAGGATGGTGATATCCTTGATGGTATTGTAACAAGGAGTGGATCTCCTTGATATTAGGTGTTGTGTTATGAAGGGTAGTAGTTCCTCCATAGCAATGGAACTAGGTGCTTAGCCTAGTACCTAATAAAGGGTAGGTGACGTTGTGATAGGATTAGTTCTCCTTGGTGTGAAAGAACTCGGTGGTTAGCCTAGCACCGTATAAAGGGTAGACGACGTTGTGTTAGGTGTGGTTCACCTTGGTGTGAAGGAACTCGGTATTTAGCTTTGTACCGGAAAAAGGTTAAGCGATGTTGTGAAGGCTTCTCCGCCATAAGGAGTTGGTGTAGTGTTTACGAACTCTCGAGTAGGTGAGTCGGGGAGTGGAGTAGGGCAAGGAAGGTGTCCTTGTAGCCGAACCACTATAAATAACTTGTGTCGTGGTGATGTGCTTCTTACTCTTTATCTTTCATTACACGTTTATATATCTATCTATCAACGTCCAACATAAACAACCAAATAGATTGACATAAGTCGATCTAAATATTTAAAAGGAAGTTTTAAATTGGTAAAACTATTCAACCCCCCCTCTTCTAGTTTTCCACAATTGGCATCAGAGCTTCGTTACCAAGTTTCTTAGAGTATGTTGTACTTTAAAAACTTGATACGATCCATGTATGTTTGAAAACTACAAAGAAGGATTATTTTTGTCATATTTTAAAAATCATTATATTGTTTATTGTTGGACAATGATAGAATGCTCTAACATTTTTTTCTCTTAAGCATTATCCATACTTGGATTTGGAGTTACCAAGAAGATCATAAAGAATTTATCTAAATATTTCTTTTCGCAAAAAGAATGTTTAGTATTCTTACAACATAAATCTGGAGATTCCAAGAAGATCACAAAACATCTAAATATTTCTTTTTTTAAAATGAATATTTGGCAAAGGTATGATCTTTAATTACTTACATTTATTGTTACTATTAAAATCTTAGTTGCATGATTTATTAGTAATTGTTCTAGTAGTTATTCATATTATAGTCATCATCTAAATAGTATTTTTCGACTTATTTATATAGACTACATTACCAACTCGTAATAATTACATCTTGGTTATTCGATAACCCCAATCATTATTCATCACAAAGGATTTATTGACACTTCATCTATGTCAATAAATATCCATGTGAAACTTCTTATATTATGATAAAATGGGATTTTATTATAATGTTTGAAAAGCTTCTCAAGAATTAAGACCAATTCTTAAAAAGGGAACCTCGTTCAATAGGAATAGTATTAAATCGTCAAAACCTCAAACCACAAGTTTTAAAACCTTAACACCAAAACACTAGGCGTTTTAGAACTCCCAAACCAAAGTTATCAAGGAATTTTTTGAGCTGACTTTTGCTGTCATGCCGGATCCCAAAGTTTATACTAGCCGGATCCCATATGAGAGGGATCCACGGGATCCGTGCAACAGAAGACAGTATATGCTCAAGAATGATCACTGTGGATGTTCCACAATAATACTCACCTCAAAGACTCACGAACAAAAACCCAGGTACTGTTCATAGGAGCAATTTGATCATTCCTCTCAAGTTTAACAATCACTTGTGTAAGTACTATCTTCACTACATTGTTAATTTAATTCCTTGATTTCTAAAGATTACAATTTCTTCATCTTTAAGAGTTGGGCTCAAATGGGTTTATCATAATTTGTTACTACATTGTTTTCTAAGATAATCTAAATCAAAGAATTAACATTGTTAATACAAATTAAACACATTTCTTGAACTTAACAAAGATGATGAGAGCAAAATTGTAATCAAACCCTCTAGGCTACTATTCACAATTAACACCACATTGTGGTTGTATTATTTAGGAACATCATGCCAAGCAACAAGCAACAAGATTACCAAGACACCGCTCACTACATACCCATGTACCATAGGAAAAATGGATTAAGTCCGGACGATAGGAAAGCCTTTAAGTTGCTTGAAAGGAGACTCTTTCATGAAGGTAGAGTTTTTGATCCATCATTTCTTGCAAATACCGACATAAGGGAAGTATTTGGAACTATTGGGTTTGATTGTTTATTGGATATAAACGAGCAAATTTGCCCGGTCTTTGTGCTTGAGTTCTACAAGACAATGGGTATAATTAGAAATGATGACGGGTCCATCTCAATTGAATTCACCATCAATGAGCGAGAGTTTAGTCTTTCACTTATAGAGTTTGGAAGAATTATAGGGGTTCCATATCAAGGTGTTTGTATGTACTCCAATGAATGGTCTTTGGAACAACTACACACAATGGTTGATAATCATGATATCTACAACACCTTGATCCGGGAAGCAACCACGGTGAGGGACACCGTGTTCATGCCAAGAGCATCACCATCAAGAGTCACAAGGAAGTCAAAAGTGATCTATAGGGATCCTTTTCAAATGGAGCTTTCGGAAATGTATGGATTGTATAGGAAATGGGAAGATGTGATAAGAGAAAATGTGGTATGCCTAGTAGGAAACAAGGACCACCCCAACGCATGTCTAAGCTTCATGATTTATTGCCTAGTGACCAATACTCGGTTTAACCTTGCCTACTACATGGTCAAGAGAATGGCAAGTGTAAGAAGCATGGACAAGATGGTGCTTCCGTATGCAATGCTTCTAACCCGTCTTGCCAAATTCATCTTTGCATTAGACCCTTCTCCACAATCCTTTGATCATAGCTTTTGCAATAAGGTTATGGTACCATTAACCGAGGGTAGAACAACAAGGTTTATGGTGGAAGACAAGAGGCCACACCCACCCACGGATTCCTCGGACGAAAGGGAGAGGCAAGGAGAAGGTGAAGGGAGTAGTAGCAACCCACTCGAAAATATCGATCTTGACCCCTTGGACTACATTAACCAATTGCCAAACATCCCTAATGAATCACCCGAATGGCAACAAACCAAGGGAATCTTCAAATGCTTCGCCAATTTCTTGAGGAAGAAGAAGTGAAGATAATTTGATAAAGAGTGGAGGATGGGTGAAGATGAGAAGAAGAAGAGAGGTCAGAACTTAGGACCCAAATGTATGTTGAACAATTTCAAACAATGGCTTGTAACACTTTAACTATGCTCGTAGTATGTAGGTATCGCCATATCTTGGCACTAAACAATCCTAACTTAGGTATTTGGAAAATGAGATTTTACGACCCCTTGAGTGGTCGTCGTCACTCATTCTAGGAATTCTAGCTCTTCCTAACTTGATATACATTATATTAGTTGTGTTCTTGCATCTAGTCCCTATAGAAACAACTAGGAAAAGCATTTACTGAAAAGTGCAAAGTTGCATAATTCCTGAAAGCTCTCTGATCTGCAGTTGGTGGATCCCAGCTTTTGAACTAGCCGGATCCCTCCCATAAGGGAACCACGGGATCCGTGGCATCTGATATGCAATACAGATTTGGCTATATCAAAATAGTCTACTAGATCACCTCAAACAAGTCAAACATAAGATACTAGAGTCAACTAAGTCTTCCTCAAATAGTTGAAAACCTCACTCTCATCCATGGCTTATCTAGGATATATTTTCGAAATATTTTTTGATTTATCAACTAGTCAAAACTCACCATAATTCCGCGCCAACACTCACACATTATCTATCACGTTTGATAGCACTTTGTTTGGTCTATCCTTCAATTTTAGCAAATTGATCTCAATCATCTTTGACTCAAAATTAGGCTCAAAAATTAGTTTTTCATTTCTTTTTATTTTTAAAGATTTTAGTAAATTCCTCTTAGGACATCATCTGACTTCTAGGACTTGTTATCACCATTTCTCCACATCAAATTAAATGGAATCCTTGTCAAACATATAGTTAGACTACCCAAGGTCAATTTTCTTGGCCAAAACCATCATTAAGCACCATTACTTGTTATGGTTGAGGATTTAAGATATCCAACAGCTAAAGACTTAAAAATTAAGTCAAAACCTCGAAATCCATTAATAATAAACCTTACAAAAGCATAATGATTTCACCCAAACCCTGTCTGATAGCCGGATCCCTGGTCTTTAACCAGGCGGATCCCTGCTGAGAGGGATCCGCGGGATCCGTAGATGCAGAAAGCATAAATCAGCTTCCATATTCAAATTCAAGTCACCTTTTGGTTCTCTAACCACTTTTAGCATTCATTAATTATCCTCCTAGAGCTGATCAAAACCTCAAGAGCATGCTTAGTCCTCTAAGTGGCCAAGAATTTAATTTCCTAATTCAAATTATCCTTTATAAACCAAACAACCTTAGGTTTAAGGCACCATCCTCACTCACCTTTCAAAATTCAGCAATTAGAAGCTCACATTAGCATCATCATCACCATGACTAAGACGCTTAGCAACAACTCCACAACCTTAGGATCAACCAAAAGAAAGGGTCAAATGATCCATGAAATATCTTCCACCGAAACATCCCCCACTAGAGATAATGATACTAGAACCCCATCCCATCAAACTCATCCAACAAAGGCGAAGAGAACCGCAAGGATTAGTATCAAACCTTTCGGACTAGAGAAAGGATCCTCTAGCTCAAAACCAAACTTGACTAGTTCTAGCAAGCCATCAAAACCATCATTCATTGAGCATGGTCTACATTCCTTGAATGAGCCTCTCCCTCACCCAAACATCTATTCATTATTTCATTCACCACAAAGAAACTCCCATTCACCAACCTTTTCGTTAAATAGGGAACCACCTACAACACCAACTAGCCCATCATGGGAGACAAGGAACAACCTTGATCATATGGAAGAAGTTCCATTATCACCCTCATTTTTAGAACCTCTTCCTACTTCTCAAAATGAAGACCCACAAACACACATTGAGCCTCCTCAAAATATCCATTTCCCTCCGGGTTCAAACCAAGACAATAATTGTCCAAATTGTCTAAACACTCAAGGACTTGTTCAAGAAGCACGAAATGAGATACATTTCATGTTTAATCATCTTCTTGCAAAGTTGGATCAAATCAACAAGTCCACTCATCCCTAGACTCATGTACATTGTAGCATTTTAAGTCTAGTAACTAGTTAGTATTTAGTAGTACTTGTATGTCCTTGTTCATTCTCTTAGTTTTAGAGATTTGTTTGGTTATCTCTTGTTTTATTGGATGAACATTTATATGCTTTGATTATCTTGTGCGTTGTGCTCTTTATTGCACACATATATTATCTCCACACTAGCATTGTTTGACACATCTTCACTGCTGAAGAAACTGTCACCAGATAGCCGGATCCCTACAAAATGCCTAGCCGGATCCCTCCAAGAAGGGAATCGCAGGATCCGTGGATCAGAAGCACAAATTTCTACTAACTTGAGTTTTATTTGCAGGAAATTATGCATTATACTCTTGTTTTCTAACCTTTACTTTGTAGATTTTCAAAATAACAATGAAGATTTTGACACCATAAACCTAGGGGGAGCTTTGTGTCAAACGAAATTGAAAAAACATTTGCAACTTAATCCGATTTTGGACTATACTTCATGACACCCCATTGCAACTTTTCAATCTTCAAGGGGGAGCACGTTTTTGTCACTTGACGAACCATTTGCAAACATAATTGCAAACACAATTAGTTTATTTTACGTCATGTCCTTGACGCCCTTTCAAAGGGATGGACTCGTCAAGGGGGAGTTAAGACGAGTACCATTCCCGTCACTTGCTCTCTTTACATTTTTTTACATACTTTTTCTTATAAAAAATTGTGTTAGTTTCTTTTAACACTTTTTGTTTCGACAAAAAGGGGGAGAAGAAAGTAAAAACTACAAATTCAAACTTTTACGAATTTTAGCTTTTCCTTAAAATAATTTTATGTTTTGTCATCAACAAAAAGGGGGAGATTGTTAATACAAATAAGCCGTAAAAACGTTTATTTATATTTTACGATCTTTTAATGTTTTGTCGATAACAAACGTAAAATCATTTTAAACGAAACAAATAGAATACGTAAATAAGTTTGAGTTAATAGTTTCCTAACACACTTACGTTTTCACATAAAACACTAAAACAAGTATAAGTGATTTTATGATACATATGTACAACAACTAGTGTTTACATATTGGGTTAGCATATACTTAAACTAAGTATACTAAAATGGGTAAAAACTAGCAAATGGTATTGACCCATAACCCATGGTTTTATATATACCACTTAACCAAGTTCATTGTATCTAGAAAGAAAACCATGGATCAACCCATGACCCATGACCCATAACCAAAAATACCCATGGGCAAAGAGGAGCGTTCCACGGATCCCTGGCTTTGTGCTAGCCGGATCCCTTGTGGTAGGGATCCGTGGGATCCGGGGAACAATAGAGAATTTTCTATATTAATAGAGAGCCATTTCTTCCTTTCTACTCACCACTTCACACATATACATCCCCAAGTATTATAACCCTCTAACCTCATATCCAAGTGATCTATGTAGTTTGTCTTTTGTTTTTGTGTGATCTTCTAGGTTCCTCTTAAAGGCAAGATCACCACTTCTTGAATACGAGCAAGCTCAAGTCCATGAGTTGACATGCTTCGTCATCATCAAGATAACTAAGGTTCTCTTGTTGATAGTTCTTACTTTCTCCATAGATGTTGGGTTGAAGGCATTAGTGAAGAATGCTGAAAGTGTCAAGATGAAAGCATTAGTGAAAGGTGCTCATCATCCGTGTCAAAGCATTAGTGAAGAATGCTAAAGGTGTCAAGACGAAGGCATTAGTGAAGGGTGCCAAGCGTTGTGTCTAAGGCATTAGTGAAGAATGCCGAAGAATCAAATCAAGTCGCATTTGGGAAGAATGCCTAGGTCGTATAATCGATGAGGTGCATCGTTATACATATAAGTATTTGTTTATTTCCAAGGATGGTGATATCCTTGATGGTATTGTAACAAGGAGTGGATCTCCTTGATATTAGGTGTTGTGTTGTGAAGGGTAGTAGTTCCTCCATAGTAATGGAACTAGGTGCTTAGCCTAGTACCTAATAAAGGGTAGGCGACGTTGTGATAGGATTAGTTCTCCTTGGTGTGAAAGAACTCGGTGGTTAGCCTAGCACCGTATAAAGGGTAGACGACGTTGTGTTAGGTGTGGTTCGCCTTGGTGTGAAGGAACTCGGTATTTAGCTTTGTACCGGAAAAAGGTTAAGCGACATTGTGAAGGCTTCTCCGCCATAAGGAGTTGGTGTAGTGTTTACGAACTCTCGATTAGGTGACTCGGGGAGTGGAGTAGGGCAAGGAAGGTGTCCTTGTAGCCGAACCACTATAAATAACTTGTGTCGTGGTGATGTGCTTCTTACTCTTTATCTTTCATTACAGGTTTATATATCTATCTATCAACGTCCAACATAAACAACCAAATAGATTGACATAAGTCGATATAAATATTTAAAAAGAAGTTTTAAATTGGTAAAACTATTCAACCCCCCCCCCCTTCTAGTTTTCCACAGTATTGATTACGAGGAAACATATGCACCGGTAGCTAGGCTCGAGTCTATTAGGATATTACTCGCATATGCATGTGCACACTATTTCAAACTTTTTCAAATGGATGTTAAAAGTGCATTTTGAATGGTTTCATAGATGAAGAAGTATATGTTGCACAACCTCCCAGATTCACCGATTTGGAAAAACCAAATCATGTTTTCAAACTTAAAAAGGCCTTATACGGATGATAAGGATTTAAAACGTACACTTTTAGGGGTCATTTAAGCCCTATTTCGACACATTTTATATCCGTTACTGCTTAATTTCGTTCATTTTTTACTTTTTAGGTCTTTTGGAAGCAAAATGCTGGAATGAAGCACATTTGGACGAAAATGAGCAAATACATGAAGAAAATGGCAAAGTCAAGATCGAAGCCACTCAAGACTGATCAACAGTACCTGACGGCATCCCATCCAAAGGGCAACACCGTCCCTCTATGAAGACTTGATCAAAACATGCACGTGACGGCTCAGTGGAAATTCTGGTCACATAACCTGACGGCATCACGCTTTAAATACGGAGGGCGTCACTCACAGTTTTCACCTTAATGGCCCAGATCTAGAATCAAGAAGACGTTCCAACTGAGGACCGACGGCGTCACAACTCTTAAGTGACACCGTCCCATCGATGACTTGGCCCAGACGAAACCCTAATGACGGCGAGCTGACGGCGTCCTATGCAAAAAGTGACGCCGTCGCATTTGTAAATCTATATATAGAATTCGATTTTTCTGTATTTTAGGCGGTAGGCTTTGGGAGGAAAAACCCTAATTCATTTGTAGTCCAACTTGGACAGTAACTTAGGGTCCCATACCCTATTTTACACATCGAGATAAGTTTATTAATCCAAATTTTCATTATGACTATCTCATATTTGATTGATTGTGTGTATGCTTGCTTGTCTATCATGTCTAGCTAAATTTCTTGTGTGTTTGCTTAGATCTATGAAACCTAGTTATTGATTATTGTTAGGTTGTTTCTTATCTTAATTGAAATTGGCTTAGGAGTGCAACTAGGCATCTTTGTTGTATTTAATGCTTGAGTATGCTTTATGATGATATGGTCTATGGATGAAATAGCTTAGGCTTGCCGACTTCGTAGGTCATATACGAGAGATAACCTCAAAGAACTAGGGACCATGCATACCCTACGACCTTTAGGAATACAACACGCTAAGATAAAGGACATGACAACTCAACCGACCAGTAAAAGATAACTATGGAGTAATAGTATCTACGTGAACACATCTTTAATTATCATACGAGCACACCTCAATTAGACATAAGCTACCCGTAGTAATTAGATAATTAGAAAAAGTAGAGTAATCGGTAGAAGTACCACCCCCAACCAATTGCCCCGAGATATTTACCTTAGCTTTCTAAAAAACCATAAAAAAAGATTAAAAAAAATCATCCTCAACCCCACCTTCTCGTCATATATTTCTTACTAGCATTTCAATTCCCCTAGAGAACGATATCAATCCCCGAGGCTTACCCCATACTACACTACAACGATTAGGTTCACTGCCTAGGAGGTTGAAAAACTTGCTCGAAGAAAAGGAAGTTTCCTTTGACCCCGAACGCGCCTTTCGCGCACATCAAGTTTTTGGCGCCGCTGTCGGGGAATAGAATAGCTAGTTAGATCTCTATCTCGTTTAGGTTCCCTTGCTTGATTCCTATCAAGTCATATTTTTTCTCATTTTCATTAACTTCCTTGTAGTCTATCCCCCTTCTTCGTGTTTTTGTTCGTAACCTTATCACTTTTCATTATGGAAGGTGATAACCCACCAAATCAACCACTTCCCATCAACCCACCACCAATTGACCCGCCAAGAGGCCGTACTCTTGGCGAATACTCTAGACCGAGCCATCAAGGCTATAGGAACACCATTGAGCTCCCCGATCAAGCTCAACCTACGGCCCTGCGATCCGACACCATCCGGTTGGTTCAAAACGGATGTGCATTCCATGGACTTCGTTCCAAAGATCCTAATCAGCATCTCAAGGACTTCCTTAAAATCATTGACTCTATCGACCTTGATGCTACCACACGAGAGACCACGCGCTTGCGTCTCTTCCAATTCTCTATACGGGACCAAGCTAGTAATTGGCTTGAGCGAATTCCCACCGGATCCATCTCAAGTTGGGATGATCTCACCACTCGTTTCCTCGCCCAATTTTTCCCACCGGGGAGAACTACCAAACTAAGGAACGACATCTTGATGTTCCAACAATGTCAAGACGAAACTCTCTACGAGGCTTGGACTCGATTCAAGGACTTGCTCTATAAATTCCCTCATCACGGCATCGATCTTTGGCTTCAAGTCTAAATCTTTTACGATCATGTCAATTTCTCAACTAGGCAAACCATCGACCAAGCGGCTGATGGCAAACTTAGTGAACTTACCGCAGAAGAATCATGGGGTAAAATAGAGGAGCTTGCCCTCTATGACAATGAATGTTGGAATGACCCCAATGAGTTGCCTAAAACTGTCAAGGCAATCTCCTTGCCTCCCATTGACTCACAACCTTCCATTCATAGGATGCTCGAACTTGAAGATCAAGTCAAATTCCTAATGAGCTCCTACGAAACCCCTAAGCCATCACGCCAAGTGAACAAGGTCTCTTCTTGTGTGAGATATGTAGTGGTCCCCGTGACACTCGTACTCGCACGAGACTTCCTAAACAAGCTTCCATGGACTAGGACTTTCAACGAAGCCTGAGAAGCATGGAGGGGAAAACCTGACATATAATTGGGGTCAAACCAAAGAATTCACCTCTAACGACTCTCCATTGCCCCAATAACACAACCAAAGCTCTCATGGCCCTAGTCAACAAAACATAGAAGGGATGATGCAACACCTAGTTACATCCCAAGAGGCCCAAATAGCCAAGCTTTCGGACCGCTTTAACCAACAACAAGCCAAGATGGATAGGAAGATAGATAACCTTTTGAAAGCCATGACCAATAGTGATAGGAAGACCACCGAAAAGGTTAATGCCATCTCGACTCATTATCCCGAAGCCTCCGGTGTTAAGATTAAGGACCCAAGCAAGTACTTCGAAACTAGGGATCCATCTTCATCCAAGCATGTTCATTTCGTCAATGCCATCACTCTAGTGAAACCAAATAGGAATAGTGACGAAGCGAACCATGAGACGGTACTTGAGGTTAGTGAAACTCCTAAGGATGAATCAACCAACGAAATAGATGAAGTAGGTGATGAATACTTCAATAAGTTTCCTACGAAAGAGGAACTTTCATGCCACCCACACCTAGTGCGCGACCTTCGTCACATGTACATTAGGAGATGCCCACGGATCACCTTTGGAAATCCTAGAAATCTCAACATACCATGTTGCATAGGACATCTTTTCACAAAAGCCTACATTGATTGCAAGTCCCCAATAAATATCATGACTAGCACATACTATAATTGGGTGATGAAAAAACCTATCCCAAATAGGCAAGACCCCAATGATCCTAGAGTTAGTTGTAATTTCCTTGGTAGAGTTAAGGGATTGCCCGTCTATAAAGGTAGTTTCACGTACCTTACGGATTTCGTGATTGTGGAGGATATTAGTACGGCTATAGATCCTAGTTTGTCCCATGTAGTTCTAGGAAATCCATTCATAGAAAACATCGGGATGACTTATGATCCGTAGTTAGGGATAGTTAGATTCAAGATGAGACCGATGACGTTGCTTACCAAATGCCATTTAAGATTGAGAAATTTTCATCACTATCTAATGATGAAAAGGAACTTAAGCTATCGGTCTACTATAGGAAAGAGGAGGATAAGAAGAGAGGAGTAGAATATGTGATGAATAAGATATTTGGGTTCTATAAAGATTGTTTGAAACTAGGACCGAAATATAGAACCAATTGAGGGCAAGATGACTTCTTAGAAAGATGCACGATAGGACATAACTATACCATGGAAAACCCCAATAGAGATCGTCATGAGGAAGAAGATGACGGTAAGGAAGTCACGTAGGAGCACGACTTTAAGTCTAGCTACAAGACTCATAAATAAATAAAAGCGCTTTATGGAAGGCAACCCATGCTTAATTGTTTGCTTGTTTTGTTTTTCAATTTTTGTGTGTCTTATATATTTTTCATTGTTGTTTATTCTCATGTTAGACTTTGTGAAAATACTTTATTTTGTCTTTAACCTCGTCTTAATTACATATAAAGGTATTTCATAAAAAGATAAGTGTAGGGAAGATCACATACGTTTTTTAAGAACATGAACATGAGAATTACAATTAATGAAATTGATATATATATATATATATATATATATATATATATATATATATATATATACTACCTTATAGTGCATTTAGGCCTTCTAAAATTAGAAGGCTTAAAAATTCAGACTTTTTACTTACTTATAATGGAAATATTTGTATTAATTTTGTCATTAATTCAATACATACACATAAGGCTTAAATATTAAGCTATCTTCTTGAAAATTGAATACAAAATTAAATACAAAACAGTGTAACAGCAGTGATTCAAAATTTGGTAATAGCACACACCTATTCAAAATCATATATAAACCTCCTCACTCTCGTTACATTCCCACACACACAAAAGAATTTAAAACTCGTAGCTCTTTTTCTCTACTTTAAACCACCCCCACTATAAACTATCATCAATAGGCACCAACAAAATATGCCACCTACTTTTGCAACAATAACCGGCAACCACCATGCCGCCAACTGCAGAAAAAGCCACCAATCCGCCACCTGTTCTAATTCATTACGCAAAAAAAAAAGTATCGTTACAGTGTTAAAAAAAACACTCGAAAACTCAAAAGATCCCAAGTTTTATTAAATAAAGAGAAGACCTTTAAAGATCTTTAGAAACCCATCATCGATCTTTACCGGACATAATAACAGGAGTGAAAGAGAAATGAGATATAGATTATCTCTTGTGTGTTGTGTGTTGCTTGGCTATCAGCAGAAAAGATGGAGGTAACGGTTACAAATCTTTTTTGTGACTGCATAGAGAGAAGTGTGTGTTGGGAGGTTGGTGAAATGATTTAGGGTTCATTAGTGTGAGGAACATTATGAGGTAATTTTATATATCTAGGTTAAAAGAGTATTGGACTTGGGTTTAAAGATGGACTTATGTCTTTTATTCCGAAATTTTATGGGCCAAGGTGATAGCAAATGGGTTGGACTATAATTTCAGTTGAGCCGAAAAATATTGCTAAGTATGGTTGTGCTGATTTTTTTAACTGCTATGGTTAATAGTAATATTAGGCAAAGTGGTTTATGTTTGGATTGGGAATTATTAATTTTCGCAAGGTTGATTATTTCACATGGATAGATTTGGTATTTTAACGACAAAGTGACTACGTGGTTGCATTTCACGAGCACATGTACTTATTTATCTCAAAGTCTAAAGGAAGGTTGGATGCATGACTTTTGAAGATACTTGTTTAGGCATTCATTTATAGACATTGACCGAATTATTGGACTTGTGTTATAACAGGATTTTAGAGTTGAAGATTGTAATAGAAGGTTGTTTGGGCTGAAATTATATTATATGAATTTTTGGGCTGCCATTTTAATGTCTAAATTATTCAATTATTAAAAGGAATTTCTGAGGTTATATTATATTGACAAGATTGGGAATAAACCATTGTTTACATTGTGTATCAAGGCAATCATTAATAGGTCAAGTATTTTTAGCTTATGACCCCTTTGGTTACGTCAATTGGATTATTAAGTAAAATACTGGACTACCATTAAAACTTAAACTAAATTTTAAGGCCATTTCAACCATACTTGTAACGGCCCATTCAACTATAAACGTACAAATTATTAAATCCTTAACAAAACGCATTTAATTATTAAAAAAGCCCATCATTAGTACCAAAACGCATTTCATTAGTAACCACCCTGTATATTTATAAAAATCCATAACAAAAGTTGTCATTCAATCGTAAAATTATTGCTATAAAAAACGTACAACTGAAAAATACTTGCTCACCTCAAAATGTATCATAGGGTACCCGCCGCCGCATTGCGCGGGTACCCTGCTAGTATATATATATATATATATATATATATATATATATATATATATATATATATATATATATATATATATATATATATATATATATATATATATATATATATATATATATATATATATATATACTAGTGTCAAAACCCGTCCGATGGACGGGTATGACTTGTGATTTTTATTTTTATGATCTTGTGGATCAAATATATTGTAAGAAGTAATTAAAAATCGAAAGAAAGGGTTAAGATATATAATTGATGTTACCATAATCTATTAAACCACTAAAAACAAGTAAGTATTTTGATTTGTGGTTTTTATTTTTAGATTTAGTAGAACAAATATATAGTTAAAAGCTATTAAAAGTTAAATTAAACGGTTAATAAGTATAATTTATGTTACTATAATCCATAAAACGACTAAAAGTAGGTAAGTACTTTCTAACATTTTGTTTTAAACAATATTAATCATGAACATCTTTTACATTTGATAATATTATTAACATTTATTATTATTATTATTATTATTATTATTATTATTATTATTATTATTATTATTATTATTATTATTATTATTATTTAGTTATTGTATATAGGTGTTTCCAGCTGTTATTTTACCAATTTTAGATGATGTTGAGGAATTTGAATTATCTTTGAATGGATTTATGGTTTTGTTTGATGTTTGTAGTGATGAGAATATGTATGTATTGTCGGGTTACAAAGTTCCATTATGGTGTCAAAACTCAAAACATATACATTGAAATGGTGATGAAAATGGTGATAATTGATAACGATGGGTGGGCATGACATATGAATGTCGTTGGCATATTTTTTTTATAGCGAAAGAAGGGTGGTAAATAACTGTAGGCATATTTTATAGTTTTCCATGATAGTTTTTATGTTTTTTTTTCATGGACATATGTAACTATATGTAAGTGATAAATTTGTTCCAATATTTAGTGTATTTTTTACAAACAATAGATATGTGAAATACATTGTAAATATTTAGAGTATTTGCAATATCTATAGGTGTAATATAATAAGTTAAAGAAGAATAAGATATAAACATACCAAATTTTTTATTGATTACTTTCAAAATGAAAATGAATAAACGGTTGCCAAATATGAGAGAAAAAAGTTTCAAAATGGTACGCAAAAATAAAGTATCAAAGCATGGCCTGCCCGATAGGTGTGCGAGCCTTATGTATATCGTTGAAAAACTTAAGTTACCGAAAATAAGTTATAAACATACCAAATTATTTATTGATTGCATTAAGAACGAATCATCAAATTCTTAAGAGATTTCGGAAAATCAATATCAATTATAAACTCAGAACTGGTACGCTTGGTCTCTAAAGAAAAATATCACTTATCTTGAAAGAAACAGTAAAAGTTTAGTTAACTTAATGATATACAAGATTACTAAGTCGTGGCTAGTTCCACTGTAGCGCTCAAACACCCTCCTTGGGATTTCACCTTCAATGGTTCTCAATGAATCCGACAACTTATACATCAAACACCTTGACGATTTGATTCTGCAAACTACAATATCAAGGGATCATTATGATTTATACATTTGTGTAATTGAGGAAATTTTTTACGACTAATGCAACTGGTACCAACTCAAAATAAATATATAAATCATACACACCTATCAAAGAATTGTACGCCTTTTAAAGGCGGCATTTCCACTACCTTAGCATTGTTTAGTCCTTTGCAATCGCTAGCATTTCCTTTGCCAATAAATTAAAATTTGAGTTAATCCAATAGTAAGCTAAACAACTCATTTGGCACAAATGCCCCATTTGGTTCAACGCATTTTGCAAGTTGTTTTCATGCCTTACCTTAAATTTCATCACCTAACAGCCGAATGACTTTCGAGTTCTAATAATTTTTATCAATGACTAATTGAACAATCGATGTACCAAGAAGATGACATATAACTTTCTGGTTTAACTAAAGAATATATAATTATAAGGCACGATAATGAATGAGAATTCTAAGAAATACAAAATGCATCCATCACATTGTGTACTGATTTGAACTAAATTATCTCAGCTCATTGTCATAAAAGAAAATAGTTCCAAAGCTCAATATGCAAGATAGGCAAATAGGCAAATGTAAGAAATAAAATTTATGTATAAAAAGTTTCAAGCTTATAGATTAAAATTGAAAATAAAAAAATATATTGCTTAATGAAAAGATAGAAAAGAAACTCACGAAGCATGGTCATAGGAACTGAGAATGCCTTGGTGAGACCAATGGTAGCTTGGTCATTCCAAATTATGCTCAGGATCATCAACAGCTGCAACTTAAAAAAAAAAAAAAAAAAAAAAAAAAAAAAAAAAAAAACTTATTGCTGAATAAAAAGATAGAAAAGAAATTCACAAAGAATGGTCGTAGGAACTCAAAATGCCTTGGTGAGACCAAGGGTAGATTGGTCATTCCAAATTATGCTCAGCTTCATCAGCTGCAATACTTGTAAAACTCAATAGCTCTCACATACCCTGCTCATACTTATAAAGAATGTGAATATATGATTATTGATTTAAGAAAACTCAAATGTGAATATGATTTATAAAAGCTTATAGCAAAAACAATATGTACATTCAAAGCAAAGAACTTCTTTGTAAACCATGTTGGTAGTTATGAAATCAACTGTTAGATTAAGAAAATAAGATGGTGTTTTATTAACAAACTCAATTTCTATTTAACAGATTTAGGATTATTTCCATCTTTTCGATTCATCCCTGACATAACAGCAGTACTATTCTCAGTAGCTAACATACGAACGCCTCGACCTGTTCTTGAAAGAGATCTAGGGGACATATTGGAATGCTGCAAGTGTCTACCAGACAACATTTGGTTATACTACTGCATTCCTTGTTGATCATCTTTTGACAAGGAGCCCGTTCTAGAAATCCCAGATCTCACATCCTTGTTGTACAACATAAACAGGCATTTGTAGACTGCTTAAAAACCCATTAAACTGAAACCGAACCAAGAAAAAGGTTACTGTCCCATATGAATCATTTTCGGTGCTTGAAGTGGTTAACTACTCAACCAAACTAAATATGTCTCGCACATCAATAGAATGTTATAACTATAGAAAGGGACGCGTAACACACAAAAAAGCATTCAACTTAAAACAAATCCTAATTAATATTTTCCATACAAGCTGGATCAGGTTGGACGTGCCTTCAAACCCTTCAAGTTGGATCAGCTATGTCCATTATTTTCTCGAAATACTCACATCGAAATAATTGTGTGTTACTAACTTATTTTTGAGTAGGAAACAATGTTAGCAACAATATAAATCTTTAAATAAAAGATACTTTAGAAAATATTTTAGGCACGCACTACTACAAAAATGGACATAGAGCCCGGTTGAAAAGGTTGATAGAGCCCGGTTTTTCATGAGATCCAATTCCTTTTGGCCAAATGAACATTATATTGATTCAGATAATAAAAGATCCCATGATATTACAACTACTTTCTATTGATACATCAAGATTTATCTTGTGACTACTCTTGCAAAAAAAACATGGCTCTATACTCTTTTTTATAACACGGGATCTCTTTAGAGCCCGTTTTTCACTATAACAGGGCTCTATTAAGGGGACTCTATTCCCAAATCTGTAGTAGTGACGTTTCGACCTGCTTCGGGTCATCCCACTTTTAAATAATGTTATTTTTTCATTAGACCTAAACAACTCTAGAAGTTGCAAAAACTACGCCAAGCCTTCCAATGGGAATTAGAACAGAACCACCAGCTTTCACGGAATCTAATGAACGCAAACATATGAAGTTCAGTTTCTCTAATTCTTCTGAACTCTCTTCAAAATTCAGCAACGAACAGCTATTCAGTTCCATCGTATATGTATTGTCACTGCAAGATATCAATTCAAAATTAAGATCATTGTTGTACTTCAAAGACACTAAATAAATAGGAGGAGGGGGATGAAGTACAACAGAAAAAATAAAATCTATGACGTAACTGACTCAACGGTGTCTTTGTAAACTGAAATCAGAAACCTCTTTAGTACTGGTGTCGTGGGGTCGATATTAATGAGCAGAGGCTAGAACTCGAGCACTTTCTGGTCAGCTACTTGAGCCCTCTGATGGGGATGCACGTAGCCCAAAGGGAAGCATCTACTCTGGTACAAACTTGAGTAGGACTTGAGCTCCATGGTTCAACCTACCACCTTGTTCCAAAGTGGCAGTTGATCTTCCGCCGTGTGTTCAGCTGGCAGTTAATGAGTCTAGCCAATAGTGCCACATCTAGTAACGGGTGAAGTACCTTTGAAGTGATGCTTGACATTGATATGTTGATATGTCGATATTAATGTGGATGCAAGCCTCACACGCAGTTGAACCTACTGTAATTCAATCAACCATGCAATCGGGAGAAGTAGGTGACGCAGAGAAACTAATTGTATGTATATCAGGTAACTCTGGAAGCTCCTGAACGAACAATTCTCGAGTGCGTGGATTAGTTGGCCACCCTCATCTCTGTTAAATGGCGAGCCCTGAAAATCAAAAGATAAGCTCATCATAAGTAAAAAAAATAGCTTATGTCTCTATTGTTTGCTATTTTGATTCATTTACTTACAAACAGGTCAAATAGGGTCAATTTCCTTAAATCCTTTGTCACTGCGTTAGGCTGGTATAGTAGTATATCTGTAAATTTATGTCTAAAAATTTTGTGGGTCATCATGACCTGAGTATTTCACACCAACGTAGTTTTGACCCATAACCCAAACATCTTTGACTACGTGTTAGTTCTAATAATTTATCTGACCTTTAGGTTTTCGCAGAACAGTAGGTTACCACTTTGTTATTTCATTTCCTATAACAATCTTGCATATAAAAATCTGAAAATACATATACATAGCAAAGCTGGATACTCTAACTTTTAGGCAAGGGCTGTGAGGTAAATTGTATGGAGTAATAAACATCTTACTATTGGTACTTGGCAGTAACAAAAGTAACTCAAATCATGTGTCATCGTGCCTTGTTGAATACCTTCTCAAAATATTACAATATTAACCAATTTGTTAGTATTAAATTTATCAATTCGCTTTATTAATAAATTTATCAATGATCAGAATATATTAATGTTTATATTCAAAGTTATTGCAATATTAACCAATTTGTTAAAAAGGTTAATATTTTGAGATTGTAACAAAGTTATTGTGCTTTGCTTTATTTTACGCATTCAATTCAGTACCACGAAAATCAAGATAACGCAACCAAAATACGTCATACCTAATTTTCATAATAAAATACAGTTGGGAGTTTCATTTTGTAGTGATCTTTAGGTAACAACACAAATGATAGAGTTTCGATAAAAAATGATTTAGTTTTAGAAATATTTGAATGCTTTGGAACAATGAGATT
The DNA here is from genome assembly GCA_019973895.1 of Chrysanthemum seticuspe. Lineage (NCBI taxonomy): Eukaryota > Viridiplantae > Streptophyta > Magnoliopsida > Asterales > Asteraceae > Chrysanthemum > Chrysanthemum seticuspe. Next base: position 138,703,249 of record BPTQ01000009.1, read on the forward strand.
AGCAGAACCCCAAAACCAAGAGTATTGCGGAGATACCTGAGTACAATAATAGAGACTTCCTCTCTTCCTACCTCTTGTCCTAGGTGGCGACTTAAAAGCTAAAGCTTCATGCAACACTTGATTCAGTGCGGCTGTACTAAGCCTTCTCGATCTCTCTTTTTCAACTTCACTTGCAGCAACAATGATCCTGGAATTTATTACAATTGAACCTTTAAAACCAGGACATTAGTTTTAAAAAGATCAAGTTAGGAAAAGAGATGCTCGGAACTACTTTATAGTAACATAAGAATGAACCACATTAACATCTGAACTAAGAAACCGAACCACATCACCAAGAAGAGCCATAGCAACGGGTTTGGGAATCAGAACACTAAACGCGGTGACAAACTTTAGTGCACCCGCCTTCAATATTGGGAAAGCATTGACATCCTGACCCCTAACTCCGGCACAATAACTGTTCTAAAGAAACTATCAGCATCAACAAGATCAGTCGAGACAGAAGCACCACCTGCCTTTTTAGTAGCAAGAGAAACAACCAAGTATATAGCACAATCCTTATATTTCCAATTAGCAGCGGGATTTTGTTCAAACAAAGCCAAAAAATTACGAATCTGTTCCGAAACCTTTACAGTAATCTTCTCTTTGTAATTTCCCGCAATCCCCTTAAGAAGGTCACAAGCAATCCTCCTCCTCGTATTGAGATCATTCCCTTCCATATCTCGCCTAATAAACTCGATATATTTCATCTCAAACAGCTCCTCGTCCTCTTCCCTTAACATCACATTTGGAATCACAATACTCTGAGTAATCTGATGCAATATCTCATCACCAGCAAACAATGCATGGTGCACACTTGTACTAACAATAGTCAAAAACTTGATAGCAATAACAGTCAACCGTTCCCTACTCGGAGACCCCGACGCCACCACAAGCAAATTCCAAACCGCCTCCGCAAACCCGCTCAAATACTTCTGAAACAACTCCTCCTATTTCTCCATATAATGACTGATATTATCACATGCATATTTTGCAATCCATACACCTAAGAGTCTTAAAGTTATTCTTACTCCTGTAAGTGAAACATTTTAGTTTCCTCCTATACTAATACACATATATATCTAAAGTACTCGATAAAGCTAAAGACACAAATATCTAAACAAAAAACCATACATAAATTAAAGTAGGTGTATTTTCATGTATCCAAACATTATTGGGATCTGTATAGTCACTTTGTTTGGGAAAAGACGAGTGAACTGCTTCATCGTTTTGGGGGTCTCTTTGCTTTTATCATGCAGTCTACCGAAACTACTATCCTGTATAATATTTTAGCACTACTTTGTTAAAACCAGATGGCATTATTCCGTATACAAAGATCCATTCAATTTATTTATGTAGCATAAAAGCATATATAACCAGATGAAAAAACATCTATTTCATACCGGGAAAGCCAAGTCAAGTAGTGTCGTATGACTGCTCCCAAACTTCGTGAACAATAACCCTCCCGGATGAGACTGCAAATTTTTTACAAGTTAGATGATTGAATATTATGAGACGTAGAAATATAATTAAATGTGTGTATGTATACATCAGGAATTTAGAATGGCCACTGCTTACTATTTCCTTGCGGCTGTCCATCTGAGTGTGTGAAGCAATGACTATGACATTCCCGGGTAGGCTCTCGAGCTTACTTTTAAAGGAACCATAGGCCTCTGTATTTCCCAGCATAGATTTCTCTATATCTTTCACAAACAAAAGCAAATAACCGTTCTTGCTTTCTTAACCGCAACCTACATACACAAATAGGCTTTTTCAATTTATAACACAGACACCAATGTTTTTATGTTTCCATACCTCAAATTACCTCCATTTCGATACAAAAGTAGCCAAAGAAAGCAAATGTAAATTTTAGATAAACAGCTCATCTCACCCCCAAAAAGTTCATTAATGGCAAGCTTCCCGATGTCATCGGCACTCGACGAATCAAGGCGAAGTGTATCAGCTGCATATAATCCAAAATTACATCAATCTACATCTCAGTAATAATAAACAGTGAGAAAAAGACATTCGACAATAACCATAGTTACATGTTCAGTAATTACCAGAACAGAAAAACCCATGATCTTCTTCACAAAGTCCTCCAAGATCATTGCCTTCTTGAACTGACCTATCGAATCTAACACCAATCTTGGAAGATCCATTCTCTTCAAATGGAAGTAAAACTTTGCCCTTGTAACCATATGCGGGGCCCCTAACAAACGCAAACAAATATGAAGTACATATCATCTGATATATATAAACAGCACAGATAAACTTCTCCGAATAGTAGAGCTTAGAAAAAATCAAATATATGAAAGTGCAGTATCATTTTAAGAAGTTGAGTACCTTAATGGAGCCTGCAGAGGAGAAAACCCAGACAAGGAACCCACAAACTTAACTCTATCACCTGCATAAATAGACAGTTCTCAACCCACCGAGTCCATAAACATAAAAGGAGGCCATTTCGGCCTTATTTACTTATAAATGGATCGATTTGTGTAATGCATTATCTCTGATCAGATCAAAACTTTGAAAATAAAAAAAAATGTAATAAAAGTTTACGGAGTATTACAACTTGCTAAATCATTATTATTCAAAGATTAATGTTCATTTTGTGTTAATCTTAATCATATGTATGCTTTGATTTTCGGAAAAGTAACATAAAAATATTTGCGGGTCAACCAACACATGTCAACCTGTACAAAGAAGCCCTGATTTCACCCATTACCCAACACGCACGTCTACCTACCTCTAGTTAACAACATCTAATTTCAAATGCTACGAAAACAAAGTAGCAAAATCAGGAAAAGGTTAAAATATTGATTTACAAACTTTGTATACAGCTTGAAAGTAGAAAATACCTTTCTTAAAGGTGTAGGTTTTTGATGTGGCAGTAGATGCCTCCTGTTTTGGCTGATGAGCATGAGAGCATGTGGTAGATCCACCAACTATATCAGCCTCGACACTTGATGTTGGTTTCCTAGAGTGCAAAACCCCCGACTGTGGAGAACGTTTAGCAAAGACACTTGCTCTTTCAGGCCTAGTGCTCTCCTTTATTGTAGTGTGATCAACTTCCTTAGCAGCTGATCCCTGGTATGTTATAGGGGATAATAAAAATTAGTGGGTCGTATATGATTACAAAAATCAAATTATCTTAATAACAATCTAGCTTGTGAAATAGAAAGTTTCAGGAGTCCGTGCATTAATATACACTTTCAGCAAATTTCGACCCGTTCCTCGTAACGTAATGTTTTAATTAGCCCGTTTGAGATATACAATAACCCACATCGACGCCTTTATGACTAAACGGATCAAAACTGCCACCTTTAGTTATTTTCAGCGAAAAACTGTGAACAGTTTGGTAGAAACAGAACACTTACACCAGGTAACAGAAGAAATTCAACTGCAAGCAGTCGAGCACCGAAATGTTTTGCTAGAGCCTTTGTCAATGTTTCCTGGTATATTTCTAAGCCTGTGTCATGATCCAATGTTAGAAACTAAAAACAAAAAATAAAATTAAAATAGTTACGTAAGCATGTTGAAGGGCATACCTGCTGGACCAGATAAGAGTATCCTGGGGCACAAAGTAGGCAGATCCGATGCATACTTCACAAACTCATTATGTTTCAGATGTATATAGGTGGATGTAATCAGTACATTCTTTGTAGTTTCACTTAATTCGGAAAAAATAGCAAGGTAAGTCAAATTGTTAACGGAATATATAATGATACAGAGAAACACAAGAAAAAAGGACTTCAGACAAAACCACGAGCCTTTGATATAACCAGATTACTTAATCTTTAATTGTTACACAAGAAAAAAATGTGATTTTACTCAAAAAATACGCCAAACAAGCCTTATCTTTAAATTTACATTTGTTTGCTTATTTTTTCTCATAACTATTCAAATGGCTGAATATCGTTATTAGCAATATCAATTTAAACAGTGTACTCACTTTTAAAATAGAAATAATTGGTACCAAGTACTGACTACTAAACTATGTTTAGCTATTATGTTAAAAGACGTTAATTGCGACTTTTAGCCTATAGTTCAGCACATTTAAGACCAGGGTGGCTATAGAGCTTATGTGCATAAATATGAAGGGCAAGGTTCATTTTAGAAAGATATACAAAGAACCAAGTTTTAGTAAAGGATCAACAAATGTAACTAACCAAATTGACCAGATGGCAATAGTATGACCAAAATGTAATTGTAAAGACATATATGAGGGGTATTAAAACAATAATATGAATTATACAGGAAGATCAGCACAAGATAGATAGAAAGTGAGTCAGCTGTCATACCTTAGATATATGAATTTTCAAGATATCAAACTCAGAAGCAGAGGATCCAGCAAGCATACGCAGAAGTGGACGCAATTCATGAGTTGCCACAGGAGTGTTTCCCATCTCTGCATCAACCGAAGCACCATCAAGGTTTTCATCAGGCGCAACACCTTTCTCACCATCATTGGGATCAGATGCATCCTTCATCTCAGTATATGTTGCACTACTATTAGGCACTTCACGAGTAGAGGGCAGAATTGGCATTCCTTCACCTACCTGAGAAATATAAATAGTCATATAAGTATTTTCTCTAAAATATGTAAAAGAAAATAATAACAATAATTGTACCAATTCAACCGCAGCTTTTTGAACTTGAGGTTGGACAGGTTTAGTTTTGATTTTTTTTACAGTAAGCCCTTGTATACATATACCTTAGAAGCAGTGAGTACTAATGATATCGTGGTAAATATGAGCTATAACAATCAACCTAAACACAAAAACCAACCAATCTTAAAAAAGTGAATAATATAACATTATGCATGCATGAATATACACTCACCATTCACCATTGTTAATATGTATTTTTTTTTATAAGGTCAAAAACAAAGAATGCATACCTGATACATAATGGGTATGCTCGAAACTCATGATTCATGATCACAAACAATCCTATTACATATTCACATAACCAATCAAGCAATCTCAAACGATATCAAATAAGCAGTAAATAATCAAAGTAACCTTTTTGTTGACACCTCTTTGAGTTGGGTAGATTTAGGGTTTTGTGGAGAGCTAAAAAACTGCAGAGTTTCTGTTATGAGATTAATATTGAATGCCGAATATAGATGATAAAAAGCTAAAATCATAGAGCATATATATTCTAACAAATTTATATATAAGAAAAATATATCAAACCTGGATCTTCCTACGTTTCTTCTCAATTGCAGCCCGTTTGGCAAGATCGACCACCATACGAATTTATTATGAGTATACGTATATATCATCAATAGGCTTTTAACAAACTCTCTCACAAAGATAATCATCTTCTATGCATTATGTATATCTTCTTATATAATTTCCAAAAAAAAAATACAAACCAAATTTAATCCAGTTTGCTGTGTTTATTTAAAATGGTATTAATATTCTGTTGATCATTATATTTATTATTTTGCAGAATATAAATAAAAAATTAAGTTGATCTAGTGGTAAAATTTTTTATTAATGTATCAGCAGATCCTAGGTTGAATCCAAGCACACACTTAATTTTTAGACTAATTAAATCCGAATTAATAGTCCAAATTAATTAAAACCTAATATGACATGGCATTATGGGATGCCAAGTGGCATTTTATGTGGCATGCCTCCTCTTATATATAATGTATAGATATATATATATATATATATATATATAGGCACTTTATTTTCAGAACCCATTTTAAGTGCGAGAACTGCAAGAACCACCTTTTTACAACTAATAATACACAAGGTACATCACTTAAATGCTTTATAGCATTTTGTTACTTTAATTTAATTCAAAAGGGTATAATAGTAAAATGCATTTATTATTTTTTTTCTTTTTTTAAATAAATCCTGTTTTTTATAGCCCTTAATTTTCGGATTTTTTTTTTTTTTTTTTTTGGCATGCATGTTTTTCAATGATACAGTGCATATGTGTTTTTTGGAATAAATTTTTTTACTTTAATTTTTACAATAGTTTTTTAAACATGTATGTTTTTTCAAATACTAAGGTGTATCTTTTTTTTTAATAAGTAACGTAAACTTATAACAAACCAAAAACATGGTTGATATACGAAAAATTCAATATTAATTTAAATACAATTAGAATACAAAAATCTAAAAATACAAACAAAAAATATGGACCTTATAAAAAAACAAGATGCATATACTTATATTTTACATTTCGTTAATTACAAATACAAAAAATACATATGCAACAATCGCATCTCTTCAAAAAGCGCAAATTATCTTCATGTATATATGTGTTCATCAACTTCTAGGTCTTCAATGGTCATCATCTTCATCAATCTAAAAAAAGCATACAAAAAAATAATTAAACAACAAATAAATAGGTAACAAAATTTGATCACAATAACTAGGATAACACATATGCACAATATAAGATGCATAGACACAATTTAAAATATATATGCATAATTTTTTTCTTAATTTAAAATATATGGTTATTTTAAATCTAATAGAAGAAAGTCTTTCTCATTTAAAAGATGGATGTTTCTATGTTACAAGTGATCATACATTTAACCACCAAACATAAATGTTTTCAAAACATGCATGTTATACACATCTAAAAATGATTGGTTCTAAAAACTGAAAATACATGTACCAACCAAACATAACTGTTTACATATTTTTTTTGGTACATGCATGTTCTTAAAACAAAAAATCAAACATGTATGTTTTACCCGTTTTTAGGACATTCATGTTTAATTTCTACTATAACATGCATGTTATTCAATTATTAGCACATATATGTTTTTTAAATCTAATAAAAAAATCTTCTAATCTAAAACATGGATGTTTCTACCATCATTATTTTTAAAAGACTTTGAATCTTCATGGATAAAAAATTGTAGAAATCATAAATGAGCAATATAAAAACTGATGAAGCACATGATTTTCGAAATAAATAGAGATATATGATGGTGTATACCATGAAGAGTAACGTACCCAAGTCATAAAAAAGATAATAATGATCTAAAAAAGTCTGATATATCATTTTGATGTAAAACCTAAAAGATTATTAGGACCCATACATCATATCTTCATTCGTGAGTAATATTCTAGGATAATAGTTCAACGACCAGATCCTCGAAGTTCTTCATGTATCATTTAAAATAATCATCTCATTAGTTAAGCATACATACCAATTAAGTAGGAACAACAAAATATCTCAAGATTTTACCTTTGGTGGATTCTTTATGGTATACGCCATCATCTACCTTTCGAAATAAACATAGATTTAATCTCGGATTCTTAGTTTCGAATACTCATCATACCTCTGATTTTTATTATGACCTTGTGTTTCACGAATAGAAAACTCACAAGATGGATCATCTTCGTCATCTTTTTCCGGCGACATGATGATACAAGAGATCGACACTATACAAATCTGCAAGAAACTTATCAGTCTCACAAAAGTAATCGACTTCACACCATACAGTAACTGCACGAAACTTACACAAGTTGAATGAAACAGGTTGTAGGGTTTTTTTAATGGTATTCGATATAGAGATCGGATATGCTTCTTTATTTTTTCAATCGAACAAATGACAAGAGAAAAGAGGTTGTGAAGCATGGGGCGGCAGTTTTTTGGGTGGGGGAGAAGAGAGGCGGCAATTAGGGATGAAGAATGAACCGTATAAATTTTCTTGACCTAGTTATGATTATTAATTCCTTAATTAGTGAGATATTTAATAATAATAAGATTAATATAATACCCTTTATGTTTTACAAATGTTGATCATATCTTTCAACTAATTACATTAATGGCACATTCATTTATAATCATTGATCTTATCATCCTATGGTCTAAAAAAAGTTCTGGCAGTTCTCGCATTTAAAGTGGGTTCTGAAAATAAAGTTTCACTATATATATATATATATATATATATATATATATATATATATATATATATATATATATATATATATATATGTGTGTGTGTGTGTGTGTGTGTGTGTGTGTGTGTGTGTGTGTGTGTGTGTTTGTTAAGTCAAATGCTTGTATTGAGTCATAATGGATGTTTTGCAGGAATTTTTGCAGGTTTTAAAGATGTAATTTTTCAAGAAATTTTCCAGAAAAACGCAGCAGACCACTTTCTGTCAGGACAACCTGACGGCGTCAGGATTAAAGCCTGATGACGTCAGGCTATGTAGAAACAGATTCTCAGTTTTTGTTTTCTGTGCAACTTAAAAAAAATTGGAAATTCCCATGTCTTAATTTTCTAGAAAAACTACAAACATCCATTCCACAAGCATTATATCTTACTTGTTTTCTAGTGTAGTTGTGTGTCATATATAGTTTTACCACCGATTTTACGTGAAGGTTTCGTTTGTTTTCTTATAAGTGTGCAGGTTATATTTGGCAAGAAGAAGAAACACTCATTGGTTGAAGCTTATTACTCATGCATTCTTCTTGGAAAAGAATTTAACCGCAACTTCACACGTATCCTACCGAGCTAATCAGGGGAGTACTAGTTTCTTTTCCTTACTCACCTTCCTTTATCATAACTTTGATCAATGTTGCAAAAATCAGTCAACTCGGCCGATTAATAGTTAATCGGCCGAGTACCTTGTCGATTTTTGAAAATCGGTTTAAAAATCGGCCTAGAAAAAAATCGACACTAAGCAGTCAAAAAATTGGCCGAATCGGTCAAAAATCGGCTGAATCGGTAAAAAATCGACCGAATCGGGCAAATCGGTCATTTTAAAAAAAAATAATTTAGGCATTCTACTTAATTTGGGGATCGTATATTTCACTTATAACGCACAATGGGCATCATAATCAGTATTGGAGCCTTTAATTGAGGTTTGGAAACATAGCAGGCTTGGAATCGGTTAAGATTTTTAGTTTGGTCTCCAGAAATATCAAAAAATTGCAGGAAATGCCAATCCGATTAATCACCGATTAATCCCGACTTGACCGATTACTCGCTGCAGGGTGGTCGACCGCCCGACTACCGATTCACGATTTTTGCAACATTGACTTTGATACTTTCGGGGAACATTGGGAACAATGTCCAGTTTAAGTGTTGGGAGGGAGAATAAAACGGGAACTTAGAAACTATTCACTCATTTGATCATTTGTCTTGTCCTTGGTAATTTGTGTAATAAACTATGAAAAATATTCGTTAGGGCAATTTTAGCGCAAAATTTAAATTTTTTTATGACATTTACGAGCTAAACTTTACTCTTAATAAAGCGTTTCATGGATAGGAACTATATGGCTAGCATAAAAACCGTTTACCACTCAAATTCCACCCCAAAAATGTGAGGTTCGCCCCTAGATCTTTAGGAATAAAAGCATTCACCTTTAATGCTTAGAGAGTGTACCGGTAGTATAATAGATTCTAGAACTTGTTTTGTGATGCATTCCGAGATCGCTAGTGAGACTACACTTGTGTAGTTTGAAACCTGTATTATAATTACATCTTCCACATCGGTTGAGCCCCACACCCTTGCGATGTACTCATCTTTAGTACACGATACCCCTAGTTAACCCCTCAGAGCCTATCCTTTTCACGATTCTCGTGATGTTTCGGTTTTCCAGAATATCAATGAAGAGCATTGTTTACAATCCACCCCCAAATGTACACCCAAATCGCGTTAGCCTACCTTGTATGCATTCATCTTTAGTGCATTATTGTTATAATTATTTAACCCTTTGTTCAAATATCTAGTTACTTGCATGGTTGCTAAGTCGAGTCATATATTTTGTACACAGTTTTGGGACGATTGGGACTCATGGGTAAAAGTAATATTTTATAGAGTAACGGGAAAGAACGATAAATTCAAATTCCCTTTGTCTACGTAATTAAATACCCCAAGTGTTTTGATCTTTTCAAATCGGTTCAATTAGTGTTAGAGAAATAAAAACTCAAGTGTAGGGATGCTCCTATAAATCCCTTATATTTTGATGTTATCGTAGAGGATCGTAGAGTAAAAAAGTATGAAAAAAATCGAAAAAAGAGAGTGTTTAAAAAAAACAAAAACAAAAAAACATACGGGCTACCATCCTACATCTATCTTTATGTTTATGTTTTTAAATTTATGTTTGTTTTGTTTCAAGTTATCTAGAGTTAGTGAGTCAAGTCTTGGCTTAGCAATGCCACGCTTTTCATGCTTGTAACATAAGATTTTTGACTTGCCACCACTAAATATCCCCTATCCAACAAAACCCTTTATTTCCCTACCCTAAGCCTAACGTTACAACCCTTGTAAAGACCTCTTAGATAGTTGTTCCTAGGTGCTTACGCCAAAGCTGTGGAGGTTTGATCTATTCTCAGGCTTATGGTAATCTATTTACTATGCCAGGTAATGAGTATTACTAGTCGAGCAATCTTGATGTTCTAAATAAGATTCGTAATTTATAAATGATATATATGTTTTAGTTACATATATGTCTTATAAAGTTATAAGTGTTAACTAGTCTTGACTATTATTTATAAATGTTTATTAAGTGTTGAACATTTTTTAGACTCTTGTAAAACTCAATTTGACATTATTGCTAATATTAGATAGTGTGTAGAATTTATTAAGATTTCCTTTAAAAGAAATTTTTTTAGTTATAATGAGTTTATGTAGTTAAAGTGTTTATTAATAAAAAAATAAAAATAATGAAAACATTTTAAGAACATGAATTTTGTTATGTTGTGTTGGTCCTGTACGTGAAAACAACAAAAAGAAAATAGAATTTCATGCAAGTACGAAATTTGTTTTCGTGCGTGAGCTCATCCATTCATAAATGAATAAAATTGAGCATCACTATTAATGACTACAAATGAAACGATTGGCTCTTAAGTGTATTCATAGTTGTATGCGTACATTTAGTGACTAAAAAAAATAATAATAGAATGTGTCATGTTTACTGAGTATTAAAATTTAATGTGTCATGTATATGGGATCTTAAATAATTTTTGAATGGACAAAATAATTTGATCTTGCCATCTTCATCTACTTTGTGAGTTTATATAAGTGGCCTAACATTGTTATAAAGAAATAATATTCAATGTTAATTCTTTGACATGTTAATCTTAACTAATATATTAATAAATCTAGTTATAAGGTATCTTAGGTATTAATTCACATATTTAAATAAAAGAATTTTTACGAGTCTAAATGGTGACCTAGCTAGTTATCGTATTTTATCCGAGAATATCATTTAGATTTTATAAGTATTTTTACTTGCCTCAGGTCGTGTCTAGGGAGGTCTACATTCGAGGGTTGATTATAGGATACTTGTTGTGCTCGCTCTTCTACTCACGCTTTATTTGTTAAGGTGAGTTTTCACAGCCCCCTTTTACTGTTTTACTCGTTTTGGGGTGGAAAGCATGTTATGATTACTTAAAACTAATTTGGTTGTGCGTTAATGAAATTATGAATTTATTGAATTGATTTAATTTACTGAGCCGGGATATGCTATTTTATGTAAATTGATATGTATGCTTATGTTTGGCACTTGAGAACAATCGTGAAAGCCCCCTCGAATGACACTACTTATTAACTTACTCCCACTATACAGGACGAGCCATTGATATTTACGGATAGCGGTATTATGGGTAGAGCCATCCCCTCACTCCCACTAACTGGAGTGCATAGTATTACCTTTCCATGCTAGGTTAGGGCATGTTACTTGTAGGGGCACATTTTCGTCTGAATCGGCTTAAGTAGTGGACCTCTCAAGGTATAAACACGTTGTATACATAACGGACCTTTTTGCAACTCGACAACCAGTTGATAATTTCCTTTGAAAACTACTTGGTGTACTAAAATATGTGAACTCACCAACTATGGCCATAGTTGACCTGTTTTTATCATGCTTTTCAGGTGATCAGAAGTAAGTGGTAATTTCCGGATGCATTGCATGGGCACTCTTTTACTTATATCATGTTATCTTTTTCAAATGTATAAAAACAGATGTTATCGTTGGGAACTTGTGTTAAATGTATTATGTCTTATCTTTCGAAACAATGTAAAAACTTATTGTAAAATATGATGTTTTTCTCTAAATCTTGTATGGTGTTACCTATAACTTATGTGAAGTACCACCAGCTGTTGCACCTCGTGTTTCCGCTTTAGCGGGGTGTGACATCAAATTAGTAATATACAATAAACTGTCCATATTTCTCAGTTTTTGTACTTATACAAAAGTTAGCAAAACTGATATAGCTTGTGTGTAAGAAAGTAATATCAGGTTTTAATGATTATTAGAATGTTATTTGCATGTTTAGGTGGTATCGAAAGTTCAGGATTGTTCGAGGAGTTCCTAGGCCAATCGAGGTGAGTATCGGATTTTCAGTTTCATGTTATTAGAAATGACATGATTTTAGAATGTATATGTAGCTTCGGATATATACAAAGAATGCCATGTTTAGAGACTCAGAGATAGCTGAGTATTACTTATTATGTTATGAATCAGACATATTTTGCAAGTTTAGATTATGAATCGGACATAGCCGAATATTTGCATGTTTAGTTTATGAATCCGACATAGCCGAATATTTGCAAGTTCAGATCATGAATAAGACATAGATGAATATTTGAAAGTTTATTTCATGATTCGGATATAGCCACCAACTAGTCATGTTATGTAAATTCAGAAATTTGCCGAATGTTATGTTATGTAGCTTTGGAGATAGCCAAAGTAGGCCTTAGTGGCAATTATAGCATTTGTGGCGTTATGTGCTCAAAATAGCACTTAAAGACCTTGGTGGCAATTATAGCCTTTGTGGCGTTATGTGCTTGAAATAGCACTTATAGGCCATTGTGGCAGTGAAAACCTTGGAGGCGTATTCGCACTCGATTAGCATTTATAGGCCTTAGTGGCAATGATAGACTTAGTGGCAACGATATCTTTACTGGTAGTGATAACCTTAGTGGCAATGATAGTCTTAGTGGCGTATTTGTGTTTTATGCACTCCGGTTCAAAATAAGATTAGTACCCGGATTACATCCGTACAAGAGGGTATACAAACCGCGTATGAGTATGATTATAGAAACAAAATAATAAATCATGTACAATTAGCAAGACAACTAAATTTCGTGCCCTCGGCATATTATGAAATAGTATTCAGATTTATTTTAGTTTACATTTCATATTTAGACTCAGACCCGTTTACTCACTAAGTCATCAGGAGTTACTGTGCTCGGTTTTCTTGTTTTGCAGGGTAGATTTTATGGATGTTGGGGCTTGTAGATTAAGAGGGTGTCTAGAGGGAATGATAATGCTTGTGTTTATAGGCGAGCATCTCTTCCAGTCCTTTGTTATCCAACTTGTTAACACCCTAAACTATTACAATTAAATGTCTTTTCAAGTTTAGATTGTACTAGCCGGGTACCCCACGCGTCGCGGGGGCGGGTACCTGTGTAAATGAATCTTCCGACGAGTATATATTTTTATGTTATATGTCTCTAGTGAGAAATAAGTTTATATATTCTGTTGCTAAAGAAGTTCACAATGATGAATAAATAAGAAGACCTTGTATTTCTAACTAGTTATAATACCCGTGCACGCACGGGGTTTTAACTTAAGTTTTTTTGTTAACTTCAATCAAATTTAGTTTAGTTATTTATATCATTTTCTTATTGAAAACATTGTATAATGATGTCTAAATCTGATTTGATTTGCTTTACGTGCGAGTAAATTTACATTGTAGAATTTGTTATCTTATTGAGTTCAAATCGCATATTGGGAACGAACTAATGGGAACTGCCTGTTATGGCAGTATAAAGTCACCCTTTACAAAGGGGTGATACGTTTTCCTTGAACAACATTTGTTTTTATAAAGTTAGCACTTTAATCCTAAATAAATCATTACCCAAAAAACATTAAAAATCAATGGAATATATTATTGTTTTACTTGGCTATTACAAATAACGTTATAAGAGATAAATTCAGGTTTATTAGCTGACCAAATATCCATTTTCATCCACAAACACTTTAAAAATATAAAACATTCGATTTCTATTCGAAATAAGAGTAAGCTAAAGGGTACAATCTTACTTGTTAACTTCATGCCAGACCTTATCGAAGAGAATAAATTCAGTAGAGGGGAAGGGCAGGATTCCCCACTGAAACATCTTCTTGCTCATTAGCAATAAACCAAAGATGCTAACCATCCATCCTAGGAAGTTTAGTTACATCTAAATGTGATAGTTATAATAAGTGATGGTGTATGCGTAACAATACAAACTTGGTGCATTTGTAACACAATTTAGATATCTGGTGCTCCTCCATATGAAACCCCCAAAGCATGGAATAGGAAAGATTTTTTTTACCAGCTTGGAGTACAATAAATCAAGACAGAAGGATAGGAAACAGTGATATTTAGTCATCTAAAAAAGATTTTGACTCATAAAGCTGCTTTTATATTGTAACTTACATACTCCTTTTGTCCCATCTAACATAGCTGTAATTCAACTCCAAACATAGCAAGCATCTACAATGCATCAAGTCTTAAATACTTTATGCATTTAATGCATAATACATTCAATAGCTAAAGCTTGGAAGAAAGACTTGATGTTTACCAAGCCTTTGTAGAAAAGCTTTTCAAAAAGCTTTGATTGCAATGCAAAAAACCCTTTCCAAAAGCTTTTTAGAATAGTGAAAAGCTATTAATCACTTGACCCATTGTGGATGCTCTGAAAAAATTACAATTTACACTTACATACTCATTTTGTCAATACAAACATAAAATCATTTACTTCATGACATGTATCACTGTGTCACTAATAAATTCTAATTAAGCAATCGGTATTTAGGTGCTATATAGCAAGATATTAATGTGAGTCCCATGATTAAATATTATCTTAGTCAATGTAAAGATGATTATGCTTGTGCACAAACTGATAAATGAAGATAAATCTAAGATTAAACACTGCATATTTATACCTCATCCTACCGCTTGTAAAGAACCAACCTCTTCTAAACTCACTTTTGCCACTGAAACTAACTCAATTCAATATGTTAACTCGTTGCTCAAACCATTTCACAATTTCAATAATCAAAACTGATATGGTTAACATGTGGCGTGATTTATAACAGCCAAAACTTCGAGCTAACCTTTATTGACAACATCCTGATATAACCGAAGGTAGAAAAATTGATGAACTTGACAACTCGGGTAATATGACGTAAAGAGTTTTGGTCAAATACGCTACTTTTTATTACACGACAACTTGGTTATCGGACACAACTAACTGCTTATGGGCTTATAGAACCAATGTTAGAAAAGCTCTTTTGGTGTGGCTTCTTGAGAAAGGCCGCAACTTACATAAGCATAATTCTTACTTATCACACTTCATTCACATATATAAGTCTGTAAGCTAATAAGCCAATAATCAAAACACTTCTATAAGTCTATAAGCTAATATTGCTGTAAGTCTATAAGCTAATATTGCTGTAAGTCTATAAGCTAATACTGCTATAAGCAGTGACAGAGCCAGGATTGTCCACTCGGGTACGCCAAAACAAAAACAAATAAAAAAATCCAGAAAAACAAATTGACAATTGAACTTCTGTGCCTATAAACCATAGTTTTAGTTTCCAGTTATTAAATTGGAGGTCAAAATTATCTGATAGACATTTGAATAGGTGAGCTTTTCTTATTTTTGGGTGGGCTGATAGAAAAATTTGTATACAAAACATATAGACAAGTGGTATTTCTATAAAGAGTGGGGTTGGCCATGGCCCATCCTAAGCCCATTGTGGCTCCGTCCCTCGCTATAAGTCTATAAGCTAAATAATCCAAACACTACTACTATGTATATTGTGTTTTGATACAACTATAACATCAAAATTTAAGCGATGTTTATGCATATTCTGCGAGGTAACATAAAGCCAATTGAGGTGTAATGAACATGTATGACATCAAAACTTAGGCCACATTCTAATATTCTATGTCCCCTTTACCCAAAGATGTGTGAAAATTTTGGCCCAGCAACCTCCTCAACTAAAATTTATTAGTGTGTTATATAAAATTACATTCTTTTAAACTAAAGGGTGTTTTATCTTAGAAAATTTGGGCTTATTATCTTAGTTAGCAAAAATAAGATTATCTTAATATGTGGAGTAGATCCTTTGTTGTGACTTATTAAGCCTTGCAAGCTTCTTTTTCCACTTTTTTTTACATAAGCTAATATTTTAGTAACAATGTCTCATGAATAGAAAACTCAAGTATGAAAGTATAGAGTTCAATTTACTTATGTGACTAAAAATTGATATTTACAGGCCCAAAGTTGACTAATATTCTGGTAACGCTATATAAATATTCCCTAAGCTTTTACTTCTTCCCATTTCCCTTTCATCTCAATGTCATCATGTATTAATCTTGCCATATAAATCATTTCAATGATCTTTGCCAACCTTCTATGTTCTCTTGTGAATTTCCTAAGATACAAATTACATCTATCCTGAAGAATCAAGTATAATAATAAATAAAAGTACACTCAATTTAAACGTGTAAATACTGATGAGGCTCATAACACAGCTAAATGGGTGTTTGTATTAGCTTATTATCGGACATATGGGTTCATATGAAATTGGAAAAGCTCATAAGCTCGCTTTTTTTTGGCTTATGACTTTATGAGCTTCTCAACTTGTGCTTATGGCATATTTAATTCCATAAGCTCAATTTAATAAACTCATAACCCGGAAAAAGAGGGTTTATAAGCTTTTCGAAAATCTAATAAGAACTTAAGGTTGGAAAATAAGCTATGCCAAACACCCCTTAGGCAGTGGTCGGTACTCATTCTCTACCAGTCAAAAAACCTCTAATAAGTAACAGAGAATTAAACTATTTTTTTTTAATCTACCATTCGAATAGCATCGGAGACATAGTGTAAACTTAAATTTTAAAAATAATCAAAATGGGTATTAAAAAGTTCGAAAAATAGAGAACACACCTTTATTAAATTTTTACACAGCAGATGAAACACCAAGAATGTAAGAAGCCGCGTGATCATCAATAAAAATAAAACCTTACGATCAATTATCATCCACGATAATCATACTATACTTAAAATAAAAAATAAAAAGAAAATGATGATAGCATATAAAATAAATCCTGAAGAAATAATATAATCAGTTGAGATTCATAATTCATAATAGTCATACCATAAGTCAAACATGAACTGTGATCACTGGAAAGTCAACCACGAACCCTAGCAAACCCACCAAAATGGCTATAGGAACATAAACCACCCTGCACAACAACACAACAATGAACTTTACAGTATGAAATTAAGCTTAAATGACCTATGTTTTCAACTTTTAAGAAGGAAATGTGTCTAACTTTATCTCAATTCTACCCTTGGGGGGTATTGTTTCCGGAGATTATCAAGTGTTGAGAAGTACAAATACAAACATACATCTGTTAAGTCCCTAACGAAAGTTAAACTCCAGTTGATGGTATCCCATGTTCCATCCTGATAACCACATTTCGTAAGATTTTTTTTATAAACCAAACTGAACAAATAGAGAAAAAACACAGCTCAAAACATTTTTTAGCGATGGCAATTTCATTTTTCTAAAGGGTCGATGTGGGCTCTGAATTGTCTTTAACGGGTCAGTTAAGTTATAAGTTACCCGAAGTGTATTCAAAGTTTCAAACTGCATAAAAAGTTAAAACTCCTATATCGTTTTATATCAGTATTATAAATAATAAATGTCATTGTCTAGTAAGTTACTTAATCATATTAAGTGATAATTATAAGACTCAATACTCAATACATTTTAACCCATACTAAAGAATGACCCGTTACCTTATCCCTCCTGTTTTTGCCTCCTCTACAACATTATCTAATATACTTACAATTAGACAATAGCAAAACTTATCAGTATATCCTTCACCGACAGCTTTAAAAGTGCCGAAAACGGGACAAAAAAAACCCATAAGCTAAGCCACCTGCTATACTACCCACAACAACACAAACATGCCATAAAGCCAATGGTAGTGCAACCAATATAGAGGCTACAATATATCAGTCCTCAAGTATACACATAATCACTTCACATAGTTTAATGGCACCCTTTTTGTAACTTATGAGATGATATAAACTAAGAACTTATAACAACTGATGGATGTTTTGTTGTTAGGTGGTGCTCCAATGGGGGAAAGTACGTGAGCAATTTCTATCTCTTAAAAGTTAAGACGCAATTACTATATTTTTATGTCCATAAGTAACATCTAAAAGTATTTTTCACGTTTACTTAGATGTAATGCATCGACATATAAATTATATCAACTTCATCCTACCATAAACCCATATATTTTAATGCACTAAACATATAGCTTTTGTATTCATATATAATGCATAACTACAACTGGACAATTCCGGGCGCACTCTTTTTTTTGTGTTTCAATAAAATTAACCCAATTTAATAATTACTCTTAAAACCAAATAATAGTCATGATACCTTGGAAGGATTTCTGCTTGACATGATGATTAAAACTCCAATTAGTCGTATAGGACTTTGATGAATTGTTTTAGAGCTGTGGTAAAGAAACGATTTAGGGTTTCGAATGGGAAGTGATTTAAGTGTTACTGTATTTTTTAATCGAGCTTAGAGGTTTTGGGTTGTAGTGGTTTTTGTTAGGTTTTGTTATATGAGAATGAATGAAGATGTGCTCCGTTCTGTTTTTTAATTTACAATCTAGTCCAAATGTATTGAAAATAAGCCTTCAGGTACATGTGTGTTTTTAATTTTTTAACTACATCTGAATTGTAAATCGAAAATCATCTAATTTTTGGTCAAATTAGGAAATATTTAATTTTTTCTATTAAATATCTTTGAAAAATAAACTTATTAATAAATCAATTATTACTAAATAAGGTATGGTTTGATTTTTTTAAAATGAAAAATTCCTACTAGGGGTTTTGTTTTATTATATAAAAGATTGTATATTGTCTTATGTGTAATATAACTTTGTAACATTGGTCGCAAATAACTCTTATGTCGTATAAATCTTCAAACTGATAGTGTGAATAACTTTCTATATGCCAGACATAATATTATTGTAAACTAAATATCTTCAAATTGTAATGGTTTGAAATACTTTTTGTGGATATGGTTACACGCTGTTAATAATCATCATTGATAGTTAATATTTTTAGTGAGACTTATTACAAGAAGTAATATATCATTGACCTTGGTATTTATTAGTTTTAGTGGTTTTATTTGATAGCAAAAGTAACATATTTTCACATTAAGCAAGTGTGTTGTCTTAAAAAATTAAGCATTCCATTTTGGAGAATATTTTAAACACGTTATAAAGTAGTATAGATATAGATATAGATTAGTCAAATTTTAGAATCAATGTGTATGATTTTGAATATGTCATTGTTTATGGGTCAAAACATGAGTGTTTGGGTTAACACCCGCACTCGTAGTATTTACGTTTTCTCATATTTATTTTATAAAGTTTATGTTCAGATTTTAAGTTATGCAATTTTATGTATATGCATTATTAAAAAAAATTACGGCCGTTTAATGACTACCATAAAAAATACTCACTTTATACAAACATACCTCACAAAATACTACACACACACTACAAATCAAATAAATATTAATAAAAACACTATAGGTCCCCACAAATTACGAGTTTTTTTATTTGACCATAGTCCCTTTTAAATTTATTTAACAAAAGATAATACTTTGAAATTTATTTAACAAAAAATAGTTATAATACCCTAAACTAAAACTATTAGTTATTAACGATAATAATAATGATAATAACCACACTATTATACTAAATACAAAATAAAACAAAGAATCATATTCCTTATGACCTCCTACGTTAAAAATATAGCTGCTTATACAAGTACTATGACATGATAAACCATGTATTATATTCAAACTAACTTATGACATTAACTATATTTTGTTAAATAAATGTTAAAATACTATCTTTTGTTAAATAAATTTTACGGGACTATGATCGAATAAAAAACTCCACAAATTACACGGTACACAATAGGTGAGCACCCTCACCAATTCTTTCATTTTTTGCCTTGGGTCGCGCGTGACAGGGGGGTCTCCATAGTGGAGGTGGCTCGTGAGAAGGTGAGCCCTCACCCACCATTGCGTTCAGTCTAAAGCATAACCTAATATTTTGCAAAATGTAATTGATTTGCACACGTTTAGTATTGATTGAGACATTTTAATCCATGCAATAGACACCTATACAATATCAACATCCTGTTATAACTGCTTGTACATTAAAGGGGTGTTTTTTAAGCTTATATACGGTTTATTAGATTATATGTGTTAGGCTTATATAACATAAGTCACAATTTTGTGGCTTATTTTGACACTTATGAGATAAGCCGATAAGCCCATAAATGTCAAAATAAGCTACAAAATTATGTGACTTATATATTATATAAGCCGAACACATATAAGATAATAAGCCGTATATAAGCTTAAACAAACACGCGCTAAAATAGAGTTTGCAAATCATAAACCTTTAGAAAAACAAAAAGATTAGGTGGCATGAACCATGATGGAAATAATACCCCGAAACAAAACAAAACACAACAAACACCATCATAAAACCCAACAAAACGACTTTCACCGGGAAACCACCATCAGAATTCAATCACCCACAGATCCGATCCCATCCTCGTCCTCCATATATGTTTTGGATCATAAATGTTTTGGATCTTAAGAGTATTATTTTGTTTCATTTTAATGCGAACAAACAAAAAACCATGGTTTCTATAAATGAACTATTTTTTATTAAATAAATTTTAAAGTATTAGGGTGATGGCAATGGGCTCGGTATGGAGCTCGACATGCTCCATGCCGAATTTGAACACCGCCGCCACTGGTTCTACATGATGTCGGCATGAGTGGCTTCGGCATTACACGCCGATGAAGCATGGGAGAAGGGAACAAAAAAAGAGCCATTCAACGGTCAAATTTTGGACTGTTTGGGACATTAAAAAAATAATAATAATTTCCCCTTTATAAATAAACACATCCAATTCAAACTTTAACCACTTACAACTCTTTACACTTTTAAAAAAATTAAGCATGGATCCAAGGAAATCAAAAGGTGTTTCATCGTCATCCAAAGGTCGTGGACGGGTCTCTCGATCTCAACCCACTCGTCCTCAAATTCAATCACAACCCGCTCCCTACATTCCTCAAATGAGTCCTCAACCCGCTCACTATTATCCTCAAATGACTTCTCCACCATACTATCAACACCAATATGAAAACTGGCAAGTCTTTTAGTCATATTGAAGCTTGGGAGATTGTTAGGCTAGAAGACAAATGGTTGGAACAACTAGATGTGGCTCAAGCATCTTCGTCTCATTTCGACAAACGAAGAAAGTCGATGGAATCCGGCAACTACGAGTCGGAAAGCAATGACAACACTTTTATTCCGAATCTGAATGACGACACAAATCCTATTCGAAAAAGAAAAGGCAAAAAGACCGAAAGCGAGTCGTCGACAAATGGTAGTGTTTTTGCGAGCTTCGACACCTACACGGCAAGGAAAACACAACTATTGGAGACGGTGGTGGAGAAAAAAATTGCAAAGGATGAACTGGCCGAAAAGTTGTTGGCGGCACAAATCCGTAATTTTGAAGAAAATGCTTTGTTTCGGGCGATGAAATTCTATAACCAACCGCATGATCACATAAGCGATCCAAATATGCTAGCATTCACTCTTGCCAAAAAACGTGAGCTCGCGGAGAAACATGGATGGAGTTGCGATTTTTAGATATGTGTTTGTCTTAGTTCTTTTTTTTTTTTTTTAATTACGCGATTTTTAGGATGTAATTTTCTTTTAATTATTAATGAAATATTATGTTTTTATTAAATTGTTTAATATAATTGTGAGAACCACCATTTGATCCGGTTAGTCAACGTTTTCTTTGACCTAGTATTTTATCGTCACCTAGGATTTGAATTCACTTTATTTACCCACTTATAATTTTTTTTTAAGTTAAGTATTGTAGTAATTAGTAGAGCTAAATATATTTATGTAATGAGATTAATACCTTGTTAAAACCTAAGAAAAATATTAAATGCTTCACAATTTACTTATCCTAACTATTCCTATGATCTCCTACACCTTTTTTTTTCAATTCTCCAAAACAATCTCAAAACATCTGATCCTATCATCATTTTTATAACTAACACAATCAATCACCATTCAAGACAATTTAAGGACAAATTAATACCTCCCATTTTTAAAACACACGCTCCTCTTACCAGCCCTATAATACGCTTTCCTTTTTCCTTCTCCCCTAGTACGCTCAACAGAAGATCAACAACACTCAGACCTTGGTTGTTTTTCTTTCCTCTTGACCTAAAAGACCAAGTGCTCAAGGGTTCTGCTGTGGTCAATTCTGGAATAATAGGGTCTGTCATTCGTAGGGTTAGTTTTTTCTGAATAAGGGTTGGATCGTAGAGTGGGTTCTTTTGTTCTTGTTCCTCATCATCTCGTTGCAAAACTGCTCCAAAGATGCGTTGAAGAAGGAATAGCTTGAGATTTCTGTGATTTAGTTTGCTTGCTTACCTCATTAGTTCGCTTCAGTATTAAGGTGAGTACTCGTGGCCCCATTTTCAGATATTTTCTTTGGGGGAAAATAATACTCAATTACTATTTCATTTACATTATTTCTTTTTTTGTGCTAAATTCATATTTATTTCTTTTAGACATATATGTGTAAATAATTGTGCGTTAGTTATGCAATGTTGTTGTAAAACCTGAAAATCTAAAACATGATTAAAGACTAAAATACCCTTGGAATCGAAATTTATAAAATACGTAAAATACATTTATATCATTTAACGAAATTAAAACTAAACTTACGAGTAATTAAAACTTAACTAATGTGTGTACGTGATCGATTTTGGTACGACGAAAGATTTAAACGTTTCGCTAATATGTTGGGCTTCGTTTTCGTTAATGGTGAACCATTTGGGCCGTTCGTTTGTTTGTCTGGAGCCGAGAGTTAAGAGAGCCCATAGGGGCGTATGTTTTATTCGTTTTGATCAAGAGCCGAGAGCCCAAGGGCGTGGGTTTTGTGTGTGTTCGGTTGGACCCAAGCCGAAACCCAACCCATCAAAGTCTAGAAACATTTTTGTACTACCTATATATACACTACATTTACAAGAAATTGAAACCCTAGTTTTGTTGCCTCTCTCTTTTCTTTTCTTCCATTCGGCCGAACCCTAGACCTCTTGGTGTCGCGAGTTTTGTTCAACGAGCTAAGGTATAAACGTGTTTATTCGTCTTCCTTTGTTACACCTTACGTTAATATTAATTGTATCATGTTGTTTTGGTCGAGTGGTGTTTCTTTTCTTTTGTGTCGAGCCGTACGAAACCAAACAAGGCAAACCATAATGATTTGAACCTAATAATTATTAAAGAGAACATGTATTGAATATGTTTTGTGAATCGGATCATAAGTATGTCAAGCTATATATATAACCGAACCATATGTAAATGAATCGGACCTTATATAACATGTGAACTTGAATGTTTAAAGTACGTCGAGAGTTAAGGTATTGCTTAAAACATGTTAGCCGAACCCTATATATAAACCGAACCATATAAGAGTTTTGAACGTGTATTAAACGAGTAAAGATCATGTGAAACCTAAACCCTAAGTGATGCGTGAACCGAACCTTAATTGGTTTGTGAACCGGGTATCATGTGTGCGTAGATGTGTAACAAATCCAGTAATAAGTAACTTTTGGGGTCACATGAAATCATAAACGTGCATGGATATAAAAGTTGATGTATAACATATATATGAGTAACATATGATTAAGACATGAACGTGTTGAGTAAATAAACAAGAGTAATGAGTCATTAAATGACGTAACATATAAAGTAAATGCACGTGGATATGATATTAAAAGAATGAGAAAACCCTAGAACATAAATGAGAGTCGATTAGGGTTTGAAGCTAAGTATATTAATTCGTTATTTCATGTGTGAGTTATGACGTTTAAACTATTTTCACATTTAACCCTAAACTTTAATAAATGACATAATGAACCTTAATCTACGATATTGTTTATAAAACACTTAAGTCTCATTTAATTATAAAACCCTAAAGTATTAAGATCACTGAATACATTGAGTATAAACACCAAATATTAAAAGATCACTTCGACGATTATGGAATCATAAATAACATGTACGACCGTTAATGTGTACAGGTTCTGTGAAGAAGGAGTAATCCTTTGCTTTCCGTGTTTCTGCTTTTCGATCATTTGCTTTGGAATAAGGTACAGATATTCTGACCTTTTCAGTAAAGGTTCCTTATAACGTTTTCTTTTCGTTTGCTTTTATATTAGGATTTCCTAAGCCTTTGCTATGAACCCCATTTTGTTTGTTTGAGCTGTTGCTTATCTGAACTTTGATTTTTGGATTATAAAACATTTGATTTTGAACTATATGATATAAAAACCTTGATTTTGAAAACATGATTAATCTTCTGATAAAGTATGATCTGTGTCAGTTATGACATTCTGATTTGACCTAAGATAGTTTGACACCCGAGCCAAATAATAACTAGTCATGGGGGTTCCATGTCCGTGTCAGTGATGCACTTCTGACATGACTCTAGGGCAGTAGAGTGAAGTTCTGCCACGTCCCTTATCTGTTATCTATTATGAGCTCAAGTTATATTATATTACCAATATATGTTTGTGGGGCGTATGGATGCATCCTAGATCTGTTATCTGTTATCTGTTATGTGTTTATATGTTGTATGCTATATGTTATCTGATGATTGATGCTGCGTGCATGCACGTCCTTCATAACTCTGGTAGGTCTCCCCTACAAATGTTGCCTTGTGTGATATGAATATGATTATGATCTGATATATGTGTGTCTGGGCTCGAGGTAGTTAACTATAAAACTTATTCTATTATTCTGATTTATATTTTGAAATGATTATGATTTTACTATCTTTCTTTCACTTTATTTCGTATTCGTTTTCGTTTCGTATTCGTTTTGCTTGTATATCTGTTCACTGGGCTTTTGAAGCTCAGCCGCATTTCTTTTCTTCCGCGGCCGGTATCTAAGCATTGGAGCTGGGTTTTGCTTTGGGATGAGTGCTGAGTGGACTTACCTTAGAGATATTTAGCTTTGATCTTATGATGCCATTTAAGACTTATTATTTCAGATATTTTGTTGGAGTTATTTTTTCCACTGGGACCTATGTATTGAAGTCATTTTGACTTGATTTATTTCAGTATTTATATTAAGATTTCTTTTGGATATTATGTTTGCTTTGATATGACACCATTACTTGTGATTCCTTTACCCTTGTCGGGTCGGGGCGTTACAATTTATGGCATCAGAGCCCAGGTTTACGACTTGTAGTCAGGACCTGTGACATATAGAGCCTAGGTTTTGAGACCCTTAGAGCTTAAGCTATGACCTGTGAGGATTTGGGTAGACTTTAGGATTTCTTTTGCGTACTTCCATTTCGTATCTCACCTTTGTTCATTTTGCTAATCGTTTGAATATCGTTCAGATGGTTCGAACTCGTACTACCGGTAGCGTGGATGGAGACGATGATGCTACTAACATTGATGCTGCGATTGCTAATGCTCTCAACTCTCTTTTCCCTGGTCTTACTACACCTGAGATGATGGAACAGGTGATCAACAACATTCGTAATCAGACTGGTGCTTCGGGTAGTGGTGGAGGAAATCAACCCGTCGGCATTCACACTTGGCTCGAGCGTTTCGGTAAGCTCAAGCCTCTTTCGTTTAGCACTGCTGCTACTCCCACTGAGGCCGAGGACTGGATCACTCATATTGAGAAGCTGTTTGAAGTACTGGGTTGTGGAGACGAGTTTAAGACTCGTTTGGCTGCCTTTAAGTTGGAAGGTGATGCTTTGAATTGGTGGAAGGCACTCAAACAAGCAAGAGGAGGAGATGCTTTTGCTATTACTTGTACCTGGACTGAGTTTCGGACTATCTTCTATAACCGTTACTTCCCTGATGCTGAGCAGCAAAGGTATGAGAGGGATTATCAGGCAATCTACCAGCTTGATCATGAGAATTCCAATGAGTACATGAGTAGGTTTATGAGGCTGGTAAGTTTTGTGGGAACGATTGCTGGAGATGGTAGGCGTCAAGCTAAGCACTTCAAGTGGGGACTGAAGAAGTGGGTGTTGGACCGACTGCTTAATATTGAGTATGAGAATGTGTCGGCCTGCAATGACGCAGCTCGTAACATTGAGATCTTTCATGAGGTTTCGGGTTCCAACAAGCGTAATCGCGATGGTGATCGGATTCAAGGTAGGACTCAAGGCAATGATTATAGGGGAAATTCTGGCAGGATTTATGATTCGAGGGGTCAAGTGGATAGGAGTTATGATCAGCGGGGTCAGTCAGGAAGGAATGTTGACTCTGGGCGCCCTGAGGCGAGGAGTCAAGATAATAGAAATGCTGGTAGGAATGGAAATGATCGTCAGAATCAAGGTAACAATAACCAGCGTTACAACAAGGATCAGTCAGCTCGAGGATCAAATCAGGGTCGTGCTTCAGGATCTTCTGGTCAGCAAAGGACAGCTGAGGTTTTGCCTCCCCCACCTATCTGTACTACTTGTGGAAAGGCTCATCCGGGACAGTGTTTCAAGGCCACTGGTGGATGTTTCTCTTGTGGTTCTACTGCTCACAAGATCAAGGATTGCCCTAAGAATAACCCGGTGATTCCTGGAAACTACATCAAGCCGCCAACTACTACTGGACGTGTTTATGCTACTACTCGGAATCAGGCGGAGCGCACTTCAGGTACCATTACGGGCACTCTTTTCATTGATGATTATTCTGTCTTCGTTTTATTTGATACCGGTGCCACACACTCCATTATATCTGTCACGTTTGCTAAGAAACTTAATATGAAGCCCAAACCATTAACAAATCACTTATCGATTTCTACGCCTATGAAAAACCACATGATCATTGATCATAAATACGTTAAATGTCCTCTTCGTTTTGATGATCGTATTCGCTTTGCAAATCTGTATCCTCTCGATATGGTCGACTTTGATATCATTCTAGGCATGGATTGGTTGGCTTATCATGGAGCTTCAATTGACTGCTATGCTAGAACGGTGATCTTTGGAGACGTAAAACATCCTGAATTCGTTTATCATGGTTCTCAACCTCTCAAATCTGTTAAGCTCATTTCCGCTATGAAGGCACGGACCATGATTGCTCATGGGTGCCAAGGTTTTCTGGCATCTGTTAAGGACACATCTTTGGAGAGTCCTAACATTGAAAATCTTT
>BPTQ01000009.1:138737318-139094411 GCA_019973895.1 Chrysanthemum seticuspe
TTAACAAGAACAAACAAACCATATCAAGATGCAGCATATTACAAGATTTAGTCAACTGATGACTATATAACTCAGTACATGATAACTAATACACGATATCAAGATGCAGCATATTACAAGATTTAGTCTACTGATGACTATTTAATTCAGTACACGATAACTAATACACAATTAACAGGATACAGCTAAATCCATGATAACACTTAAGTAAACTGTAGAACACTAACTTGTATTTGATATGTGTAAAGCCGTCACCCAACACTTGTGTGTCCAACGTTCAAAACATACCCGCCTTGAACCTTGACTCACCTAAACGTTACGGAAACGACGTATTTGCTAAAACTTTCCGAAATGTAAAGTTGCGTTTGAGATACTTGAGTGAGTTGGAAACACAACTGTGAAAAATCGTACAAAATAGAGTCCATAGATTCCGTAAGTGAAGTACCGTACGTACACCTGTATAGTATCTCAGCGCCACTGCTGCGCAGAGTGAACCCAAAATACTTGATGTTTTTAAAGTTCATAAAACCCAAGTGAGACGCGTCGTCACCGCGACTCTATGATATGTCCACATGCATGCCATGAAGTGAATGCCTTAGATACCTGAGATAAAACATGCTAAAAAGTGTCAACACAAAGGTTGAGTGAGTTCATAGAGTTTGCGTTGAAATGTAAAGCCTTTCAAAATCGTTTATGCAGCAAAGGCATTGCAAATCCACTCAGTTCCAAGTTCCGCCCATACAAAACTTGCAACCTGTGTGTTCACAACCCACTGCCGAAATGTGTATAGTTTATGTTCAATCACAAGATGTCAAATGAATTCACAATAGTACCTAAATCGACATAGGACAATTAACACATAATCAATAGCACATGACTTAATTTATCAGTAGTCATCTGATTTAGAACATTATACGACGTAGAACTATAGCACATAATCAATAGTACATGACTCAATATATCAGTAGTCAACTGATTTAGAACATTATACGACGTAGAACTATACCAAACAAACAAGAACAATTAATATAGTACAACATTCAGTTTTGAAATAATGGTGATCATGATAGAAATTATCCTTAAAATCTAAAGTACTTGTGAAAAATAGTTAAGCATGTATCTCCCCCAAAATAGTTCAATACATATAAAAGTAGGGGCTACGAAACTCACTTGGTACAATGATGCGATGGCAAAAGTGAGTACACCGAAATGTAGCGTGAACCACTAAACTTGACCTATTATGAATGATATGATACATAATAAGTTATGATGTAATGTTATGCATGCAATTCGGATGATATTTATACCACTTGTGAATTTTTGAAGATAATGTTTATCGTCGAAATATATGTTTACAACATATCGTCATTTTATAAAATACTTTACAAGTATTTACGTTGAAACAACCTCCTACGATAGTCGTTTAGTGATTTATTGTGAAATTATAACTTTTCGTCGTAAAATAATGTCATTGAAAATTTCATGAAAGTGACTATATTTCATTCGTTACAACTCCGCTCGATGAACGGTTGGACATTTTAGAAAATAGGCTAGGCGAACTTGATTTTACTAGAAGACATCTTTTTATGAAAAGTACTCCGCCATTGTTAAAAACGACCCTCAACATGGTCTCTAGTTTTTGCCGTAAAACTTGCCTATTAGAAATAATTTAGTTTTTTCTTATATAATAAAGTTACGGCAACTTTTGTAAACGTGTATAATTTAATCGTTACAAATCCGTTTTCTATGTTTTAAAGGTCCTTAGCTTTGTATCAAAGTATACTAACATATTTTTGACAAGTCGACATAATTTACAACGCCCAAGCTTCATTTTTGACTCGTACAAAATAGATATTGTTTGCTGAAATTTCCAGAAATTTATAGTTTTCGGCGCCAACTTGAAAAATTCATAACTTCTTCGTTATAATTCCGTTTTAATCCGTTCAAGCGGCCACGGTTTCGTTTTAAAGTATATTTTCTAATTATCTAGGCCAAAAATTTTTATCTACTGTCGGATTTTCCAGATTTCGAAAATAAGGACAGACTCTTTTGCAAACTTGTCGAAATGAGTTTTTCTCGCGCCAACCCTATTCTAACCCATTCAAAACAACTCCGAAGCTATTCTAATCCTACCATACACCTTCTTAGGGTGTCATGGGTTCCTAGACATCACCAAAAGTGATATATAACAAGGAGTAATTTATAGGATGGATTATATATATTTAACACTTAAAAACATTAAAAAGTGGTATAAACATCACATAACTTGCATGTTTCTCAAATAAAATGATGAAATGAATATGAAATATGATGATGAAAATAAAAAGCTTACAAGTAACTTGATGAGGTTATTAGAACAAAGGGTTTTTTTAATCGCTTGAGGTTTTTATTGCAAAACCTATACAACAAGTGATACTAGAGTGTGTAAAACTTGATTAGAGAAAAAAAAATGTGATCTCCTTCTTCTTGGTCCTTGGCTGCCGGTTTGTAGCAAGAAAAAGGAAGAGAGAAAAATATTTACACTTTGAAAATACATGTGTATGTGTTATGAGAATGAGTATAATATGATTTATGTAGTAGATATTATGTAAAGTTTGGGTGACTAACCCTTGTATGTCGACAAGGGTATAAATGGGGTAGGCAAATACATTTTTTTTTTTTTATGTAATTAGATGTAGAGTAAATGTACATTTGTAGTATAGTTAAGTAATTAAGTGTATATTTAAGCTTGTAAGGTAGCGTTAACTAAAAATAAATTTTAACGGATCAAAATAAACTATATTGAAGTCATAAAAATTATAAAAATACATTCCTTGCGAAATTTGAGTGAAATAATAATTGTCGTGTTGAATTTACGAAAACCGTCGTAATTATATAAACATAACAATTTATATACGAAATAAATTGAAAATATCGGGTAAATTAATAATATAATTTTTATAAACTTAAAATGAGTATAAAAATATATTAGGAATATTTTTGGAAGTGATGGATCAATTGTTCAAAATAATTAATTACGCGATAACGTTTATTTAATATAAAATTAAACGTTTAACGAATAATGCAAAACCAT
The DNA here is from genome assembly GCA_019973895.1 of Chrysanthemum seticuspe. Taxonomy (NCBI): domain Eukaryota; kingdom Viridiplantae; phylum Streptophyta; class Magnoliopsida; order Asterales; family Asteraceae; genus Chrysanthemum; species Chrysanthemum seticuspe. The sequence goes on from BPTQ01000009.1 coordinate 138,740,392, forward strand.
GCATAATATTGATATGAAATGATGACAATGATGTTAATGAAATGTAGACTAAACTTAGTCTATATGAAATGTCCTCGATGATATGATCATGAATTCACAGCTAAACCATTACGGTTACGTGAATTTGATACCCGTAAACCTAGTTTACGATAAACGATAAATGATGAAGCATGAGTAATGTTTTGAAATATGACCTGAAAATACGAGTTGTCACATACGAGGATGGCATGGAAGGGCACGGATACTCAAGAAGGCTATATTATCATTCGAAAACTTATTTAATAAACTGTAAAACCACTGGGACCTCATTTTGTAAACTCTGATATTTATATAAATCGAATGATAAATCTTTTAAAACGACACAATTAGAGTTCGTTTTCTATCATTATAACTGTTGAGCCATGAAGTAACACCCAACTTGAATTCCGCTGCGTATCACGAAATTGGGGGTGTTACAGTTACAATAGTATTTTTACATAAACCATGGTTTTTATGCATTCGATTGCTGTCGCGTTTTATATAAATCCAAGTAACATTTGAGCTTTATTAGTCTTATATTTTTTATGACTAACAAAGGTATATTTATAAGGGTGAAGACTGAATATACGTAACAAACTTTATCAAATTAACCAATATACGCAACATACTTTATTTATTGTCGGTGTACGTAATATACTTTTGAATAATTACGAATGTACATAACATTGACAGATTACCATTTAAAAAAGTTATAGTTTTGGTCCCTACCATTTTCGTTGACTTTCACCGTTAGTCATTTGATATTTTTTTACTTAGAAAAATTACAGTAATTGTCCTTTGACATTTGCGTTGACTTCCATTGTTAGTCCCTTGACATTTTAATACGCTTTCGTCCATTTTTCTTTATGTTTTTATCCGTTTTTATACGTTTTCGTCCATTTTCTTTATCCGTTTTTATCCGGTTTTGTCCGTTTTTATACGTTGTCATCCGTTTTTATACGCTTTCATTTTTTTTTCTTACGTTTTCATATGTTTTTATCTGTCTTTATCCGATTGCATCCGTATTTATACGCTTTCGTTCATTTTCCTTACGTTTTATCCGTTTTGTCTTTTTTAAATGTTTTCATCCGTTTTTATATGGTTTCGTCAATTTTTCTTACGTTTTTATCCGTCTTTATTTGTTTTCATATGTTTTTATACGTTTTTGTCCATTTTATACGTTTTCATATGTTTTCATATGTTTTCATCCGTTTTTATGCAGTTATGTCCATTTTTGTCCGTTTTTATACGCTTCCGTCCGTTTATCTTACGTTTTCATACGTCTTTATCCGTTTTTAAGCGTTTTCATCCTTTTTTATACGCTTTTGTCCGTTTTTCTTATGTTTTTTATACGTTTTATCCTTTTTTATCTATCTTTATCCGTATGAAAACGTATAAAAATGGATGAAAACGGATAAAAACGTAAGAAAAATGGACGAAAGTAGATAAAAATGGACAAAACGTATGAAAACGAACAAAAACACATAAAATGGATAAAAATGGATCAAAACAGATAAAAATGTATGAAAACGTATAAAAGTGGACAAAACCATATAAAAACGGATGAAAACGGATAAAAACGTGTGAAAATGTAATAAAATGGAGGAAAGCGTATAAAAACGGATAAAGACAGATAAAACATATGAAAATGTAAGAAAAACGAACGGAAGCGTATAAAAACGGATAAAAACGTATGAAAATATAAGAAAAACATACGAAAGCGTATAAAAACGAATAAAAACGTATTAGAACTAAAGAAAATAAAACGGACAAAAAACGTACAAAAACGGACAAAAACGCATAAAATGAAATGGACAAAAACGTATAAAAATGAATGAAAACGGATAAAGACGGATTAAAACGTATGAAAACGTAAGAAAAACGAAGAAAGCATATAAAAACGGACAAAAATGTATAAAAAAGGATGAAAGCGTATAAAAATGGATAAAGACGGATAAAACGTTTGAAAACTTAAAGAAAAACGGACGAAAGCATATTAAAATGTCAGGGGACTAACATTGGAAGTCAACGCAAATGTCAAGGGACCATTACTGTAATTTTTTAAGTAAAGAAATATCAAAGGACTAATGGTGAAAGTCAAAGCAAACGGCAGGGACCAAAACTGTTGTTAATACAAATAAACCGTAAAACCGTTTATTATTATTTTGCGATCTCTTTGTGTTTTGTTGATAACAAATATAATGTGATCTTAAGTATAATTATAAAGGATACATGTTAGTTTTGTAAAGCATTTACATATAGCCATTTAAATACAAAAATGTAGTAATTAAGCATTTGTTGTAATAGTTTATTAGGATGGGTAAAAATCATAACCCATGGATCTTAACCCATACCCAAGAAGACTTGATACAATGTATACTTAGATACATTGAATCTAAAGATAACCCATGGACCAACCCATAACCCATGACCCATAACCAAAAAACCCATGGGCAAAGAGGAGCGTTCCACGGATCCCTAGGATTACACTAGACAGATCCCAAGTGGAAGGGATCCGTGGGATCCGGGGGAACAGTGAAGAAGTTTGCCTATAAATAGAGAGCCATTTCTTCATTCTAACTCACCCCTCTTCTTACTAAATCTCTCAAACACTCTCATTTTCTTGTAACATATAGATCACTTAATCTAGAGAGTTGTTCTTCTTTCTTTCTATTGTGATCCTTATATAGGTCCTTCTCTAAGGCGAGATCACGAGCATTCTACAAGTCATCCAAGCAAGGGGTCCTTGATTTATTTGTCACTCCGCAAGATTTCTGTAGCGAAGATCTTGTATTTGATATTTCACATATTTGTTGTGTAATAGTCGTGTTGGTTTGGTCCACCGTGTTACGGACTCGGTATCTAGCTTTGTACCGGAAAAAGTGTAAGCAACGTTGTGAAGGCTTCTCCGCCAAGTGAAGGAGTTTGTTGACATAGTGCTTGAACTCTCGAGTAGGTGACTCGGGGAGTGGAGTAGGGCAAGGAAGGTGTCCTTGTAGCCGAACCACTATACATCGGTTGTGTCTTTTCTTTCCCTTCGCTTTACTTTATTTACTTGCTTTATCATTAGATCTATACTTTCTCTACATCCACAAGATCTCACATATTAACGAATCTAAAAGTTTTTGAAACTAACGTAAAATCGGAAAAACTATTCAACCCCCCCCCCCCTTCTAGTTTTCCACAATTGGCATCAAGAGCTAAGTTTATAAAAGTTTTAAAATAAAATTGTATTTTAAAAACTTTTCGATCACTATGGGTTCTGAAAATTATAAGGAAGGGCAATCTATGCAACGACCACCACTACTTGAAACTAATGGTTTTATATATTGGAAAAATAGATTCGAAACATATGTGAAGTCTAAAGATATTGATCTTTGGTACATTATTGTTGAAGGTGATTTTGAGGCTACCTCAAATGATGATAAAGGAAATTTAGTTCACATACCTCATGATAAACTAAACGATGAAATGAAGAAAAAGCTTTCTAAAAATAGTGAAGCAAAAATGGTTTTATATAATGCTTTACCGAAAAATGAATTCGAAAGAATTTCTATGCTTAAAACCTCTAAAGAAATTTGGAATTCTTTAGTTGTAACTCATCAAGGCAACCAACAAGTTAAAAATAATAAAATTGATTTATTTTTTCAACAATATGAATAATTTTCAATATCGGATGAGGAAACTATAGATCATTCATTTGCTAACTTTAATACTATTATTACATCTTTACAAGCACTTGATGAATCTTTTTCTAGCCGTAATCATGTTAGGAGATATCTAAGGGCACTTCCATCGAAGTGGAGATCCAAGGTGACGGCGATCGAAGAGTCAAAAGATTTGACAATTCTCACCCTCGATGAACTCATAGGCAACCTGAAAGTCTACGAGCTTGTCCTTGCTAAAGATTCCGAAGTTTCAAAGGTGAAAGAGAAACACAAATCTCTTGCCCTTAAAGCCAAAAAGGCTACGAGCGATGAGGAGAACTCCTCTTCGAGTAGTGACGACGAAGAGTACGCTATGGCGGTAAGGGACTTTAAAAAGTTCTTTAGAAGAAAGGGAAGATACGTCAAACAACCGTATGACGATAAGAAAGGCTTTCGGAAAAGCAAAGAGGACGAGAAGCCAAAGGATGATCGTACTTGCTTTAAATGTGGGGACCCAAACCACTTTATTAGTAAGTGTCCCAAACGGAATGATCAAAAGGCGTTCGTGAGCGGCACATGGGGAATGAGCGACGAGGAGGATGAAGAAATTTGTCTCATGGCAAATGACGAGGTATGTCACGAATACTATAGTAGTTCATCACTCGATGACGACTCATTGCATAATGAATATGACAAACTATGCAATATTAGCTTAAAACTAATTAACAAAAACAAGCTTTTAAAGAGTCAAAATCAACGTTTAGATAAAGAAGTCATAGAATTAAAAGCAAAACTAAAACGTTTAGAAAAGGGTAAAATAGCAAGTGGTGAATGTGAACTTTGCGTTCAACTTCAAACACTAGTGGATAACTTAGATTCTAAAATTGCTAGAATGAGTACGAACACTTTAGATACAATACTCGAAGGTGTTAAAACCGGTAACAATCAAAAGGGTCTAGGTAGTCAACAACTTGATCCATCAACTAATGAAAGTAAAGAAACAAAATTTGTTAAGAAACTAGAAAAACCAGCCACTGTTGTGGCGGATCCCACGGATCCCCTAAAAAGGGAACCGGCTAGTGTACAGAAAGGGATCCGTGGATCTGCTGTAGCAAACAGTAGCAATAACGTAGCTTCCTCATCTAGAACTGAGTTTGTTATAGTTAATAGGAAGAAACCAACTCATGTCACCACTAGACAACCACCTCCAAAATATAATCCTACTTTTGCAAGAAACAAAGCTCCATCTTTTTCAAAACCTAATTCATTTAGGAGACCTAATAACGTTTACCCAAAAAGTAACCATCAAATGGGATGGAATCCAAACATGCAAAACGGTTTTCATTTTCAAAACTTTGCTCCATGGAATGCATACTCATCTTATCCATACATGTCTAACATGAATGGAATGTTTAACACTAATGGACCCATGAACAAATGGGGACCAAACTTTTGAGTTTATTATTGTTTTAGGTGTGCTTAAAGGTCGATCTAGACCCCGATGAATGGGTCAAGGATAGCGAGTGCACGAGGCACATGACCGGCAATAGGAATCTATTCTCCACATATGAATCCTTCAATGGAGGTAATGTGGTGTTTGTAAATAGCAAAAGTAGAATCATCGGTAAAGGTACGATTTCTAACAAATTTCTAACCATTAACGATGTGTGTCACGTAGAAAACCTAAACTTTAACCTCTTAAGTATAGGACAAATATGTGATAAAAAGTGCAATGTACTTTTTACCGAAACCGGTAGTAAGATACTAAAAAATGGCATTACCATAGGAAAAGGAATTAGGAAACATGGAGTCTATGTCATTAAAATCGGTAATGAACCTAAGGACAAACTATGTCTTACCTCTATGGATGATACTTCGACCTTATGGCATCGAAGATTGGGTCACGCCAACATGCGACTTCTTCAATCGCTATCATCCAAAGATCTAGTAAGAGATCTACCTAAGTTGAAATATGAATATCACTTTTGTGATGCTTGTAATGTAGGAAAACAAGCTCATTCTAGTCATAAAGCTAAAAACATGGTGTCTACAACTAGGTTTCTAGAATTACTACATATGGATTTATTCGGTCCATCCGCTATCCAAAGTTATGGAGGCAACTACTATACTTTGGTCATAGTGGATGACTATTCTAGGTATACATGGACAAAATTTTTAAAGAACAAAACGGAAACCTTTAATTATTTTGAAATATTAAGCAAAAAGATCCAAAGACAACTAGGAAGTCCCATAGTGTCTATTAGGACGGATCATGGTAGGGAATTCGATAATGAAGTGCAATTCGGAGCTTTTTGTGACGCTAATGGTATTACTCACAACTTCTTGGCTCCACGCACTCCACAATCGAATGGGGTAGTAGAAAGAAAGAATAGAACCCTACAAGAAATGAGTAGAACCATGCTTAATGAACAATCCATACCTCAAAAGTTTTGGTGTAATGCCGTTGATACTTCAACGTACATACTCAATCGAGTCTTAATTAGACCAATCTTAGGAAAAACTCCATATGAGTTACTTCGAGGCAAAAAGCCTACGTTAAATCACTTTAGAGTCTTTGGTAGTAAATGTTTTATTCTTAACACTAAAGATTACCTTACAAAATTTGATCCTAAATCAACCAAAGGTATCTTTTTAGGTTACTCGCCAAATTGCAAAGCTTACGTCATATTAAACAAAGAAACAATGAAGGTAGAAGAGTCATTAAATATAAAATTTGATGAAAGTCCACCCAAACCCTCTCCACCTCTTATAGATGACGAGATTATAGAAAGTGAAGCTATAGTAATAAAGAAAAAGATAAGTGAAGAAGAAGAACCTCTAAGTGATGAAATAATAAACATTAAAGAGTCCAAAGATCACCCCGTAGATAAAGTCATATGAAAACTAAACGAACGAACATTAAGGTCTCAAGTTCAAAACCAAAGTAACTTGTTTTGTTTCGTTTCAACCTTAGAACCTAAGAATACACAAGAAGCCATAAAAGATGAGAGTTGGGTAATGGCTATGCAAGAATAACTAAATCAATTTGTTTCTAATGATGTTTGGACACTTGTCCCTCCACCTAGTAATCAAACCATAATAGGAACCAAATGGGTTTATAAAAACAAATTAGATGCAAACGGAGTCGTGTCTAGGAACAAGGCTAGACTCGTTGCTCAAGGGTATAACCAACAAGAAGAAATAGACTTTGATGAGACCTACGCCCCCGTGGCTAGATTAGAGTCTATAAGAATACTTCTTGTGTATGCTTGTGCTAATGATCTAAAGCTTTATCAAATGGATGTCAAAAGCGCTTTTCTAAATGGTTTCATAAATGAAGAAGTATATGTAGCTCAACCTCCGGGCTTCATTGATTTTGAAAAACCCAAACATGTTTATAAATTAAAGAAAGCCCTTTACGGTCTTAAACAAGCTCCAAAAGCTTGGTATGATAGACTCAAGTCATTTCTAGTTAAACACAACTATACCATGGGGTTAGTTGACAACACACTTTTTACTAAGAAAAGAGAGTCACATATAATCATAGTACAAATATATGTAGATGATATTATATTCGGATCCACTTGTCAAGACATGTGTGATGATTTCTCTAAAATCATGCATGATGAGTTCGAGATGAGTATGATGGGAGAACTTAGTTTCTTTCTTGGTCTACAAATAAAACAAGTAGAAGATGGTATCTTCTTCAATCAATCTAAATACATCAAGGAGATGTTAAAGAAATTCGGTCTAGAAGAGTCAAAACCAATTAGGACTCCAATGTCATCCGACACCAAACTCACAAAAGATGATGACGGAGAATCTGTAGATAATACTAAATATCGTGGCATGATAGGTAGTAATATCTACCTCACGGCAAGTAGGTCGGATATCATGTTTAGTGTTTGCTTATGTGCTAGGTTTCAAGAAGACCCTAAAACATCACACCTAGAAGCCGTAAAAAGGATATTTGGATATATTAAGGGTACAACACAATTAGGATTATGGTATCCTAACGGCACGGGAGTAGAAACAATTATATATGCAGATTCTGACCATGCAGGTGATTACGTTGATAGAAAAAGTACAAGTGGGGTATGTACTTTCATGGGATGTTGTCTAACGTCTTGGTTTTCTAAGAAACAAACGGCACTAGCTATATCAACAACCGAAGCCGAGTACGTCTCCGCCGGCAAAGCATGCCAACAAGCACTATGGATGAAACAAGCGTTAGTCGACTACGACATTCATCTAAGCGACATAGCCATCCTATGTGACAACAAAGGTGCCATCGACTTAAGCAAGAATCCGGTATTGCATTCTCGCACAAAGCATATAGAGATTCGACATCACTTCTTAAGAGACAATGTTCAAAAGGGGAACATCTCTACTGAGAAGGTAGCATCCGAAGACAACATAGCCGACGTCCTCACCAAACCGTTGAAGCGGGAACAATTCAACCTACTTCGTCTTGGTCTTGGTCTAATGGAACAAACGTCGTAACTTATTTGACTCTACAAGGTATGTAAACACTAGCCTTCTTCTTTCTGAGTCTAGGATTTCTATTTCACGCACAACTCACAAACAATACGGGAATTTTCAAAACCTAAGATAAGTTTTTCACTTATAATTTTTTTTGCAAACACATAACTACATACACATTTTCAAAGAAAATCTCTTTTCAAAATGTTTTATAAAAAGAATGATACCTTCCCGTATCAATTTCACAAAAGCAATTTCTCACGTCTAGGACAAATCGCTTTTTCATTATTAATACAAAGTAAAAACCCGTTTTCATTGCATCTCATGTCTTTTGAATGCTAAAGGGAACACATAACTAATATGTGTTTTTCGGGTACATTCACTTAAGCAAAAATGAATTAGGAGCATTGATAACACAATATTACGTACTTATGTACTAAATGTGTGTTTTCGGGTTATCTCAATAGGATTTTTTTTACCTCTACTTATTTTCCTTTTCTTTTTAGAGGTCGAGAAAACCGCAACTCCAAATAGTTTGCATATAGGCACACACTAGGCAAAAATGTTTCCAAAAGGAAAATTTTGTGCTGCCTGAATCACCAGACCCACGGATCCCAGCCTTCATGCTGGACGGATCCCTCAAGGGAAGGATCCGTGGGATCCGTGAAACATAAGCTATTTTTACCTTCTATTTTTTTTCACTTTGGTTGAAAAACCCACATTTGTTTCATTTTTGGGAGTATGCTCTTTAATGCTTGTGTTCTCATGATCACATGCCTTGAATTCATATCTAATCATTAGATTTTAATCCACATTTTGGTTCAAGCATTCATTACAATGCTTTGTTTTTCTATATATAGAACTCCCAAAATGCTTGCATACTCCATCTCCTCCTTACAAACACATTACATCATGTCATCAAAAAACCCTTTGGGAGAATCATCTAGTACAAACAATCATGATATCCAAACCTTTGTACTTCAACCATCCAAAATACCACAATCAAACTCTAGGATATCCGCACGGATTAGTATCCGATCTTGTTGCTTAGCAAAAACAACCTCAAATGGTTCATCCTCAACAAATAACTAAACACAAGATGCTTCCATAATAGCACCTCCCTCATCCAAGCAAGGGGTCCTTGATTTATTTGTCACTCCGCAAGATTTCTGTAGTGAAGATCTTGTATTTGATATTTCACATATTTGTTGTGTAATAGTCGTGTTGGTTTGGTCCACCGTGTTACGGACTCGGTATCTAGCTTTGTACCGGAAAAAGTGTAAGTAACGTTGTGAAGGCTTCTCCGCCAAGTGAAGAAGTTTGTTGACATAGTGCTTGAACTCTCGAGTAGGTGACTCGGGGAGTGGAGTAGGGCAAGGAAGGTGTCCTTGTAGCCGAACCACTATACATCGGTTGTGTCTTTTCTTTCCCTTCGCTTTACTTTATTTACTTGCTTTATCATTAGATCTATACTTTCTCTACATCCACAAGATCTCACATATTAACGAATCTAAAAGTTTTTGAAACTAACGTAAAATCGGAAAAACTATTCAACCCCCCCCCCCTTTCTAGTTTTCCACAATTGGCATCAAGAGCTAAGTTTATAAAAGTTTTAAAATAAAATTGTATTTTAAAAACTTTTCGATCACTATGGGTTCTGAAAATTATAAGGAAGGGCAATCTATGCAACGACCACCACTACTTGAAACTAATGGTTTTATATATTGGAAAAATAGATTCGAAACATATGTGAAGTCTAAAGATATTGATCTTTGGTACATTATTGTTGAAGGTGATTTTGAGGCTACCTCAAATGATGATAAAGGAAATTTAGTTCACATACCTCATGATAAACTAAACGATGAAATGAAGAAAAAGCTTTCTAAAAATAGTGAAGCAAAAATGGTTTTATATAATGCTTTACCGAAAAAGGAATTCGAAAGAATTTCTATGCTTAAAACCTCTAAAGAAATTTGGAATTCTTTAGTTGTAACTCATCAAGGCAACCAACAAGTTAAAAATAATAAAATTGATTTATTTTTTCAACAATATGAACAATTTTCAATATCGGATGAGGAAACTATAGATCATTCATTTGCTAACTTTAATACTATTATTACATCTTTACAAGCACTTGATGAATCTTTTTCTAGCCGTAATCATGTTAGGAGATATCTAAGGGCACTTCCATCGAAGTGGAGATCCAAGGTGATGGCGATCGAAGAGTCAAAAGATTTGACAATTCTCACCCTCGATGAACTCATAGGCAACCTGAAAGTCTACGAGCTTGTCCTTGCTAAAGATTCTGAAGTTTCAAAGGTGAAATAGAAACACAAATCTCTTGCCCTTAAAGCCAAAAAGGCTACGAGCGATGAGGAGAACTCCTCTTCAAGTAGTGACGACGAAGAGTACGCTATGGCGGTAAGGGACTTTAAAAAGTTCTTTAGAAGAAAGGGAAGATACGTCAAACAACCGTATGACGATAAGAAAGGCTTTCGGAAAAGCAAAGAGGACGAGAAGCCAAAGGATGATCGTACTTGCTTTAAATGTGGGGACCCAAACCACTTTATTAGTAAGTGTCCCAAACGGGATGATCAAAAGGCGTTCGCGAGCGGCACATGGGGAATGAGCGACGAGGAAGATGAAGAAATTTGTCTCATGGAAAATGACGAGGTATGTCACGAATACTATAGTAGTTCATCACTCGATGACGACTCATTGCATAATGAATATGACAAACTATGCAATATTAGCTTAAAACTAATTAACAAAAACAAGATTTTAAAGAGTCAAAATCAACGTTTAGATAAAGAAGTCATAGAATTAAAAGCAAAACTAAAACGTTTAGAAAAGGGAAATAGCAAGTGGTGAATGTGAACTTTGCGTTCAACTTCAAACACTAGTGGATAACTTAGATTCTAAAATTGCTAGAATGAGTACGAACACTTTAGATACAATACTCGGAGGTGTTAAAACCGGTAACAATCAAAAGGGTCTAGGTAGTCAACAACTTGATCCATCAACTAGTGAAAGTAAAGAAACAAAATTTGTTAAGGAACTAGAAAAACCAGCCACTGTTGTGGCGGATCCCACGGATCCCCTAAAAAGGGAACCGGCTAGTGTACAGAAAGGGATCCGTGGATCTGCTGTAGCAAACAATAGCAATAACGTAGCTTCCTCATCTAGAACTGAGTTTGTTATAGTTAATAGGAAGAAACCAACTCATGTCACCACTAGACAACCACCTCCAAAATATAATCCTACTTTTGCAAGAAACAAAGCTCCATCTTTTTCAAAACCTAATTCATTTAGGAGACCTAATAACGTTTACCCAAAAAGTAACCATCAAATAGGATGGAATCCAAACATGCAAAACGGTTTTCATTTTCAAAACTTTGCTCCATGGAATGCATACTCATCTTATCCATACATGTCTAACATGAATGGAATGTTTAACACTAATGGACCCATGAACAAATGGGGACCAAACTTTTGAGTTTATTATTGTTTTAGGTGTGCTTAAAGGTCGATCTAGACCCCGATGAATGGGTCAAGGATAGCGAGTGCACGAGGCACATGACCGGCAATAGGGATCTATTCTCCACATATGAATCCTTCAATGGAGGTAATGTGGTGTTTGTAAATAGCAAAAGTAGAATCATCGGTAAAGGTACGATTTCTAACAAATTTCTAACCATTAACGATGTGTGTCACGTAGAAAACCTAAACTTTAACCTCTTAAGTATAGGACAAATATGTGATAAAAAGTGCAATGTACTTTTTACCGAAACCGGTAGTAAGATACTAAAAAATGGCATTACCATAGGAAAAGGAATTAGGAAACATGGAGTCTATGTCATTAAAATCGGTAATGAACCTAAGGACAAACTATGTCTTACCTCTATGGATGATACTTCGACCTTATGGCATCGAAGATTGGGTCACGCCAACATGCGACTTCTTCAATCGCTATCATCCAAAGATCTAGTAAGAGATCTACCTAAGTTGAAATATGAATATCACTTTTGTGATGCTTGTAATGTAGGAAAACAAGCTCATTCTAGTCATAAAGCTAAAAACATGGTGTCTACAACTAGGTGTCTAGAATTACTACATATGGATTTATTCGGTCCATCCGCTATCCAAAGTTATGGAGGCAACTACTATACTTTGGTCATAGTGGATGACTATTCTAGGTATACATGGACAAAGTTTTTAAAGAACAAAACGGAAACCTTTAATTATTTTGAAATATTAAGCAAAAAGATCCAAAGACAACTAGGAAGTCCCATAGTGTCTATTAGGACGGATCATGGTAGGGAATTCGATAATGAAGTGCAATTCGGAGCTTTTTGTGACGCTAATGATATTACTCACAACTTCTCGGCTCCACGCACTCCACAATCGAATGGGGTAGTAGAAAGAAAGAATAGAACCCTACAAGAAATGAGTAGAACCATGCTTAATGAACAATCCATACCTCAAAAGTTTTGGTGTAATGCCGTTGATACTTCAACGTACATACTCAATCGAGTCTTAATTAGACCAATCTTAGGAAAAACTCCATATGAGTTACTTCGAGGCAAAAAGCATACGTTAAATCACTTTAGAGTCTTTGGTAGCAAATGTTTTATTCTTAACACTAAAGATTACCTTACAAAATTTGATCCTAAATCAACCGAAGGTATCTTTTTAGGTTACTCGCCAAATAGCAAAGCTTACGTCATATTAAACAAAGAAACAATGAAGGTAGAAGAGTCATTAAATATAAAATTTGATGAAAGTCCACCCAAACCCTCTCCACCTCTTATAGATGACGAGATTATAGAAAGTGAAGCTATAGTAATAAAGAAAAAGATAAGTGAAGAAGAAGAACCTCTAAGTGATGAAATAATAAACATTAAAGAGTCCAAAGATCACCCCGTAGATAAAGTCATAGGAAAACTAAACGAACGAACATTAAGGTCTCAAGTTCAAAACCAAAGTAACTTGTTTTGTTTCGTTTCAACCTTAGAACCTAAGAATACACAAGAAGCCATAAAAGATGAGAGTTGGGTAATGGCTATGCAAGAAGAACTAAATCAATTTGTTTCTAATGATGTTTGGACACTTGTCCCTCCACATAGTAATCAAACCATAATAGGAACCAAATGGGTTTATAAAAACAAATTAGATGCAAACGGAGTCGTGTCTAGGAACAAGGCTAGACTCGTTGCTCAAGGGTATAACCAACAAGAAGGAATAGACTTTGATGAGACCTACGCCCCCGTGGCTAGATTAGAGTCTATAAGAATACTTCTTACGTATGCTTGTGCTAATGATCTAAAGCTTTATCAAATGGATGTCAAAAGCGCTTTTCTAAATGGTTTCATAAATGAAGAAGTATATGTAGCTCAACCTCCGGGCTTCATTGATTTTGAAAAACCCAAACATGTTTATAAATTAAAGAAAGCCCTTTACGGTCTTAAACAAGCTCCAAAAGCTTGGTATGATAGACTCAAGTCATTTCTAGTTAAACACAACTATACCATGGGGTTAGTTAACAACACACTTTTTACTAAGAAAAGAGAGTCACATATAATCATAGTACAAATATATGTAGATGGTATTATATTCGGATCCATTTGTCAAGACATGTGTGATGATTTCTCTAAAATCATGCATGACGAGTTCGAGATGAGTATGATGGGAGAACTTAGTTTCTTTCTTGGTCTACAAATAAAACAAGTAGAAGATGGTATCTTCTTCAATCAATCTAAATACATCAAGGAGATGTTAAAGAAATTCGGTCTAGAAGAGTCAAAACCAATTAGGACTCCAATGTCATCCGACACCAAACTCACAAAAGATGAAGACGGAGAATCCGTAGATAACACTAAATATCGTGGCATGATAGGTAGTCTTCTCTACCTTACGGCAAGTGGGCCGGATATCATGTTTAGTGTTTGCTTATGTGCTAGGTTTCAAGAAGACCCTAAAACATCATACCTAGAAGCCGTAAAAAGGATATTTAGATATAATAAGGGTACAACACAATTAGGATTATGGTATCCTAAGGACACTGGAGTAGAAACAATTGTATATGCAGATTCTGACCATGCAGGTGATTACGTTGATAGAAAAAGTACAAGTTGGGTATGTACTTTCATGGGATGTTGTTTAACGTCTTGGTTTTCTAAGAAACAAACGGCACTAGCTATATCAACAACCGAAGCCGAGTACGTCTCCGCTGGCAAAGCATGCCAACAAGCACTATGGATGAAACAAGCGTTAGTCGACTACGACATTCATCTAAGCGACATAGCCATCCTATGTGACAACAAAGGTGCCATCGACTTAAGCAAGAATCTGGTATTGCATTCTCGCACAAAGCATATAGAGATTCGACATCACTTCTTAAGAGACAATGTTCAAAAGGGGAACATCTCTATTGAGAAGGTAGCATCCGAAGACAACATAGCCGACGACCTCACCAAACCGTTGAAGCGGGAACAATTCAACCTACTTCGTCTTGGTCTTGGTCTAATGGAACAAACGTCGTAACTTATTTGACTCTACAAGGTATGTAAACACTAGCCTTCTTCTTTCTGAGTCTAGGATTTCTATTTCACGCACAACTCACAAACAATACGGGAATTTTCAAAACCCAAGATAAGTTTTCCACTTATAATTTTTTTTTGCAAACACATAACTACATACACATTTTCAAAGAAAATCTCTTTTCAAAATGTTTTCTAAAAAGAATGATACCTTCCCGTATCAATTTCACAAAAGCAATTTCTCACGTCTAGGACAAATCGCTTTTTCATTATTAATACAAAGTAAAAACCCGTTTTCATTGCATCTCATGTCTTTTGAATGCTAAAGGGAACACATAACTAATATGTGTTTTTCGGGTACATTCACTTAAGCAAAAATGAATTAGGAGCATTGATAACACAATATTACGTACTTATGTACTAAATGTGTGTTTTCGGGTTATCTCAATAGGATTTTTTTTACCTCTACTTATTTTCCTTTTCTTTTTAGAGGTCTAGAAAACCGCAACTCCAAATAGTTTGCATATAGGCACACACTAGGCAAAAATGTTTCCAAAAGGAAAATTTTGTGCTGCCTGAATCACCAGACCCACGGATCCCAGCCTTCATGCTGGACGGATCCCTCAAGGGAAGGATCCGTGGGATCCGTGAAATAGAAGCTATTTTTACCTTCTATTTTTTTTTCACTTTGGATGAAAAACCTACATTTGTTTCATTTTTGGGAGTATGCTCTTTAATGCTTGTGTTCTCATGATCACATGCCTTGAATTCATATCTAATCATTAGATTTTAATCCACATTTTGGTTCAAGCATTCATTACAATGCTTTGTTTTTCTATATATAGAACTCCCAAAATGCTTGCATACTCCATCTCCTCCTCACAAACACATTACATCATGTCATCTAAAAACCCTTTAGGAGAATCATCTAGTACAAACAATCATGATATCCAAACCTTTGTACTTCCACCATCCAAAATACCACAATCAAACTCTAGGATATCCGCACGGATTAGTATCCGATCTTGTTGCTTAGCAAAAACAACCTCAAATGGTTCATCCTCAACAAATAACTCACCACAAGATGCTTCCATAATAGCACCTCCCTCATCTCCAACAAGTACACCAACCTCATCACCACCCAAAGTCACTCTTTTGGAACTCCTTAAGACTCCAACAAGATCTAAACAATCTAAACAAAAAGAAATAGTCTTTTCAACACCACCCACATCTGCAAATAATATCTTTCAAGATCTTGAAACATCACCACCATTAGCTCCCATCACATTACAAGAACATCTAGGTTCTTTTCCACCACCATTCACAAATATTCCGGATGTTGATCCATATTTTCCTATTTTTCCACCACAACTTCCGCATAACTCAAATCAAAACAACCCGGAAAACTTCCGCACTCATTACCCACATCATTTACATTGTGAACATTGCCAATCCACTAGGGAAATCGCAATAGAAGTTAGGGAAGAAATGCGTTTCATACTCAACCTCATCCTTGATCGCATCAATACCATCACTCATCAAAACCTCCATCCATAACCTTATGCAAGCATGGAAGGAATCACTACTACTATTTTCTGATTTTAGTATTTTTTTTTGTTTGTCATTTACAAGAACAAGTCTTGTTCTTATTTTTACATGCTTGTAAGTGGTATAAATACCACTACAATTTGTTGTTTTATTACAAGGCATTGTTTACATACCTTGGCTCCCAATCTAGATTCTCGGCAATCACAAGATTATTTAAGCATGTTACTAACCTTTCTTTTTGTAGGATTTTTTTTCTTCACTTGACGCCCCAAACAAGGGGGAGCTACCGTCAAGGGGGAGTAAGAAATACGTAGACTACTTTTCTTCCGAGGGTTAACTTTTTGTTTCGACAAAAAGGGGGAGAAGAAGTAAAACTTAGGGGCTTTCGGCTTTCAAAATTTACATCTATTCTTAAGTTTTACTCATCATAACATTATGTTTTGTCATCAACAAAAAGGGGGAGATTGTTAATACAAATAAACCGTAAAACCGTTTATTAATATTTTGCGATCTCTTTGTGTTTTGTTGATAACAAATATAATGTTATCTTAAGTATAATTATAAAGGATACATGTTAGTTTTGTAAAGCATTTACATATAGCCATTTAAATACAAAAATGTAGTAATTAAGCATTTGTTGTAATAGTTTATTAGGATGGGTAAAAATCATAACCCATGGATCTTAACCCATACCCAAGAAGACTTGATACAATGTATACTTAGATACATTGAATCTAAAGATAACCCATAACCCATGACCCATAACAAAAAAACCCATGGGCAAAGAGGAGCGTTCCACGGATCCCTAGGATTACACTAGATGGATCCCAAGTGGAAGGGATCCGTGGGATCCGGGGGAACAGTGAAGAAGTTTGCCTATAAATAGAGAGTCATTTCTTCATTCTAACTCACCCCTCTTCTTACTAAATCTCTCAAACACTCTCATTTTCTTCTAACATATAGATCACTTGATCTAGAGAGTTGTTCTTCTTTCTTTCTATTGTGATCCTCATATAGGTCCTTCTCTAAGGCGAGATCACGAGCATTCTACAAGTCATCCAAGCAAGGGGTCCTTGATTGATTTGTCACTCCGCAAGATTTCTGTAGCGAAGATCTTGTATTTGTATTTCACATATTTGTTGTGTAATAGTCGTGTTGGTTTGGTCCACCGTGTTACGGACTCGGTATCTAGCTTTGTACCGGAAAAAGTGTAAGCAACGTTGTGAAGGCTTCTCCGCCAAGTGAAGGAGTTTGTTGACATAGTGCTTGAACTCTCGAGTAGGTGACTCGGGGAGTGGAGTAGGGCAAGGAAGGTGTCCTTGTAGCCGAACCACTATACATCGGTTGTGTATTTTCTTTCCCTTCGCTTTACTTTATTTACTTGCTTTATCATTAGATCTATACTTTCTCTACATCCACAAGATCTCACATATTAACGAATCTAAAAGTTTTTGAAACTAACGTAAAATCGGCAAAACTATTCAACCCCCCCTTCTAGTTTTCCACAACTGTAACTTTTTTAAATATTAATCTGTCAATGTTACGTACATTGGTAATTATTTAAAAGTATATTACATACATTGCCAATAAAAAAAGTATGTTACATATATTTGTTAATATGATAAAGTTTGTTACGTATATTCAGCCTTCACCCTATTTATAAATGTTTATGTTTTGTGCTTACTTCTTTGTGTAGATTTTTTTCAAAAAATCCACATTGTTGTACTCACAACAATGATAATGTGATGTAGTAGACTTTTGGGAACATCATGTTCATAGGCTGCTGAGCTAACAGAACCACAAATATTCATCCTTTCTAATATGGGATTCGGTCTCACGCAATAATTTTTGATCAAGACGTTAACCAAAGCTCTGTGGTGTTTCGAACATGTCTTCAGTCCACAAAAGTTCTATGACGAGCCGAACTAAAGGCAACAAAGTGGGTGCGTTTGAGAGACTTGTTCGAAACAAGTCAAGTAGTTTACCAACTTTCGAGTCAATTCTGGGTTAATCAACATCCATGGATCCACACATGCTCATGACATCGGGTTTTCTATTTTTAGAAATGGATCAAAGGAAAAAAGTGGGGTGCGGTTGAGAGACGAGGAATAAGGGAACTGTGAAGACTTGTTCGAAACATGTTAAGTAGTGCACCAGCCTTCAAATCAACTTCGGGTTAAACAACAACCATGGAATCAACACATGCTCGGGGCATCAAGTTTTCCGTTTTTTAAAATGGATCAAAGGAAACCCTGGGAAAAGAAAACCATATCTAAAACAGCATTTAAATAGGATGTACACCTCCGACTATCTCATAGAGGGAAGAGAAAGAGATTGTAGAGGAACATGAAGTAAGTGAAGAAGAAGAAGAGGAGGAGCAAGCTATACTAAATCGAATCTCCACTAGATTGTAATGTTTGTGATCATATTATGGCTAAAACAAAATACCCTTGTATCGTATGTTTATGGATGACAGAAGACACCTATTGGTAAAAACTCATTTCATTTTAAAATTTTAAAGTACTATCTCATTTATTTTTTGGAAAAATGAGATCCTTTGTTTTTTATCTCAAGAGTATTATTTTATCTCATTTTAATGCCAACAACCAAAAAACCATGGTTTATGTAAATGTACTATCTTTTATTAAATAAATTTTAAAGTATTATCTTTTATTAAATAATTTTTAAAAAGACTATGATCAAATAAAAAAACTTCACAAATTACTCACCCAGTACGTGAACACCCTCACAAATTCTTTCATTTTTTTGCCTTGGGTCGCGCGTGACGGGTGGCCTCCACAGTGGAGGTGGCGCATGAGAAGGTGAGCCCTCACCCACCATTACGTTCAGTCTAAAGCATAACATTATATTTTGCAAAATGTAATTGATTCGCAACATCGTGTTATAATTGCTTGTACATTAAAATTGAGTTTGCAAATCATAAACCTTTAAAAAAAACAAAAAGATGAGGTGGCATGAAGAAATAATACCCCAAAACAAAACAAACCACAACAAACACCATCATAAAACCCAACAAAACGACTTTCACCGGGCAACCAACGGAGGAGATCAGAATTCAATCACAACCCACAGATCCGATCCTATCCTCCTCCTCCTCCTCCTCCTCCATATAACCAATCATGTCTTTGAATATGAAAACATTAACCCAAGCATTCGCCAAAACCGCAGCCGTAATCGAAAAAACGGTCCAAGACGTGACCGGCCCCAAACCCCTCCAAGACTACGAGCTTCTAGACCAGATCGGTTCAGCTGGACCCGGTCTTGTATGGAAGCTCTACTCCGGTAAGCCACGTGGCGGTGGTGGTTTAATTGGTGCTCAGTATCCTGTTGTGTGTGTTTGGGTGCTTGATAAGAAGGTTGTTTACGAGGCGCGAGTTAGGGCGGGGTTGTCGAAGAATGTGGAGGAGGCTTTTTATGAGATTGTGAGGGCGGATTGTGGCCGGTTGGTTAGGTTGAGGCATCCGGGAGTTGTCCATGTGATTCAGGGGTTGGATGAGAATAAGAATGCTATGGCGATGGTTACGGAGCCGTTGTTTGCCAGTGTGGCGAATGCGATTGGTGTGTTGGATAATGTGGCGAAAGTGCCCAAAGAGCTTCAAGGGATGGTATGAGTTAATTGAGTATGTAGTTATGATTTGATGTTAAGTAGTAGTGTTTTAAGTTCATGCTTATAGTAACTAGTGAAGAAGATAGATATAGATCACCGACATGTTTTATTGCCAGTAGAAAGTTGATTTGTTAACTAGGTGTATATACTAATCCTAGGTTAGGAACAATCTGTATATGATAATAAGTAGTGGCGTATGGGATTGGTGTTTTGGAAATGTTGTGAAAGTTTCTTAAGAGCTTCAAGGAATTGTATGAGTTAGTAATTGCAAAATGCATTGAATTTTACTAGCCGGGTACCCGCGCACAGCGGCGGCGATAAGTATAGTTATATGTGTTTGCTTACCCGTTTAGTGAATTCGTTTCACAACACTTCGAATGTATATGTGTTAGTTGTAAGTGTTTGTTTGGGTTACCCGTAACTTTCCCGTAGCTTTCCCGCGACATCATTATTCCCGCATATAGAAATACCCTCGCAATCTCTTACGCGTCAAACACTACCCCAAAAGTATATGATTTTGACGAATCAAGATTATATTGATTGAAATAAATGAAATAAAGGTTAAAGTTGTAAAAATTTGAATTAAAATAAAATAAACCCATTAAAAATATAAAAACTAAAAACTCATAAAAATATATCAAAATGGATGTTGAATTAAAGAGCATAAAATTTTAGAAAATATGGTGAAATTAGATTATAAAAAAAAAAAGTAGATAAAAAGATATTTTAATTTAAAAATAAAGATGAATTTTTAGTTGAGAAATGACACATGTCATTTTATAATTGGAGCTCTTTATCTTAATTTTTAGTGGTTAGGAGTTAGGCTTGGAGTTTGTTAAGAAGTGACACATGTCATCTCATGATTGGAGCTCCTTATCTTAATATTTGGTTAGAAAAACTCTTTCCATAATAAGCAAGTAAAAAAGTCTGAATTTTTAAGCCTTCTAATTTTAGAAGGCCTAAATGCATTATAAAGTAGTATAGATATAGATATAGATATAGATTTATGTAAGATTTGATTTGATCACTGCTTAGATATATAATTATTAGTTTTATATAGATTTTGGAATTGAATTTTATGGTTCTAATTATTTATGATCCACAATTCAGCTTCTAGTATTGAAATTGGTACGTAACCATAGTGTATGAGGACATCGATGTATTACGTTATTAACAATGGTAAGTTGAATTGTTAGTATGTTGATGCGGTCGATGGCCTTAATATGTGAGGATAGACTATTCCTAGGTAAGAAATAATTTGTTTAGAATCATGTTCGTGAGTGGATGCATTTTTCAAAGATCTTTGTCACTATCGAAACTTGCAAAGCATAGGCAACAACATGTTTACTAGTATGTTGATAGAAGATAGATCAGACATATTACAAGACGATAGTCTATGAGGAAATCTTTGTGTTATCATTTTCACCGTTGATTTGTTAGTATGTTGGTGTGACTTATGATTGCGATGTTTTAAAGAAGTTCAAATCTAGTCGATGACCTTATTCTGTGAGCAATCTACTAATCCTAGGTTAGGAGTCAACCATTTATGATCAAAATTAGTTTGGAAGTACTGTTGGAGTGGATATGCGTTTTTCTTGATACCATCATGAATTATGACTATCAGAATTTGCAAGCGTAGACCTCGATGACTATTGAAATTTGCCCAAGTGTAGACCTTGGTGACTCATGTTGTGCATAGAATGCAGGCTATATTGACCACTTAGTGGGACCCAAAATTTCAACATTATTATATTGAGAATCAGAGAGTATCGCTAGTTTCTCGACCTATAGCTGACAGAAACTGAGCATAACCACTCTTTTGTGCTTTCTCTGTATTATCTAGATCCTGGACTATTTTTTAGGTGTGGTCTACGATAATAAGGTGTATTGTTGACTAGGCATTTCCTTGCCTACATCTTATCATGACCATCATGTGGTGTATCCACGACAAGGTTAGTAGTTGGGATGCAGGATTTTGAACTTGAAACGCACTGCTAATTTTAATACGCCAGTCAGCAGGAAAACATGCTGTATAGAATTTTATGAGATTCGACTGATCACTCTTGTTTATATATGTTTGACTTTATGTGGATATAAAGGTGGCTAATGAGTTGCTAGCGTTGTACATATTGGCATATTGCTATGAGCCTATGAGAATGTGGTGCAACAATTTCATATGTCTAATGCAGTATTGGTATTGAATTTGATAATGGCTCTCCATTTTATGGATTTGACTAGTCATTAAAAACATATGATCTTGGTTAAAGTAGTAAATTGCCAATCTGAACCAGCGATAATCTGAATTGCTGGTTTTGACTTTGTTAGATATGTTAAAAGTATTTTATAATGAAGGAAACCGTGCATACTTTCTGCACATTGCTAACTATTTTACGGTTATATTCCTGAAAAGTTCGCTTTATCTTGTGTAGGAAATGGGTTTGTTGGAGGTAAAACATGGTTTACTTCAGGTAGCAGAATCTTTGGATTTTCTTCACAATAATGCCCGGTTGATTCATCGTGCCATATCCCCTGAGGTATAGATAAACTTTTTTTTTTTTTTTTTTATAAAATTTTTGTTTGGTAGTCACATACATCTGTTGTGCAAATACTCGAAGAGATTTGTTTATTATTTTACTTTGTATGATGGAACAATGTTCAATATGTATGTGCGTGTGACGCTACAAGAATTCGGAATTTCTAAAGCCTAAATTATAATCTCAGCATGTCCAACATCTTGCCAAAATAGTGACACATTAGACTAAGGTTTCTGATGTAATTCTAAAATGGTAAACTCCATGTAAACAGTTGATATTGTAGTGCTGACAGAGGGGCTTTGTTTTTACCATTTTTCATGTTTCAGCTTTTTCATATTTTTTATATGTGCACGCATAGAATACTTGAAACGTACAATGCTGATTTACTGTAGTAAACTTATTATTTATTTGTCAAACCAGAAAAATGACTGCTTGAAGCTTGTAATGAACTGGAAAAATTAAAACAAAATGTCTTTTTTTTGGAGAATGTTTATAACTCTGAAAACTACTAATCTTCTGGGACAAACACGACTTTCAAACTCACAAAGAATCCATATAATTTGAAGGAAACCAGGGAATGAGCAAGCTGAGATTCAGTTTCATCAAATCGGGTGTTTACAAATGTTTGCCAAAAATGAATCCGGTGTTTACAGTTTAGAGTTTGTTTATATAAATGAAATTTTCATTTCTGGATCTATATATAGTCTTCCAAAAGTAGCTTGAACATCTTAGTCCTTCACGGCCACAATACCTTTAGGCAGTTTATATCCTTAATAGTATGCCAACCACATTTGAAGCATCAATAGTCTTGGACTGTTAGCGTAAGGTATATCATGTCCAATCTTGGAGGATTGATCCTAGACCACCATGCTTGTATCCCAGCCCCTTTGTGTTCTAGGGAAAGTAACAATGAAGGGTGCTTGCTAACGGAAACGGGCGATAGGTAACTTGGTGAAGTCGAGACTTGTTTTGATGATACACCAAGTACCAATGAAAGTTTGAACATCTTGCTGCATCTTTTGTTAATGGAATTTATCTCCTAAAACCTCTAGAATCCTATTAATTCTGAAATGACCAGCTAGGCCCCCATCACGGATTTCCTTAATTAGAAGATTCTACTCCTCTTGAACAATAATCCATCTACATAATTAACACTGTTCAGGGACTTTAGTAAGTAGGGATTACTCTGGAGTCTGAAGAAGCCCAAGAGACACGCTTCAAGTATGCACACTATTGATTAAGTCTAGAGAGTACATTAACCACAGCATTATTCTTCAAGGGATATCCTAGTAGCAACGGGAAAATAAAGACCATTCATTTTCACGGTGATTACTTATTAGGTCTAAATTTACATAGTACTTAAAAGGAAACACCCATATGGTTTGTTTAAATTCCAATTTCCCAAATTAGCCAGCCAGGCCTCCAAAGTGGTTTCATTAGCACTTGATGCTCTGCATCCACCACATATATGAAACATGCAATATAAAATATTCTCTAATGATTACTTACATAGTAAGTGTTCTTTTTTTGACAACTTCAATATGTGTATATCACTTGTAGGTGCTTTATGCTCTTTACAGTGTACCCTCTGTCTTGAAGTTTCTAATTCCATATACAATTTTTGATTGCAGTTTTGTAATATAATATGAGTATGTAGCATCGTCATAGATGACAGTACAGGATAGCTTGGTTGTTATTACGGGGCGTCAACCCGTTTATAAAAAATATACGACATTAGCGTTGTTATGGACCTGCTGTTTTGGTTCTTATTAACATTTTGTGTGCATGAGGATCCGTTACTTATAGTACTACTAGACTGTTATTTTCTTGGTTGATGTAAATTGTCTCATCGTTTGTTTTGCGGTTGTGAGGCATGTCAATTGCTCCTTGTGCCCAAAGAGATAGACTTTCTAGTTTCACTATAATCTATTGTGTTTCCTTAGCTTCCTCAGTGAACAAATCATCATGTTTTGTTTTTCTTTGCTCATGGATGAAAGTTATTTCACCTCAATTATTTATGCTAAATCTGTTCTTATTCGTTGATCATTGGACATATATGATGCCCAGAATCTGCAGCCAGTGAATTAGCATATCATTTGACCATGTTACTTTATTGCATATTTCAGGCTGTCCTCATCAACTCAAGTGGAGCTTGGAAGCTTGGTGGATTCGGTTTTGCAATATCAGCAGACCAGTCATCTGCGGATACTGTGCAGCCCTTCCATTATTCGGTGAGTATTAACTTATTTAAAGATGACAAAAATGACATCTGCTCAATCATATTCGCTGTTTGTCTTATCACTCTGTTTCTCTGTAACCCTAGATGACTCGCGAGTCCTGACATTACAATAACAAAAAACAGATACTTATAGATCTATATAATTTACTAATTTATGTGCCTTTTTAAAGATTAAGAAAGTGAAAGTAAATCACTTCATATCAGGGCTTATTTCTAACCATGTCATATTCTCTAGCTTCAACCTCTCTTAGAAGGATTCAGAACTATTCCTTTCCAATTCTGATATTCGTTACCAGTTATCAAACAGTTTATATGCTTTTCTTTTTCGGAGCCATGTGTGTTTACTAAGAAAATTATGGGTGATCTAAAAATCCTCACTTTGAACTACTGTTAATGGCGTGTTTTATGAATTTACCTTACCAAACAGATGCAGTATATGACAACCCATAATTATCTATTTTTTAAATAGAAGTCGTTCTTTGATATCGAATTTTTTCCTTACTAATGGTTTCCCGTATTTTACTTATGACAACTTTTATAGCTAGAAGAAATTTCTCCTATATTTATGCCATGCAAGGCGTGTTTCCATAAACAGTACTATAACGTGTATGATGTATGTCCTTGGTTTATTTGTGTAATTGTAAATGGATTTATTTGTATAATTGTAAATGGATATTGTCCATCAAGTTGTATTATCAGAATTGCAAACAATCATTGTTTCAAACTATGTTTCACATGATTCGGTTATCAGGAATATGATGTTGAAGACTCGCTACTGCCAATTCAGCCATCACTGAACTACACAGCTCCAGAGCTAGTCCGCTCCAAGGCACCTTCATATGGATGTTCTTCTGACATTTTCAGTTTTGCATGCCTCGCTTTCCATTTAATTGCTAAAAAGCCCTTGTTCGACTGTCACAACAATGTGAAAATGGTATTAAAAACCCCTCCCCCAAAAATAATAAAAGAAAAGTTTTATACCTTTCATGATACAGGTTATCTGATTTTGTTTAACAGTGTCCTTGTGCACTTTCATGCAGTACACGAATAAGTTGACATACTTATCCAATGAGGCATTTTCATCCATTCCCCATGAACTAGTTGCTGATTTGAAAAGAATGCTTTCAGCAAACGAGGCTCTAAGACCCACAGCTTTGGATTTTACAGGTAACGGGCCCCTGTTATTTATAGTGTCATTATTTTTAAGTTTTTTCTTTAATGTCATAAAAGGTAAGTCAAGCTAGGCAACAAGAGTCCCACAGAAACTGAATCTTCTTAGAATAGGGACAATTTCTGGCCCAAGTGATGAATTACTTAAATAGTCTGCAAATGCAAATTTCTGATTTTTTAGAAAAAAAGTTACATGTTGCCACAATCTGATGGAGTGATGGACAATTCACAATTGTCTCATTCAATCACCATTCATGCATTGCAATCTGTTTTGTTGTTCATGTATATCCTGGCTGTCTTCTAATTTTTGTGCATGAGATCTCGCTTTGGAAGTCGTTTGACATGTAATTTCGTTTTCAAACAACCTTATCATATCTCCCCGACTTTTATTAGAAACCATTAATAGAGTTCAGCTAACGTAATATAGTTCAGTTGATCAAATTTTATGTGAATCCTTTTATCTTATGTTTTTGATGGTTAAGTTGTTTCATATTGATATACGTGATTATGTGTTTGTTAATCGAATTTCAATCTTTGATATTTCCATTACACAAGATACACAATTTATTGCAAAAGAAATTATATTGTAAAGTTTTGAAGTTACTTCAAAATTCTAAGAAATCTGGCAAGCAATTTGTTAGTTCATAATATATAACATGGATAAGTTTATATGACTTTTTTAATGTTGCTTGAAGACAAAATTTAGCTTTTAAATCAGTTTAAATTTATTGTTGGCTTTTTAAAATGCATATGTCTACGCTACTTCAATTCTCATATCATCTATATTAAGAAAAACTTGTGTGAACTGTGAAAATGGCATGATAATGGCTTTTCGTATCATTTGATTTCTCAAAATCTTATATGCTGTTCTTAATTTCAGGTTCTCCCTTTTTTCGTGATGACACTAGGTTGCGAGCACTTCGCTTCCTGGACCACATGCTTGTAAGTGCGTGGAATTTAAATTAATATGAGAAGCTTTAGAATCAAACATGCTTTTCTTATATAAGATGATGCATTAAAGGAGCGTACAGTTTGTTTTATGCTGACTTCTTCTTGGTTTCAGGAAAGAGACAACATGCAGAAGTCAGAGTTTCTAAAAGCCCTGTTGGACATGTGGAAAGATTTTGATGCTCGTGTTTTACGATACAAGGTTGAATTTTTGATAACTTATATATATATAAAGGATTAAAGTAAGAAGCAATTGCATGTCAAATTGTTATATACTAGCATAAAAGTATCTAGTGTTTGTGATTATCAACTATTTTTTTAAATTTCTTTTGATCTCATTGAAGTAACTAGTGAACTTTAATTCTGTTTGTGTAGGTTCTTCCACCTCTCTGTGCAGAGCTTCGGAATATGGTGTTGCAACCAATGATTTTGCCCATGGTTTTGAAGATAGCTGACTCTCAGGTATATATATATATATACAGTAAAACCTCTATAAATTAATACTCGATAAATTAATAACCTCGATAAAATTAATAATTTGTCCGGTCCCAACTTGGGACCAGTACAAATTTAGACCTCAATCGATAAAATAATAAGATAATAATTTTTTTGAAACCCAGTGTATATATATTAGTCCCAACGAAACTATAAATTAATAATTACTAGAAATTTCATATATATATATATATATATATATATATATATATATATATATATATGTGTGTGTGTGTGTGTGTGTGTTTGAGAGAGAGATACACTCAAAATCCTAAGATTGTTTACTCTAAAATGAATCCTTAGCCACTTGTTTTTTGTTGAACTTCAAATCTATATTGAGTTTATCTTACAATCTCCTTATTGCACTAAAGAGTTGGTGTGTTGTCTTCTCGTATTGCAACAAAAAGTGTTAATTTTATTTTAATAAAGTGTGAATGTTAATTCATAAAATGTTACTTGAAACTTGTTTTTCAAGTTTATTTCGTCCCTAATGAGTATACATTGTAACTAGCTAGTTTATTAGACTTGAAAATTTAACGGTCATACGTAAAACCTTTTTAAATTAATAAATTATTAATTTATCGATATAATAATATCTCGTTAAATTAATAAAATATCCCGGTCCCAACTCTATTAATTTATAGAGGTTTTACTGTATGGCTAGTGATAAGATATATATATATTTTTTGTGACTTTATATTAAACCTTTTTGAAAGCATGAATCAGTTGTTTCAGATCTATCTGCCACAGGTTAATTGCATTCAGACAGTCACTTGGTTTCAATAACTGAAAACTTTTAGTTACATAAGAATATAAGATAATATGATTTATCGTGGAATTCAGGATGTTCTAACGCATCTGCCAATTGATACTCATGAACAGTAACTTACAAAAAAAGAGCTATTCCTTGAATTAAGGATGAAACCGGTTTTTAACTTATGAAGTAGATGTAGGCTCAACGCTTGTTTGACAGTTTTTGAAATTTACAACTATATTTGTAGCAAGTAGTACAAGCAAATATTCGTTGTAACTAGTGTAAACAAGTTCCATATGATATTTCCATCTGAAAGTCAGAGTTATTTGACTTTGGGATACGTCTGTGTACTGATTATGCTGCCTATACTTTGATGCATTGCAGGATAAATATGATTTCGAGACATCAACACTTCCTGCTCTTGTTCCCGTTTTAAGCACTGCTGCAGGTGAGACGCTACTGCTTCTCGTGAAGCATGCGGAGTTAATTGTCAACAAGGTAACAAATTTGCGTTATTATTTTTTTTCTTTCTGATGTTTTTCGATCTGTTCTATTTGTAAAAAAAGTAAAGTAACTCCCAATACCGTCTTCAACGGGTTATGGGTCCCAATACCGTTTTCCACGGTGTATGGGGGAGGTTAAGACGTAGACAGCCATACCCTTACCTAAGGTAGAGAGGCTGCTTCCGGTTCTACCAATGGTAGAAAAGGACCTCCGGCCTTGCAAGGGGTGAGGATTGAACCCTTGACCTCTGTCTCCAGAGGCAAGGGTGGGTTGTTGGGAATGTGAACAAATTTAGTATTATAAAACATATTCATCAAATAGTTGCAGTGCTTTCAACAGGCATTTTTCCTAGTGATATCAAGGTGGCATACCAACTAAGATTTTTGTGATTTCAAGTCCCAAAAGGACGCGTCTGTGAATATTTTTCATAAAAAACTAATAGCTGGGACATCTAATCCTTATGTTAACTGTCAAAACCTTGCCAACCTGTAAGCTGTGCACAGACTTAAATTCATCACGTGATTAAACTGGAGATTAAAAGTAACATAACCAAATACGTACATGTTATAATATTGAGGAAAGTAGGAAATATGTGAACCCTAAGAACAAATTGAATGATACAATCATTACTCCTAACTGACACGTTTCATTGATCTATATGTACAATTACTTTGAACAGTTTGTAAAAGTGTCTCCAAGCTGAGAAAAATTGATAGATGGGCACATTATAATATTTTTCATTTAATCCCCACTTTCCATGTTAAGTACGTGTGGGTCTTGATGCTCCCTAAAATTTATTTAAAAATAAAATAGAATATTTTTCTCGTATATGGCAGGCTAGTCAGGAGCACTTAATTTCTCATGTCTTGCCCATGCTTGTGCGTGCCTATGATGATACTGATGCTCGGATGCAAGAGGAAGTGCTGAAAAAAACTGTATCCCTTGCTACAAAACTTGATTCTCAGGTAAATCAACATGATATAAAATTGTCCATGTCATTTATATGCCTTCATGTTGCTCACCAAAATAAGTAGGTCGTTAATAACAGATAATAGTGCATAATAGCTGCAAACTAGATGTTCTGAAATTTAGCGTCTCTTGCCTGAAAATGTTTCACTTGTCTACTTTTGAAAACCAAAGAACTTCTTATAAATACCTGGGAATGGCACAAAGTCATGCTGGTGTTTTAGATGGATATTTGTAAAAGTGGAAGACGAGGTGCGTGATAGCATCAAATTCAGTGATTTGTTTGAAAATTGATTTTCGAGTTTACCTTCTCTTAATGAGTTTTTGGTATTACTTCTGTTTTTTTCTGAAATTTCTAACCTTTGTCTAGTAATGTAACTTATCATCAGTTGTATTACATGATTTTTCTGTGCCTTTATCCATGTGATATGCACTTTGTAGCTTTAATGTGTAGTTTATTAGTCCATTAGCTTCATTGATATTTTGTGGAACAAAATCTTCTCATCAAGGGAGTTGATTTGTAACACCTCATTTGTTGCGTACACCACCACATGTGTTTAATCTTGTTGTACTATAAATTATATATGTTGTACTTAGGTGGTGTCTACATCAAGTGTTGTATATATCATCTCCCTCTCATCATAGAGAATGGATGATCCACTATTTTAGGACCTTATTATAGAAAAGAAATTTAACCAAAACTATATCAAATAGCCATCAATTGCTAATATAATATGCTTTACTTAGTAGTTTATGGTAATACACTTTAAGGCCCCTTTTATATCATTATCCAACTTTATGCTGTAATACAACTTTATGCTTTTGTAATGTACACCCCACATGTGTTTAATCTTGTCTGTACTATAAATTATAATATGTTGTACTTAGGTGGTGTCTACATCAAGTGTTGTATATATCATCTCCCTCTCATCATAGAGAATGGATGATCCACTATTTTAGGACCTTATTATAGAAAAGAAATTTAACCAAAACTATATCAAATAGCCATCAATTGCTAATATAATATGCTTTACTTAGTAGTTTATGGTAATACACTTTAAGGCCCCTTTTATATCATTATCCAACTTTATGCTGTAATACAACTTTATGCTTTACTTAGTAGTTTATGCTGTAATAACTAAGTAAAGCATATTATATTAGCAATTGATGGCCATTTGATAAGTTGTTGCCTCTAATATATAATTATACAACTTTCATGCTGTAATAACTATTTGCATTATGTTGCAAGGGTAGCTTTAATGTGTAGTTTATTAGTCCATTAGCTTCATTGATATTTTGTGGAACAAAATCTTCTCATCAAGGGAGTTGATTTGTAACACCTCATTTGTTGCGTACACCACCACATGTGTTTAATCTTGTTGTACTATAAATTATATATGTTGTACTTAGGTGGTGTCTACATCAAGTGTTGTATATATCATCTCCCTCTCATCATAGAGAATGGATGATCCACTATTTTAGGACCTTATTATAGAAAAGAAATTTAACCAAAACTATATCAAATAGCCATCAATTGCTAATATAATATGCTTTACTTAGTTATTACAGCATGAAAGTTGGATAATGATATAAAAGGGGCCTTAAAGTGTATTACCATAAACTACTAAGTAAAGCATATTATATTAGCAATTGATGGCCATTTGATAAGTTGTTGCCTCTAATATATAATTATACAACTTTCATGCTGTAATAACTATTTGCATTATGTTGCAAGGGTAAGGGTGTGTTTTTTTTAGGAATTAGAATAAATGTAATAGGTAGTGTTTGCTATAATGATACGGGTGTTAAGATTGGGTATTGTACCCTTAAATTACATGCTTTTCAAAACCCATCAATGTAGTTAAAGACTTTAGTTTTCTCTCTCTTCTCTTTCTCCCTTCTTTTCTTTGATATCCATACCCATTCCAAATCCCAACTCTAAAGCAAACCCCCACCTAACTATTTGCTTCATGCTAAAAAAAGTAACTATTTGCTTAATGCTAGAGAAAAAGTAACTATTTGCTTCATATTCATATCTGGATAGTTTTTAACAGCCCCTCTCCCATGATCATTATTATAGTTGCTTTACTTTCATTTAAATTTGTTTTATGTTAGTGAAGCTTATGCTAACATCAGGTATATTGACTAAAATTTAGCTGGTGAGACAAGCAATTTTGCCTCGTGTTCATGGCTTGGCACTGAAGACGACAGTTGCTGCGGTATGTTATCTTTCTTAGCATAATATACTTTGCAGATTATATATGTATGTATGTTTGACATTCCTTTTCGGCGAATTTGGAGATATATAATATCATCTTGATTTACATGTGTATATTAATAAATAAAGATGCAAGAAGGTTAAAAACTTCACGTATGTCGTGTTATTGATGTGGCAGGTGAGAGTGAATGCTTTGTTGTGTTTAGGTGATATGATTTCGGTGCTTGATAAGCCAGCTGTCTTGGAGATCCTGCAAACAATTGCACGTTGCACCGCTGTTGACCGATCCGCCCCAACTCTTATGTGTACTCTTGGTGTAGCCAATTCCATTTTAAAACAGGTGCAGCATTCATTGTTATTTTAGTCATATAGGCATACTCTTTTTATCTTCTTTTAGACAGCTGGCATTTCTCATATTTCTGTTTTTTAGCATGGAGTTGACTTTGTCGTTGAGCATGTTCTTCCATTAGTGGTGCCTCTTCTCCTTGCACAACAGCTAAATGTTCAGCAGTTTGCCAAGTACATGTCATTTGTTAAGAGTGTTCTCAGGTATCTACGCAGTTCACTACTTTTTTTTATCACCCTATTCTAGCAAAAGCTAAGCGTAATTTGTAACTGCCTTCTAGATCTATCCTATATTTTCTAGGTTTTTTTTTTTTTTTTTTTTTTTTTTTTGTGACTCCATAATATGTCCCGTACATCTAAATTCTCACTATGTGTATCATTCTTCTTTAATCCCTCTTTTCGCTTTCATTTCCCTCTTGCCCACGATATATAATGCATTTCTCATGTTAATTCCACTAGGAGAGGCTTGCCACTTGGCTAGTTCTGTTGGTTATATTTATCCCTTTGTCATGAAGTTACTGTAGATCAATATTGAAAGATTATGCTTTCTGTAATTATGTGTGGCACATCTAAAGAAAAAATTATATTTGCTGATCAACCCAACCTGATGTAACCTGCAGAATATGTGCACCTCTGCCCACTTTTTCACTTCTGCGTATTTAAAACAATAAGAAACCTTTCACCAAGAGAGTGAGACCATAGACAGATTTGAGCACATCCCTTAATTTGTAGCCTGTTTATCGCTGTTTAGCTGAAGTAGATATCATTAACAATTGTGGTCGCTTTTGCTAAATTGCAGGAAAGTTGAAGAAAAGAAGGGAGTAACGATGAATGATACAGGAGTCGACACAAAATCATTTCCTATACCCGATGGGAGTTTAGCACCACCTTTGAAGAAAAATGTTCCAACTGTTTCACCGGCCATGAAAAGTAGTTCCTCGTGGGATGAAGATTGGGTCACAACAAAAGGATCCTCTGCACAACCTAAATCAGTTACAAATCCAACACCGATTGTCCAAGATAATTCAAACAATTTTCAAATACCGATTATGTCTACTCCATCTATACAGCAAACAACAACTTCATGTCCTTCAGCTGATTTCGAGTGGCCTGTTCAGTCATCTTCTTCGGGCATTCCTCAAGTGGGTGATAACAATAATTTAAAAGGAGGCTCTTCAAATGCGAGCTTTGATGATTTAGATCCATTTGCAAACTGGCCTATGGCTGGCCCTGCAGCCACTACCAATGGTATATCAACCGCTTCAACTACACGGATAGATAATCCACCAAATAACAGTATCAATTGGGCCAACAACCTTGATTTTCCCATTAGTAATAGTAGTAGTCTTAATGGTGGAGTTGCTTCCCAGAACTCCATTGGGTTCATGAGAAACAATCAGGGTGCATCAACTGGTCCTAAGGCCACCAATCTTAATTCTATATTTGCATCAACTGGTCCAACTGGTCCAAAGAGCACGCAGGCACTAAGATTGGCTCCACCTCCCCAAAATGCGGTCGGTAGAGGAAGAGGAGGTAGAAATCAAGGACAAAGTCGTCAATCCCGTCCAAAACCATCATCTGATCAGCCTCCCCTACTGGATTTGCTGTAGTTTAAATCGCCTGAAAATGCCTGTCTGTCCATATATTTTGTGATCGGATGATCTCCACGTTTTTGAGTTATATTTCATCGATAGTGTTTACTATTCTTT
Organism: Chrysanthemum seticuspe; assembly: GCA_019973895.1. NCBI lineage: Eukaryota > Viridiplantae > Streptophyta > Magnoliopsida > Asterales > Asteraceae > Chrysanthemum > Chrysanthemum seticuspe. Next base: position 138,774,136 of record BPTQ01000009.1, read on the forward strand.
TCCCTTTCTATAATAGCATATATTTGCTTTGCGTGTTGTTTGTATTATTACATGATACTCTGGTTCAACGCCATTGAGTAGTTTAGTCACGGAGAGTTAAAATTCTTTATTCAAAATGTAAAAGTTCATACACACATGTTTTAATATGAATATTTTGTAACTGCCCTATCTTCAACTGTAACTAGCAAGAAATCATCCTGGTTCGGCATAAATTGATGGCATTTGGGGTTTTCTACATATGTTTTATCTTGGAAGCTTTTTTTATTTTTTATTTTATGCAACTTTTCATATATAATCTGGATTAAGGCCTTTATCTTTGTGCACTTCATACTTGTTTTCATAGTATTTTTCTTTTTTTTAAACATATACTCATTTAATTATAACGTTTCTATCACATTTTTTTTCCCCTCTTCCTCATGCTAAACCCCTCGATTCTGAATTCGTCACCATCTATTGGGTCCTTAGAGGACTTAAAGACTATACCGAGAGATGTCAACTTTCTCATCATAGGCATCTCGCAACTTTCTCATCATAGGCGAGTTCAACAGAAGTTCCAAGTATATGTTTTATATATATATATATTCGAAATGCTTAATTTCAAAGAAATTCCACTTGCTAAAATCTAAGTGAATAGCAGTGAAGTTAGAATAAATGAGTAAATTACACTGTTTGTCCTTGTGGTTTGCGTTGACCACAACCGTTAGTTCTTTGACTAAAAAAATTGTACCGTTCGATCTTAAGTGGCAAAAGTTATGCGCCGTTTGTCCCTCCCTCTAATGGAGCCCACTAACGCTCGTTAACTTGTTTTCCCATGAGGGTATACTCGTCGGTGTAATTACTCTTTCTGTCAATTTTTATACGTTTTCATCCATTTTTAACGCTTTCATCCGTTTTCTTACGTTTTCATCCGTTTTTTACGCTTTCGTCCATTTTTATACGTTTTCATCCGTTTTTATATGTTTTCCTTACGTTTTTATCTGTTTTCATACGTTTTCTTCCGTTTTTTTACGTTTTCGTCTTTTTTTCCGTTTTACTCCATTTTTTTACGTTTTCGTCCGTTTTTTTAACGTTTTAATCCTTTTTTTACGTTTTCGTCTGTATTTTTAAGTTTTGACTGTTTTTTTTACGTTTATGTCCGTTTTTTAGGTTTACTCTGCTTTTTTACGTTTTCATCAATTTTTTACGGTTTCGTCTGTTTTTTTTACGTTCGTCCGTTTTTTACGTTTTGCCTGTTTTTTTACGTTTTCGTTTCTTTTTTTACGTTTCGTCCGTTTTTTACGTTTTGTCTGTTTTTTTACGTTTTCGTTTGTTTTCTTACTTCTTAGTCAGTTTTCTTATGTTTTCATCCGTATTGTTACGTTTTCGTCTGTCTTTTTACGTTTTACTCCATTTTTTTTTTACGTTTTTGTCTGTTTTTTTACCTTTTTTTTACGTTTTAGTATGTTTTCTTAGGTTTTCGCCCATTTTTTTAAGTTTCCGTCCGTTATTTTACGTTTTCTTCTGTTTTCTTATGTTAGGAAAACGTACGAAAAGGTAAGAAAATGGGCGAAAACGTAAGAAAACACACTCAAACATAAAAAAAGGGGCGAAAACTTAAAAAACAGACGAAAATGAAAAACAGAAAAAACATAAGAAAACAGACGAAAACGTAAAAAAGCAGGCGCTAAAAACATGAAATAACAGACAAAAACGTAAAATAACGGTTGAAAATGTAAAAAAGGTCAGAAACGTAAAAAAATTGATGAAAACGTAAATACGGACGAAAACGTAAGAAGACGGATGAAAACGAACGAAAACGTAAGAAAACAAACGAAAACGTAAGAAAACAGACAAAAACGTTAAAAAAACAGACGAAAACGTATATAAACGTAATAAACAGACGAAAACGTAAAAAAAAGGACGGAAATGTAAAAAAACAGATGAAAACGTAAAAAACGGACGAAAACGAAAAAAACAGATCAAAAGCGGTCGAAAACGTAAAAAAACTGACTAACACGTAAAAATACGGAAAAAAACAGACGAAAATGTAAAAAAGCGCAGTAAACCGTAAAAAACGGATGAAAACGCAAAAAAAGGGACAAAAGCGTAAAAAACGGATGAAAACGTATAAAAACGCATGTAAACGTATTAAAACAGATAAAAATGTAAAGAAAACGTATAAAACGGACGAAAACGTTTAAAAACGGATGAAAATGTATAAAAAAACACGAAAACGTACGGATAAAAATGTATGAAAACGTAAGAAAATGGATGAAAACGTAAAAAATGGATGAAAGCGTATAAAAGTTGACAAAAAGAGTAAATTACACCGTCCGTCCTTATGGTTTCGAAATGACGAGTATACCCTAATGGGAAAACATGTTAACGAGCGTCAGTGGGCTTCGTTAGAAGGAAGGACAAACGATGCATAACTTTTGTCACTTAAGGTCGAACGGTACAATTTTTTTGGTGAAAGGACTAACGGTTGCGGTCAATGCAAACCACAAGAACAAACAGTGTAATTTACTCTAGATATAAGAGTAAGGATCAAATAAGAAATAAAAGTAAAATGAGAAGCATGAGAAATAACCATAATCGCACATTTCAGATGCATTTCTCATAAAATTATTTTTCTACATTTGAAATATGTGGCTGAAAATATTTCTCATTCTTCTTATTTTTATTTTTATAGATCCATTCCTCTAAATATAAATCCTTACGAATATACTCCCTCCGTCCCAAAATAATTGGCCTCATTTGACTTTTTGAAGTCTTAATTTCTCAACTTTGATCCTTAATATTTTTGTATGTGTTATGTAATACTTGATGAAAATTACACCAATGAAAAAATATTTAAAAGACAATCCATTCATATATTTTGCATCAATTATTATATAACATAAATAAAAATATTTAAGATCAAAGTTGAGAAATTAAGACTTTAAAAAGTCAAATGAGGACAATTAATTTGGGACGGAGGGAGTATAATCTATTAAATGCATAGCTAGAGTTGCAATCCACTATTTATTTATTTATTTATTTTAAAATGCAAAACTTTTATAGAAAAGCCTCGTGACAAATACCAAACCAAACATACAAAGAGGAGGAAGAGACCAAGAAAAAGACAAAGGCTCAAGCAAAGCACCAAGCAAAAAGACAGAAACCCTACACCGGATGCAAAAATATAACATTAAATTACACACCAACCATATCTTTGAGGGTTAAGATGGTTATAAGCAAGGTTATAAATAGCGTGAGGCGTGTTGTAGCGGCATTACCAAGTCTCGCGTATTTTAATATTTATAAGACGGCACAAAATATAAAAATATTTATATATTTATTATATTTTATATATATCGAGTTTACAAAAAAACGTGGCATAAAACGGCGTGACAGCATGATCAAGTCTCACGTCTTTGCTAGCCTTTTAAAACCACGGTGATAAGTGTCCCTTTTTTTTTCTTTTCCAGCCTTCTTTCTCTAGTTTTACTCATACTTTCCTTTTCTTCTTTTTTTCTCCTCGTCATTTTATTTCTACATTTAATATACATCACAAAAGTAACGAAGGAATGTAAATGTTAACTTATAAGTTCAATTAACAGTTAATATTTAGAAAGTGACTGGGTGGGTGCATGATGTATCTCATCTAACAACATGCTTTCAATTTGATATTTAATCTAATTGTGCTAAGTAGATTTTTTTACACTATTTGCATCTTAGGGATATGAAAAATATATAAACGTTGCCGACACGCACTTGATATTGATGCATCTACCTACCTCTTCTTTTCCTATGAGAAAAATTGTACTCCCCCGTCTCATAGTAAATGTTCCGGTTTGACTTTTTAAGTCTTTTTTTTACTACTTTGACCTTAAATATTTTTGTTTGTGTTATATAGTATTAGTAATACATAGTGAAAATACATTTAAAACTCAATCTATTCATATATTTTGCATCAAATATTATATAACACAAACAAAAATATTTATGGTCAAAGTTAAGAAAATAAAACTAAAATTCAAACTGGACATTTAATATGGGACAGAGGGAGTATCTATTAAATTTTAACTTTAATTACAAGTATTAATCTTAATCAAAGCAAAATCTATAAAATGTTAACTTCATAATCAGTTAAAATATCGTTGTCCACATCAAACTATTTAAGAGGTTGTGCATGTCTAGTGTTCTTGCAATACCCGTCTCTTTCACTGTTTCTATTATTAGATCTTATTAAGATCCTTTATAATAGTTATTTATAATTTTGTAGAAAAATATCGCCAAAGACCCAAAGGCTATTAAATGTGAATGACTTATTGACTAAAAGATTATGGGTTCAACTTTACTTACATGTGAGTGAGTTATCGATAAAAGGCTAGATATTAGCAACTTAGGATATAATAACTTACTTTAAGCCAATACCCTATAAGTTCTTCTAATAAACTAAAGGGTTAATGACATGTAATAGCAACATACTTTTTCATTTGTTCAATTATCAGATACGAACACAAAATAATACAATAATACCCATCCAACTTTGTAAATTATGTGTTGATATCAGCAAATTAACCTTTTTTACCTACACGTGACACAGATGTTAATGTCACGTCATTTTTTATACCTTTTATTTCCACCTCAGCCTCCTAACACCATTTCTCCATTTTAGTAACGCATTTTGCAACACAAATTTGTCACTAATCTCCTTCCTCCTTTCTCCCATTTATTGGTGACCATTTTTGTAACTACTTTTTAAATCACTAAATCTCCTTCCTCATTCCTCCCACTTTTGGTGACATCTTTTAGTGACCACTTTTGTGTCACTAAGTCTCCTTCCTCCTTCCTCCCAATCTTTGTGACTATTTTTGTGACAACTATTTGTGTCACAAGTCTCCTTCCATTTTACAATTTTAAACCAACAATCCATTCATTTCATACATAAGAATATAAGATAACTACAAATATCCATTCATTGTTACATCATAATCCCAATAAGATATTTTGGGCAAAAGATATGGAAACAATAGCAACTTTAACTTCATTATGTCTTGAAGTCTACAAAATTAGTGGACCATTTCCACTACTTAGTGTCTTGATGGATACAATACATAAACTTTAACTTCATTATGTCTTGAAGTCTACAAAATTAGTGGACCATTTCCACTGCTTAGTGTCTTGATGGATACAATACATAAAAGTACTAAAATCCTAATTTGACCATTTCCACTAGTTGTTCAAGAGGATCCTGTGTGATGGTCTTCTCATTCTTACACCTCTTCTCAAAAGAGGTTCTTGTGCAGGTTGTTCCATTTGTGCATGTTGTTCCTTTTCCATTTGTGCAGGTGCTTCCATGGGCACAAAATCATCATTTGCAGGTTCTTGTACAGGTTCTTCAGGTGCATTAGCATTAGCACGTTCTTGAACATTAGATTCCTAACAACATTGCATGACACATAAATTAATTGTATGCTACACTTATAAACTATTAAATAATTTTAAAGAAAGCATGTAATTACCTCATTTTGTCCACTACCACTACCACTAGCACCTGCATCCATTCTCATCCTCTTTAGTGCACTTGCTGTACTCTCAAAACCACACTGACCACCTTTTTTTTTGCCTTTATTTCTTACTTCCTTTGGTGGTGGATCAACTGTTTCATTTGTGCATCTTTTTTTATTATGCCCTCTCTGATAGCAGTTGCCACAAGTCATAGTTCTTCCTGACCTGGATACCCTTTGAGAGTTTGATTCATTTAATTCACTTGGATGCTTTTGCCTTTTAACTTTAGGCCTGCATGGCATTTTTCTCTTCTTAGGAGGCATTGGAGGTGCATGTCCAGTTTTATCCCACATTGCGTGTCCACCTACAGGTTTAATGAAAGAACTATAGCACTTTACCCATGCACTTTTACCATACCATTCAGAAACACCATTAGCAGGATCCTTCAGCAACATTGCATAAGTTGCTACAGCATGGACACAAGGGATCCCTGTCAAATCCCACTGTCTACATGTACATTTGTGAGTTTCCAAGTTTACACCATACCCTTCATTTAGCTTCTTAACCTCAAACTCTTTATAACCACTAGGATAAACTTCCCAAAACCTAAGAAAGTCTTTCAATTTCTCAAGTTCTTTTCTAACAGATGGGGTTATGATATCAGTTAATTCCCTAGCTTTATCAGACATTATTACTAACCTTTGCATCAAATAAATCCTAATATCTTCAAGCATGGTAATAATAGGCTTACCCCTTTGATTTACTATTGCAGCATGGTAGCTTTCACAAATTCCATTCTCAAATGCCCCACAACTCCTATCCATTTGAAAGAAAGCTCTGCTCCATGTATTTGGGTCCCTTTCTACCAACCATTTATGAGCCTGCTCATTAAGGTTGTTAAGTAGTCTCATCTTCTCATCGAACACATGTTTCAAAGTAGCTGAAGCTGCCCCCCAAAATAGATTTTTGAAGTGAAGTCCTGGCCAACTTTTCTTCAAGTTTGCATAGATGTGTCTCGCACACTGTCTATGTTCTGCCAATGGTAACCATTCCCTTACGGCATCTTTAAGACCCTGTCCAAAATAAAACAACAAGCTGATATGTTAGATAATTATCTATCTAGTACATATTTTAACAAGCTGATAAGATAAGTTAGCTAATACCTTGTGGCCATCTGACAATATAGTTAAATTAGCTCCTCTATTAAGATTCACGTCATCACCAAGAGATACAAGGAACCATAACCAGTTGTCTTTATTTTCCACATTTACAACAGCCCACGCAATCGGGTACATGTGGTTATTGGCGTCTCTGCCCATAGCTGTCAATAACTCTCCCTTGATTGACCCTTTCAAGAAACACCCATCCACACCAATCACTTTTTTGCAACCCTCCTTCCATCCATTTTTCAAGGCTGCATTAACATGAATATACATGAATATACACATTCACAATTTTTGAAATAAGTCAACATACTTGCAAAATTTTAGAAACTAACCTTTGAAGCACACATAAAACCTTTTGAAGTAGGTTTTACCACCTGAGCCTTCATCAACATCAAGCTTAACAGTTGATCCAGGGTTAGTTTTTAATAATCTGGATTTGTAGTCCCATAATTTACCATAGTGTTCTATTAACCCACCTTCATACTCATATAAAGCTCTTTGTTTTGCCCTTCTAACTTGTCCTAAGCTGACATTGATCAAGAATTTATCCCTAATTTGGCTTTGTAAATCTCTGTAAGCTATCTTAGGATTACTAACAATCTCTCTAACATAATGACTTGCAATCCACTTGTATGTGACCAATGACCCAAAATCAAATACCCTAGCACAAATGTGATCTGGAATTAGAGTCTTTATCTGAAACGATGCCTCATTCTGCATCCATGAACCCCATAACCTAAACTTGCAGACATTACCTGATTTTTTCTTAAAAAATGACTTTGACATCTGAATTTCATTCCTAGTCCACTTCTTTTTACCTTCTGCAACTATCTCTTTACCCTTACCCTTTGGTGCAGTCTCTTTACCATTGCCCTTTGGTGCAGTCTCTTTACCCTTACCCTTTGGTGCAGTTTCTTTAACTTTCCTACCTACCTTACTAGCACACCTTCCCTCTTCTACATTCCTACCACACAAAACAAGTAATGATTTATAATCATTCCTTTTGTACCAAAGTTGATAGCCGTTAGCTACACCATAATTGGCCAACATAATCTTCATCTCTTCATGATCTTTAAATCTCATTCCTAAGATGGGAGCCATTTCATTCCATGGCTGGTTTGGATTAAATTCAGGATAGACTACTCCAGGTTTTACTTTGTAAATAGGATCCACACTTTGATCCTCTATTTCATCTTCTACAAGTGCTCTTGTATCCCCTTGGTTTGTACCAAATGTGCTCCTAGTGGTTTTGTTAGGATCTGTTTTGCATAACCTATTTAAAAAGGGATCACTTGTGCATCTATTGGGTATGATAACTTCTTCTTCTCCTACATATTGTGGTTCAACAAAGGCTGGTATATCATCTAATTCACACCCATCCTCATCAGAATCCTCTAAATCAGCATCATCTTTTGCAAACCAATCATGGATATCATAGCCATGATGTTCAACATATACATCAATTTTCCCACCATTTCCTAAAGCTACTGCTATAAAATCACCAAATTGTTGTTCATTTTTTAACTCCCTAATCCCATCACTTAAGTCACTACCAGGGAGACAATAAAAAAGGCCAACATGAGGGTATTCAGTAGAACAAGCGATAAAATCAAATAACTTACCATATGTCATGGATTCAAAATCCAAATCTTGCATTATATCTTTGTTGCCCTCAGTATACTCTAACGGAGGCCCAATAAAGAGTCCATCATGATAAAACGTAACTGTTAGGATAACCATTCTGCAATAAAAATAAAAAAAATCAAAATTTAGGGTTACGGCTTATAACAACAAAAAAACACAAAATTGAATTGATCAAATGCATTAATAAGTTAATTAAAAGACTTAACTTTAAAAAGCCCTATGAAATTTAACGAATTGGGAGATCAATTTTAGGTTTAGAGAATTAGGGTTCATGTGCGGGTTTGATATGTGTGTGTGTTTTGTGTTGATATGTGGTGTCTGTGAGTTTTAAATGATAGTCAACATTTAAGTCAACATCTAACTAACGTTTTAAAGTTAAAAAAAAATCCACGTATTGTTTTTTTACCGGTGTAGCCGGTTGCCTGTAAAGCCACGTAAGCAAACGTATGATAATGAAAATAATTTACAAAGTTGGATGGGTATTATTGTATTATTTTGGGTTCGTATCTGATAATGGAACAAATGAGAAAGTACGTAGCTATTACATGCCATTAACCCTAAACTAAAATGGGACTCAATTAATGTGTATTAGTATTTCTTTTTGGGAGAATTCTATATATACCCAATTTAAGAGGGCTTGGTACGGTGGCATCAAATTCATTTCAGTCTGATGTGACATCTAATTTGGCGCTGTTAGTTGCATGTTACCATACCCCCTTCCTTCACCCCTTTGAGTGAGTTGCTAAGCCAGTTCACTCACCTTACGATCCTGAAACGTGTGTTGTGTGTGAATGTTGTGTTTTAATTGGGTATGGTGAGCCTCAAAAGAGTTGTTTTGGCTTGAATTACAAATGAGGGAGGTATTTTGGTGTGAATGGATTGAGTAAGTTGGTGATGTGGTGCTGAGTTGACGCCAAAAAGTGAGTTTTGGCATGCCACCATATCCTGTGCTCTAAGTATCAAAATGCCATATATACCCAAAATACAATATACTCAAAATACATGTTTTGAATGCATGATATACAATGCATTTAACATATTTTTAATAAATATGATATTATAGTATTTTAGTTGGGTATATATGAAATTGAACCTTTCTTTAAATCGAATGTAGAACACAAAGCTGAGGATGATTAACATTATGATTTTTACTAATTACTGTACTAAGTCATCATAGTAAAAGATCCTATTATTGAATGCAATGAAACATTTTTTTTATTGGTGTCCATAATGAAAGACAGATAGATGACAGGTAATTGCTTACATGTGAATTCAGACAAAATGATTGTCATGGATCCCCCTATCATGTATTAGTTACTCATTTTTCCCATTATCCCTTCTTCATCCACACATCCCATTATTTGCACACCATCTCATTTCTGTTTTTTAGTTAGTCATGGCATTCGCAGGTACAACCCAAAAATGTATGGCATGTGACAAGACCGTGTACCTTGTCGACAAGCTAACCGCGGACAATCGTGTTTTTCACAAAGCTTGTTTTAGATGCCACCATTGCAAAGGCACCCTCAAGGTTCTTTTTATAAATAGTCTAATGTTACTAGATCTGCACATGTTGTTTACTGATGTTACTAACTTACTAACCATTGAATCTTGAATTTGGGCTGATTGCAGCTTAGTAACTACAACTCTTTTGAGGGAGTTCTATATTGCAGGCCACACTTTGATCAACTTTTTAAGCAGACTGGCAGCTTAGACAAAAGCTTTGATGGTAAAAAAATTAAGCACAGTTTCGATTGTTACTAAGATTTAATATGACCCATCAAGTTCATTACTTATTGATCATGTGTTTCAGGTACGCCAAAGATCGTGAAGCCGCCAAAAACCATTGATGGCGAGGTATGAATTTAGACTAAATCTAGATCCAATATCTACTGCCAGATCTATTTTAATTGGAAATTGACATACTAATTAGCCCATGAACTATTTACAGAAGCCAATGGCTAATAAAGTGTCAAGTATGTTTGTGGGAACAAAAGATAAATGTTTGGGATGTAACAAGACAGCGTATCCAACGGAAAGGGTAAACTACAAAACTCATCTTTTAGTATTGTTTCTATGATTCAAGAATAATGCTACTAAAAGCTGAAACGCACGTGTTGTGAATGCAATATAGGTGACAGTAAACGGAACTGCGTACCACAGAAGCTGCTTTAAATGCATTCATGGTGGATGTACCATCAGCCCATCAAACTACATTGCACACGAAGGTCGTCTTTACTGCAGACACCATCACACCCAACTTATCAAAGAGAAGGGTAACTTGAGCCAGCTCGAGGGTGACCATTCTGCCAGAGCTTGAGAAGTGACACCTTCATTATAAGTTGTAAAAGGCGCGGATGACTATCTTGTAACCTTACCAATATATCTTGTGCTTCTCGTTTTATGCTTGATAAAGAGATGGAAGTCTGTTTTCTTATTTCCTTATCGACTATCTACATCTTTGTTCTTTCGTTGTGACACTGTGAATGAACTTTTGGAATTTACAAGATTGTTCTGCCTCTTATTATACGCAAGTTCCTATTGATACTAGAATATATGAGCTTCATATTCAAAATTCTTGAGCTGCATCAGCTTACATCCTACAGTCTTCCGCATTTTCTACAAGATTTACTTGTAATTGTTGTTGTGTCCTTTGCTTCAAAGTTCTACCTAAAATCCATATGAAACATAATTCTTCTTCCTGCAATGTTTACATATGAATTTCAATTTTTAAGACATTGTGCTTAGAAAAGTCGATATGGAGTTGTAACAACAAGAAACTATCTGATAAACATAGTTCCATTTGGACCAGGATATCCCAAGCTAACACAGAATACGAACACAAACACAGTGTATGAACACAGCATTAAGAAAAAGTTCATACTATTACAGAATTATTTGTAAAGTTACAAACAAGGCCCTTACAAGGGTGGTTCTACAATTGGCACATCGGCCAAATTCAGTAGTAATTCTGAATAACCGTAAATGATTGCCTAAAAAAGTACCTGAAAATCAAAAAGGTGTTGATTTCACTATGATTTACCACTACTGAGGATACTTGGGGCTCAACAGCCACAGGCTTCCATGAGCTCTGTAATATGGGTTTGAGAGGTTCAATTCTAGCCAGGCCATTTGACGTGCTTCCGCAGTTTCATCTTCCATGAATTGTCTTTATTACCATGCTATGGAAGATCTATAGATCAGTTTCCAATCATGCATAGATCTAGATAAGATACAATGTCTAATCTATATTCTATTAAGGTACAACAAATATGAATAAACAAAAAAAGCAAATGTTGCAGACATATTGAAACTGAACATACAGTGAAGGAAGTAACTTATTCATCTAGACAACAGGAAGCATATCTACTGGGTTGAGCCTTGACAAGGTGGCACGGATCTAATTCAGATCCGTATGTAACCTTTTTTTGAACAAAGATCACTCTAAGCAACGATCATCAAAATCTACAAAGGTTGCATTGCATCTAACAAGCAGCCATCAACTGCGATATGCTTCAAGTCTATAATGTGATTATCACGAAGAAACCCAAATCCAAATGTTCCATCACCATACTGCCAAATCCTTCCCTCCACCTGATGAGGATTTACAGTAGTGGGCCCCACCAATCCTGGTAACACAAGATCATAACTTGAGTTGATGTAAAGAATCCGTGACACAGCTTCCATCTCAAGATGTCCAGGTGGGAGAAGATGTTCACGAGTATCAAATATAGATTCTTCTTCAGAAGAAAATGGTGATTCAAAAAACGTAGTGTTTGAGGTCCAAAATACTGGCGCGTAGCTGGAGAAAGGTTTGCAAGAATCCCCAATTCTTCGACACGCGATACCACCAATGTCATCATATGCCACAAGATAGAAGTCCAAATTTGCATCTTCACAAATCCCCTGCAGATATGAACCATCTTAACATACCAAACCATATAGCTATTCTGAAGTTCAAGGAGGTGTTTTCCATGGCATCTTCAAATGATTATGCAATATGAAATAATCAGAATGAAGTTGTGATACCGAGTCTTGTTCCACAAATTCTAAATATATAAGGTATTACATAGGAAATGACCACTAAAATACTCACGTAAACTGATTATTTTGGGGTCAGTTAACTATACCCAAAACTAATATCTACAACTATAAAATGCAATAATCAAATAATCACTTGCCAACACCGTAGAAGTTCAAGATGGTGTTTCACATTTTGGAAAATGATTATGTTATATGCAATAATCAGAAGAATAGGATAACCAACTTTATGCATATTCTGATTATTGAAGGAGTTACTAGTAAAATAACACTAACTAATCAGATAATCAGAATCGGTTTTGTCACAACTACAACCCTCAAATCAATCAGATAACCAGAATTTATACCACAAAACTGATTATCTAATACTTGAAAACGCAATAATCAGATAATGACAATCAAATCGCAACAATTCACAAATTACATATCAAACGATGATAACCAGTTACCTTCCAAAGACCCTGCAATGGCCTCAAACTTGTAGGACAATAATTAACAATCTTAACAAAATGCTCAGCCTCCCATTTCTTATTCCCATTCCTTTCCTTCTCCCTCCTCCTCTGCCTCCTCCCCGACGGACTCGTCCTATTCGCAAAATACTGATAAATCTCCGACGTAATCCTATCCGGCGGCGACCCACTTTCCAACAACACCAACTCATCATTCCCCACATTCCCGCCAAATCCAACTCTTTCCTCAATCACAATATGAAACTGTCCCATATGATTCACATCAATCGAAACCAGCTCATCATTATTATTAGACCTTATCAAATCACTAATCGCATTCGCACTCATCTCCGACCGATTCTTCATACCCATTTCAAGAAAATTAACAATCTCACCTTTCGGCGAAATACCCATGTACAAAAAAGGCTCCTTTACAACATCATAGCTCCCGTTTTTCGACGGCGAAACCTTAAAACCAGTAATAAAACTCTCCCCCCATTCAAAAAACACCAAACCAGGAACCTTACTAAAACCAGAATCATGGGATGATGTTCTTGTCTGTGTCTGATTACTACTACTTAACCTCCAAAACCCAATAAGATTCTCATATTCAATCAAAGTTTTATAAAGAGATTTAAATGTAATGTTACCATTACCCCATTTTGTGATATGGGTTTTGGACCCAAATCTACGGTGACATAATGAAAACCAAAGCTTTGAGTCTGATTTGCAAAGGGCTAAAAAGCGTTTGGAAGTTGATGCAAATGATGAGATTTCTGATGGGGTTAGGAATGATAGGATTGAAAGCTGCACGTCTTCTGGAAAATCTGTGAATTCGATGTTGGTGGTGCTGAGATTTGTCATTTTTTTGGTTTTTTGTTCAGGGAAAATTGGATTGAAATTGTGTTTTGATTGAAGAAATGTGAGAGGTGATTGAAATGAAACAGATGTACGGATTTTTTTTTATTTATTTTTTTTTTTTTTGGTATATTCGAATATTATAATTATAAGTATACTAATGGGAGGATACGAAACGGCGACAAAACATGTCGTTTAGGCTCCGCTTGATTTCGGTTAGTCCAAAGGCCAGGCCCATCTTTTTTAGGCCCTCTTACTTCTCTTATACGTGTACGCTGCACACTGAAACGTGGCGCCATATTACTTTCTTCGTTTCTAACGATCGTTGTTATCTCCTCGGTTCTGTTCTCTTCGATAATCACCGCCGGTTGTTTGCAGATTTCGTATTAGGTAAATGCTTTTTCGTTGTTAGATGTTTGATGTCGCTTATTTGTGGTATGTGTTTGTGTTACCGTTTTTTTTTTTTTTTTTTTTTTTTTTTTTTTTTTTTTTTTTTTTTTTTTTCTTTTTGCCTTTGCCTGCGCTATTTGATTGCTGTTGCCTGCGCTATTTGATTGCTGTAAGATTGTTAGGAGATCGGTGTCTTATGATTATAGGCTGTCTCATAGGAGATGAAAACTAAAAGTAGGGCCGTGCGTAGGAATAGTTGTGGGTATGAGTTGCAGGATGATGTAGGTGTTACCGGTGGCGCCGCCGTCAATGATGTTGTTTCTTTTATTTGGGATGCGTCTTTGTGTTGTTTTTGTTGTTGCAGACCATCATAGCACCGCCTTTGATATATCTAGAAGACGATTGAGATAACATCAAAGGCTCTCACATCTATGATATCACCGCTTAACACAAATCACAACGGCTCCGTTTGATGTAAACGGTGCGACCGCCTACCCTTCCTGTCTCGCTTCTAGAACTGCAGACGGTATTTTTTTGGAACTGTTGCGCTGTCTTTGTTTTTTTGGTAGCCTGCCATATTGTCCCGTATAAGATTCAAGATTCAAGATGTGTGTTTGTTGTACATGTACCACAGGTAGATGTGAGTTTTAATTCTTTTGAATTTTTTTTTGGTTAGGTATAATCTAGAGGTTTATGGGGTTTTGGTAGCTTTTAGTTAAATGGTCTTTGGGTTAATTGTAAGTTTTGATTATGTGACAAATTCAACTCTTTTGAAATTTTAATTTTAAGTACTTATTTTGAAAAATTGTTTATCATTCGATGAGATATTAGACTGTAGGGATTGCCATCAGATTTCTGTGCTGGATATGTTCTAGACTTGCCGTTTTGTAGTTATGTTGTATGGATGCCATCAGAATTGTGTGTTCTATGCCATCTATTAACAAACTTCGTTTCTTATAGGCAACTATGAATAGGCACGATGAACGTTTGCAATGAGATTTGAATTGTTCGTTTGGAAATTCCCCGTATAAATTTAGGATACAAAACGGTTCCGAGTGATGTCGTTTAGGGTTGATTTTTTTCTCCTCGCCCAAGTGCCGTGTTTTTCAGCCCATAGCATGACTCTTACCGCCTTCAGAAACTGATAAATATGTGTGCCTCGAAAATCCGATCTTCTAATCTTTTCTGGAACTGGATAAGTGTCCTTTGCATACCTTTGTTCTTGCTACTGATTTTTGACTATCTTTTGGAACGCGCGAAGAGGTACACATTTTTTTTAATTTTTGAAATTAGGCTTTCGTTATAATTTTGGGGTTTTGTTAATTCCGTTTTTTCTGATGATTTTCTGTAGGTTATTGGTCTTTGTTTAACTTGCTAATAAGGAGATGAGTTCGATTCGAGGTATTTTTGATTTGTAAATTGATGTTTGTTTGTGTGATTTGTGATTTAATTGTAACTGATTATAACTGATATGTATAATGTTTGCTATCAGTTTAGGTTATTTAATAATCTTAATAGGGAATTTATAGTGTTCCATGATTTTTGTGTCCTTATTGTGCTTTCCCTTTTTTGGACAGGGCTTACAATCAGTCAATTGCACTATTTTCAGATCGGAACTCATATCAATCACTTACTTTGATCCATATCTGTTGAAGTTGGAATTTTGATGGGGTTGGGCTTCATTGTGTTTCATTTGGCTGTTAACTTTTGAATCACAGCTAAGTTGTTCAAGCTCCCTATTTTAGATGGGATAGTACCAGTGAAATTATTGCTAGAAAGATGAAGGGCTACATACACATGCGAAAATCCTAGCACATATTAAGGAGGCAGTGATGAGTCACCATGAGATCGGTTGAAGGTACGATCGTCCGTATCTTGGCGGGGCAACCAATTAGGTTTGCAGCCATGCCGGATGTATCGACCCTCAATTTGTTCCCTATCCGAGCCTCATACTTACTTCGTTTGTTTGTTCAAGTTCCTGTTTAGGTCTTACTAATATGTGAATTAATCCGGCGTTGTTATTCCATTTGTGTTTTGTTGAGCTGATATTTTGCTGAATATGTGCCTTATTAATAACAGTATATAGAAAAGGCAATGATGATAGTTAACGGGCTTTGATGATTCTTATGATTTAAGTGAAATTAAATGGGTCATCGAAAACTTGAAAGTAACCTGGCGGGGCAATGACCGGGCGGCATGGTATAAATGATTACTTTGCAACCGAGTCTGTTTGCAGCCATGGTGAAGTTCATATGCTTCTATGACCCGGTCCGTGTTTACTAATCTGAGCCTGACTGTTTATGTTTCAATGATCCGACTGAAGGTGCTTTTAACAACTTTGTTCTATTCGTCAGCCCATCGGCTCACTGCAAACTTTAGTTTGCGGGTGTTTTTATCATTGAAATTGCTAACGGGTTGGGAATGACCGTATCTTGGCATGGTGTTTATAATAACGTAGCCATGGCGGGTTTTTCGGGTTTATACTAACGTAGACAGAACAACGGGTCCGCAACCTGCTACAAAACGGGTCCGCGAGATGTCGTTTAGGACTAATCGTTTTGTATCCTCAAATTATATATATAGTAATTCGCATGTTGCTAAGGCGATGATGATAATTTTGTACATTTACATTCTTTCGACGGCCGTTCCTTGGCGGGGCAACCAGAATTGTCGTTGCAGCCATGGTGTGTGTTTAATGTCGATTCTATATGTACATATCTGAGCCTCATTTTTTGTTGGGATGCTATATAAACACAAGGATCAGAACTACGTGAACATGGAAGATAAACTGTCCGCGGAAGATTGTCATCACCTGATCTCACTACAGGTTAGTTTTTTCACTACTGTGTTGTTTTAGGTATGAATGAAGGGACAAAAGCAAGTTGTAGCAGGTTGTGCAAAAGTGACAGCCAAAAACATTCCACGGCTCGAGGTTATTCAATTATACTTTTACATATTCTATGCCCAGTTATTCACGTTGTATTAACCTTCGTATTGTATAATCTCCGCAGCTATATACGCACCAGTTCACAATGTATATGACATTTGAGTGGAATCCACGGACAAGACGCAGATAATTGCATACTGAGCCTCGCTGTTCACAGTCAGCGTCTATTAAAGGTAGGTTAATTTATACATTCAGTGATTACGATATTGTTGAATCGTGAATATTACATGCCTTATTTCCTTTTAAATAGTATCCAGTTTGCGGTTTACGTAACACTATTGTATTCGTGATTGTTGTTATTGTAGGTATAACTGCAGTACATCCAGGTTGTGCTAATTTACTTGGAAACACAAGCCTCGGACAGTGAAACGTTCGAGGTTACTTCACTATTAGTTTTTTCTGTATTGTAAATATAAACCGAAAGGAAATTGTCGCCTTGGCAGTAAACGGTTCTCACAGGTAGCGAAACAGACGCATTTTTCTTTGAACATTTGATACGTATAAAGTTTTTTACCACAAGTTTGATTATTTAAAATCGCATAACCACTTTCATAGCACATATTCAGACATCCCCTTATTTGCTATTGTGATGTTATGTAGCTGACGGTTGCCAACCAGGACACAACTAGAAGATTTGAGAAAATAGTGCAGCTTAGTTTGGGTAAAAAAACGCAACAACAGAAACTTGAATATGGCATTATGGGTCTTAGCTTGACTGTTGAATAAGGACTGACTGTATGTTGCATATGCAGGTACAAAATAGTGGTGCTGTGACAAAATTGACAATGATTGACTCTCCGGTGGACCTCAATAGTATGATGAAAAACAAATGAAATTATCCGAAGAAGTGGACATAATAAACCGAAATGCATCAGCCAGCAGGTATCAAAATATATTCTTTTTTGCGCGTTGAAATACAAATTAAGATGATAGATTACCTTGGTCTGAAACTTGGTTTATTTTGATATTAAGTTAGCAATTGTTGTGTTGGAGAGATTGCAGCGTTATTGGAATTTTAAAAATGCACACATATTGATGTGCAATTTGCTAAACAACGGAAATTTGAAATGTAAGGTTTTTGTTGCAAACAATTGGTTTGAGACAACTGATGTTATTCTGTTTTTTGCAAGTTTGTATTTTTTTTACTAGGCAAAATGCTGTCCAAACTAAGATTTAATGTATGCTAATTTTCTTATTTTTACTGTTTGTGGTATGAGTATAATTTGCGGGTTCTGAATTACTATGTAAGCCATTACTGGAATGTGCGCATCAGTCTTTGTTGTGTAAATCT
This sequence comes from Chrysanthemum seticuspe, assembly GCA_019973895.1. Classification (NCBI taxonomy): domain Eukaryota; kingdom Viridiplantae; phylum Streptophyta; class Magnoliopsida; order Asterales; family Asteraceae; genus Chrysanthemum; species Chrysanthemum seticuspe. The sequence goes on from BPTQ01000009.1 coordinate 138,792,397, forward strand.
TATATATTGAATCTCAAGGTCGTTGCCAGTTGTTATTTTTACAAAGTTTTTTGGGAAGTGGATATTTCAGGTTGTCATTTTCTGTTTTTAACTGTTCTTGGTTTTTTATGTTCAGGATTCTGATACTTCTATTGAGGATTACATGACTTCCACCGCTTCCAAGAACCCAACCTATATTCCCCACAAAACTGGAAGGTGCCAAGTTAGGAGGTTCAGCAAGGCTCAATGCCCAATTGTTAAGCGTTTGACCAACTCTCTCATGATGCATGGAAGAAACAACAGTAAGTAGTTGACGCCTGTCCGGATCATCAACCATGCCATGGAGGCTATCCACTTTTGGACTGACGCCAACTGTATCAAGATCATTGTTGATGCTGTCATTAACAGGTACATTTTAGCTTGCTTGCTGTTAGGACATCCGTTGTTGATGTTCCTCTTATGGTTAATAGTGTTTGTACTCTTTGATAACAAGATGTTAATAAGCACTCTAAAGATACCTAACAGTATTTTGGCCTTTGATAAACAATAATATTAGTTATGTTTAGGGATATAGAAGTTAAAAATGACATGCTTGGACTACCGATTTGCTCAGCAAACTACCTTAATAAGCTCTATGCTGAAAAAAAAACAGCTTTATGCAATAGGAAACAAAACAACTCACTGTGCCACACTGATCTATGTGAAATGATTTGTAAACCGGTGACAAAAAACAAGACTGGAGAATGCCATGCATTCAAAGTTTGTGGATTATAGCTGATTAGTTTGTTACGGAAGCAAATTATTAACTTAAAGTAGTTAACTGCCCCGCCGCAACGCGGCGGTTTCGGGGCAATCCTTGTTGAAATAAACTTGGAAATTTGTTATTAAAAAAAGTTAAAAAGAAAAGGAAAGGAAACTGGAAATTTCTTTTTCTTTTTTAAATATTCGATAAAAATAATCACTCACAAAATAATTGAGTTAAAATCAAAGTACAATAATCACTAAAAAAACCCAATGAGCAAAATTAGCAAAACATAAGCGCATGTTTAGAACATAAGATTATATGCTTAATTATTTAAAAAAATAAAAATAAATAAGCTACTGAAAATATAAGTTTTGTTCGGCACACAAAAAAAAAATGTAGCTGGTATTGGTGCTGTTATTGGTGATGATGCTATTGTTGTTGTTGACATTGTTGTTGACAAAGATTAAAATTTGTAGTTTTTTGTTTGTTGTCATGGTGTTTGACTAATTAGCTGTATTTTTACACTTACACTATAAGTGTAAAATGATATAATTTGTAAAAAATAATCTCCTTAATCTTTTAAAAAATGGTTTTGAGAACATATTTTTCTAAAATAATCCGCAATCTTTGTCACTCAAATACTATTTTTATTTTTTAACTAAAGCTTTATTTTTCAACAACATATAGCTTATAGATATAATTTCAATTTTTAGGGTATGTTTGACAAAATTAAATGGTGTTGTTGATGTTGCTTGTGTTGCTGTTATTGTTGATACCGATGTTTGTGGTGTTGTTGAAAAAGATTATTTTATTATTTTTTATTTTTTTTTTGTAGTGGTGTTTGACAACATATCTTTACTTTTAGATTAAAAGTGTAAAATGACAATAATTTTTTTTAAAAAAAGGACAAAAACAATCTTCAGAAATTTTTAAAAGCTGATTTTGGAAACTTATTTTTTTGAAGCCTATTTTTCTAAAATAATACACAATCTTTGTCACCAAAACAAATATTATTTTTTTGACCCAAGTTTATTTTTGAACAAAATAATTTTTAGAGGATCCTTAATTTTACACAATCTCTCACGCCAAACATGCCTTTAATCTTCCGTTTGATCTCAATTTCTAGCAAGTAACAGTTACTTTCACCAAATGTATCATAATCATATCACAAAATACTTTGATTAGATGAAAATCTTCTAAAAACGAGGTCTTGCGGAAAGAATACATAATTAAATTACGTTGTGCATCATTTGAAGAACAACCATGCGTCACAATATCACCTGAATAAATCAGGAGGGAGTTTTGCATCATGTATTGTCCATTATTGGATCCACTGAGTAAGTACATGTGACCCAAATATTGTTTAGCAAGCGGACAAGTTTACTTCAAGTTATACATGGCCACATGGGTTTCTGTTACCAACAGATAAAAACGTTATTTACTCATTGCCTTATTTTACTTCAAGTGATCGTCTTTCGTAGCAATTATAATATTAACAGCATTATGAAATGACGTAGATGTGGGTTCTCTTTATATATAAGAACTAGTCTCATGACCCGGCATGTAAATTGGTAAATATTATTAATTTATTTTAAGTTTGGTTATAATAAATTTGACATAAATGTTTCAACGGTAGGTCGTATAAATATGTTTCTTTAAACGATGGACGTGAATGGTTCTAATAGATTGATAATATGTTAGTATGTTAGGCACATATATCATTGAAAAATAGGCACATATATTGAAGCATTTGCCTTACATAAGCGAATTGCTAAATTAACCAATCTGCAAGATTTTGTGTTTGAGCCGTTGGTGTTCGGTTCCAATTTATATTTTGTTTCAAAAAGGGCGTAACTCAACAATTTGCTTCTTAGTCTGCAACTCATGCTTTCTCATTGCAGCTTCCTTTTCCACCCTTTACTGCAATTTTTTTGATGCAGTTGGTTGATCAAGCTCAAAATATTTGTTGTTCGGTCTAATTAAATATCAGTTGCTTCAAATTTTTGAATATCACCATCTACTCTCATTTCACAAGACAGTGGGTCCAACTGATATTGAAATGACGTTGCTTTAGTTTGCTTACTTCAAATGCTATAACAGTACATCTTTTATTCATTTTGTTATACTTCGGTCACATACTCGTAACTCATTCCCTATAGGAACTAAAGTCTGTGTATACACCTTTGCAAGGGCACATTTATATTCACCTCGTTTCTCATCCATTACATTTCTGCATTAAAAGAACACATAGCTTCCAGCATTGTGATTATTGGTTTCCCCTCTGATAGCTTTCCTAATTACCAAGTTCCGACTTTCACAAGCTTTCCCAGTTTCTAAATAAGCTCTTGACCATGTTTGAGGATTCTGGTTTAAATATTATATGCACCGAACCCTTTTTGACATTTTGCCTGACTCGCGCTCATTGTACCACCAATGTCATGCCGGCTCTTCACGCTCTCAGCCTGCATCACTAAACACAAGTTATCAGTAAATTACAGTACAATGATTACCATTCACTCATATCTCATTTTCGTTTTGTCATCCACTTATAAAAAGTTGCTATTAATTAGGCAATCAATCATCTTAACTTTTCAAAGATGGCACTATTGTAAAAGTTTTTGTATAGTTGCTTTGCAAGACACAAAGGCATGTATAAAATGCTTGTTAAAATTGGCACATGAAGTGAGTAGATCATAGCGCTATAATAATCATTTCTATGCACATAATGTTTATACATGCATCAATTGAATCAACTGATTCTTTAGAGTTCATTTTTTAGTTGCAGCTCAATGTGGTATAAAACTTTCACACATACATATATAAATGTTATGTTAGGTGTAGTCTAGCTCTTAAGATTATTATACATCAGTAAAATTGTGAAAAAGACCTGTCAGTAAAAAGATCATGAGCCTTAAATACATTAAGGTAGTGCCATGTAACATAGTTTTGGTACGGGTTGACCAGATTGGAGTCGGGTTATGTCAATCCAAAAGCGGTTTTTGTCAAGAATTTGATTAAGAAAACAGAATCATATCGTGTCAAATATGATTACGACAAATATCAAAAAAGTACACATTCAACATAATTTTAACTGATTAGCATGTTTGCCATGTATTGTTTAAATAAACTATTTCATTTTACGCATTTGACCCACATAAAAAACTACACGTATTGATCCACTCAAAAGTTACCGGGTCAAAATTATTATCCTTAACCCAACCCAAATGCTACAAAACTTTACCTTGGACTAAGCAATGTTGTATGAGGGAAGAGAAACTAACATTTAGAAGCTCGTGGTCCTAAAATACTTTGCTCGTTGTTGCACAAACCAATTGCATTTAAACTACTATGTCAAAATGAAAATTACATACCAATTTCTAAAAACCAAAGATGCAAGGTTAAAGCAACCTTGAATATGATTTGAAATTAGCATTTCCATTTAGACGGGGTTGATTATTTTTTTTGTGCTACTTTAAGGGGTGTTTGGGTAAGTTCATGTCTAAAAGCTTTTGTATTTTTAGATAGTCTCAATGCAAGGGATTGTGCTTATTAGCTTATTTGTCCCTTACAAAGTGATGAACCTTCAGAAATAAGCTTAGCCAAACACCTTAAAAGTGATAAATAGTTATTTCAAAATACATTAACTCATTAAGCACCTAGACTATACTTGGCCAAACACCCTCACACTACAGTGCTTAATTTTTGTAACTACAGGCTTAGATCAATATTTGCATTGCGTTACGGCTATGTGTTCAAAGTGATAATGTATTTCTCTATTCCTAATCCTATTATGGAACCAGAGTAATGTGTAATGATAGTATCAATATCCTATACATAGAAATCCAACATTAATAAACTTATCGAACTATGCTACTGATAAAAACAAAATAGTTTCAATATAATTCTAAAAGCGAAGACAGAAAGAATAAAAAAAAGATTGAAAAAAACCTTATGTGTGATGAGTACATTAGAGAAAAATCAGTGATTTTCCATACCTTGAAGTCTGCATTAATCATTTATCGCTACCTCATTAATTTCAAGTTGACAATTTAAGCATCTTCAAATACATACCTCATTTTTCATTGGATGACAAAGAACTAATTGATGAGCATGCAAGTAGTACCCACAGTCTCCGGGAACAGGAATTGCAGGCATGTGATAACAATTATGACATGCATTCATTTTTTAAAGGTTAATGATTCTTTTACCTGCATATAAGGAAAACAAATATAATACAGTATGTAATTCTCAATAATAAATTAGACTTAGAATAAGTGTTTTACCCATCTTCCGCAAATGTTTCATCTGCAATTTCAAGAACATAGCACTGTGGTTTCCGGCTAGTAACATAAAGTGCATCACCTTCGACAAAGAAACGTGAAGAACCAATATTGCTAATGTGATAAAGGTATTCAAAAAATGGGATGTCCAACATACTTTTGTGAACAGAATATAAAGTATGGATTGTTCTGATGAAATAGGGGTGTTTGGGATGATTGGTGGTTGCATGAGGCAATATTCTAGTAGGCGAAAAAGTATGAGCGAAAAAGTATGAGTCACTGGTCTTCGTCATGTAGAAGCCTCAAAAACATTGACTCATATTTGAAAGTGATTTAAGGTGTCGTTACCTATTTCAACAGTAAATTAGGTATGATAAGTCAAAAAATGTAGAACTCAGTAACAGTAATTTCAAAATAAGCTTGCCAAGAGGTTTGACCAGTGTCAAGGCGTACATTATATACAGGAGACACATAAGAACATCTTAAACAACAACAAATAGAGTAGTAATAAAGTTACCTGCATCCCAGTAGTGCTATCAAATCCAACGTATACAAATATGATTGGTTCGCAGAGGCTTCAATGTATCAAACACCAGCATCACATATTAGGCTCACAGCATAGTCTTCCACATGCTCGTTGACAAAATTGTACAGAGCACTATAATACCATTGTTTTATATTTATTGATAAATTCTAGGATCGTTGCAAAGATAGCTACATGTCATGACCCGATGTTTAAGGAACTTGAATGAGTAAAAAATGATCCAGATACCTGTATGCGCAGCAGTAGAACCAATCATCTTTTGTCGCGTTGATGTATGAGAATATCATACTTTTTGCTGGTAATAAACAACCACCTTCTGTCGCGTTGACCGAATATCAGCAACAGTAGTACCAGTCATCTCCGTTAGCTGAGTATCAAACAGAACAGATGAAGCACTTCCGGTACAACCTTGCATTCATAGTAACTTTGAAACTGGATTCAAATAGAATTAGATATATTATTAAAAGAGGATACTTTGGTATTGCGAATAAACAATTAAGTTGCAAAATACGGCTTCATGTCACTGCACACCACTTTATGGTATGTAAAATTATACCAAAAAAAAGAGAAAAACGTAAAATTTATAGCCCGGCTTTAAACCAAAAAAATCAGTTAGAGTTTCACATTTTCAGCATTCTACTTAATAGATGACGGATCAAACCAAGTTAAAAGTTACGAATGATCAATTGGTTAATTTATAGCTTTAAGAGGAGGTGCCACTGGAGTTGGTTTTGGTGGATTAGCGGGTTTAGGTGGATTGGGTTTAGGCTTTTTGGGTAAACACTTTGGCTAAAAGTTGCTCACAACCAATATTTTGGTGATAAATCTAACACACACTTGATGTATGTTGAAACCAAATAATCACTATAATATATCTTGTTAGACTCATAAAATGACCTTTGCACAAAGTGGCAGTAACAATCCAAAACAAAACAAAACTATCACAACTACACTCTGCTTGTACTTCTGAGTGAAATTTATACACAGAGTGGTGATAGCAAATGTTAAACATTGACCAAACTTTGTCAAAGATGGAATTTTGGTGATTTTTTATCTGATCTAACGACATTAGGTTATTCATCACATGCCAGTAACAAATGTTATTTCATGATTGAATAGCTTGTTCGATTTAAAAAAACACATATAGCCAGCAGAGATATCCAAACCAACATGCTTTAGATCATATTAATGATAAATGTAAGTACCTTTTCCTTCAAAGACTCGAGCTTTAGAGTACATGTCACTGGTAGCATTCACAAGTGACCCTATTTCACATGATCTTTCAAGCCATGCTACCATTCGTTCAGCTCCAAATGCAAATCCACTCCTGATTAGATGATTGTAGAACGTTTGGTTTGGCAGTGATTCTTCAACTTCCATATGTTCCACCCAAGTAACCTGTTGATAACGGCACAACATGATGGGCTGTGTGTATAAACAATGTATGTGCGTCTATACAAACCTACCTTTTGATAGACCTTCGGAAATGGTTTGAATCAAGCATCTAGAAGGAAGGAAACGAAACTTATCTGAGGAGGGACAATGTGAAATTTCTGAAACGATCCACATGCCTTGATCAATTTGTATATACGCTCTAAGGAGATTCATGAAACTCCTTTTGGCAACCATGCAGGGCGAAGTGGTTTGCAACTCTTTGCGCACCTGTATGTGCGAACAAATTAATCCCTGATAAGTGTACGTAAAATTTAAAAACCAAAAAGTAACTGTATACCAGGAGCAAGGTCCCGTATGAGGTATATATCTAAATCTGCTCAGGATGAAAAACTAATATGAGTGTTAGCATTGCTTAGAGATATTTTATGTTCATGCTTACTAATATTTCTAACTGGACTCATATCCCCAGAAGTAGAGTCGTACTACAAAAGTAAGGCTAAAGAAAAGAGTCTGTAACTTCAAGGTGTTAAAGTCAGCATCCTTGTATACCACTTTTTAGTAACTTCCGAGCGTTATATTCAGTAACCAATGCTTATAAAACTTGAAATCAGTAACCAAAGTTGACACAGGTATCACCTGTGGATAAACTTTTAAGTTGGTTTGTTCTATTTTCTGGAGAGATGTCAATATGGTAGCGAAATACCACTTCACAATTACAAAACTAAAACAATTTAAACATGTCCATTTATTGATGTATTATTTTTAATACTCTATACCTTGGCTGAATCATGATGAACATTAATAGCCCTTCAAGAGTCATCAACTCTTTCAAGTCACACTACACAGGAAAAAAATACATAAGCATTACATAAATAGAAACACAAAACACAAATGCAAAACATTCATGAAATTTGGTTGCTTTCATCTTTATTTAAAGTTATAACATGTTAAATTCTCAATCGTTGTAAGCATCAGCATATCCAAGTTGTGTAAAACACTTAATATTACACACGCCAAAGAGTAACTCAATTATGAAATTATCACTCAATTTTAATAATAATATAACCCAAGAAGTTTACTGATTGGCACTTGGCCATGAAATAGAAAAATCAGGATAGTGGTTCTTTCCACTTGCTCTTTATTTTACATTGTTCTTGTTCATCTAAACACTGTTAATAGCTATTGCCTCCACAACTCATATTCGGAAGTGATCAAGAAAACCAATTAGATAACCAATTAGTTGGTCAAACCATTCCTAAAAGCGAAGAGATGATTTTAATATGTGTCATTGCTATATGCTAATGGGATTTGCATAACATTATTCTAGTGAACTAAACAGTTGTGTTTATGCACATTCCCAAATGGCAATGAACTCGGTTTTCACATAGCACCAGATGGATGTATCTCTTAGTATAAACTACTATTGGAATGGGTCAATCTTATCTAAAAACTACAATGCAAAAATACCTTAACACTAACCATTAGTTTATAATCACACTCTCATACTGTAAGTTGAATACTCACCATAACTTTCTCCCAACACCACTCTTTGTCCCGTCGTCTTCATCATTCTATAAAGGCGATTTAAACTATAAAGGCGATTTGGTGATAAATACTTACTTCAACCTGTGGAGTTATAGGCATTTTTGTATTTGCTCAGCTAATTCCTTTACACTTGGGTCCTGCAAGTTCCAAGAAAAAGGGATATGGTAGTGTAAGTTGCCACTGCAACCAAAAAGCATTATCTAGTATCGTAAAGTACCAAAGATGTAGAGTAAGGGCGAATAAATGGGAAGTAAGGCATGTGTTCCATTGGGTAACAATTTGTAGTTGAAAAAACAGGTTTAACCTACATATAAGCAGCAATGCCAACCACCAACACCAACAGTCTTCTTGACGACACCTTGAAGACCGACCAAAACAGACTTAGTTCGGTTGTTTCCTGTCACAACAACAATCGGTTCTCGCAATATTAAATTTAGAGCTTTTGATCTTCAGAAAAACTGGTCAAGAACTTTCATTAAACAAACTTAAAAAGTTACATGTTTAGGATTTCAGAAATGGATCTCACATAATATACTAACATGTTTAGCCCTACACTCGAAATCCTATACATGAAACTAATATCAGTCATGTACCTTGATAAGTTTCATGTTTAGCCCGTGTCAATAGATTATGTTATACAACAGTGGGTTTCGAGTAGAAAAGATTAATCGCGGGCGGCTTACCCAATGATTCTATATGACAGATCTCTACATTGATGATTTACACATATAAACACATCAATGAGCAAATTCAAATAATGACAATTGACCAATCATTTCATAACAACTCGCATCACAATAAGATCACCACAGTCCCATAAACTACTACTAACCAATAATATGCATTCTTATCTTTCATAAACCAACTGGAACAATCAAAAATTAAAAAAATGGTATAAAAATAGTTTTAAAAGAACAAATCACAAACGTAAATACACATCCACATAACACATAAATTCCATTTCCCTCGATTGTTATGAGAAAAAAAATTATCAAATATTTATAAATTAAATCCAAGCAAATTACTTGATTATATATAAATTGAATACACATAACAGGCAAATTAAAAAAATAAATAAATAAAATAATTCATCAATGTGATTTCCCCTAATTTTTTCTAAAGTTCTGCTAAAAAACAAATATACTAAACATAATCAAAGAACAATATTTTATAGCTGAATCGGAACAAAATAATTGTAATATCAAATTAACAAATCGAAACCCAAAATATACTATAATTGAATCGATACTTACCAGTTTTTCCATGGGAAAGTGATATAGCCAAATTGTTAGTGTATGGTTTTGAATCGGGCCTTTTTTGAAAGGTGTTTTGATTTGCAATTATGGTATGGTGGTTTGAATCAGTCAAGCCGTGTAATTGAATGGGGAGTTGTAACTGATTGGGGAATGGATTTGATTGTGATGGCTGTGTTCTTGGTGCCAGATTTTATGGAAAAAGCGTGGGTGCCAAGTGGCATTAGCACTTGCCATCATCCTCTATTATATATGTACTAGCTTCATGACCCGCCCACATGGGCGGGTACGCTTCATAAATTGTTTGACAAAAAGTATAAAATTATAGTGCCCATGTATTATACGTAAAAAGAACAATCATCAGTATGAGAACAAATAAATTACATGGTGCTTATTCATATACGAAATAAAGCTTCTATGTACACAAAGTTTGTTTTGTAGTTTGTGTATTCGATTGTCTTTGTCACAACAAAGAATATTCAAACCTGTTTTCGTCTTGACTCTTGAAATGGTCGCAACAAAGAATCTTCAAATCTTTCTTCGTCTCGACTCTTGAAATGGCCACATAAAGTTGTCCGTTAATCTTTGTCACATATCTACTCACCAATTTGTGTTCCTCGTCAATAGGCCTCACGATATCGACTTTATTCTGACCAGAACTTCAAAAAATTCACAGTTAAGGAACTATCGGTTTCTACTCGTCAATAAGCCTCACGATACTCGACTCCAGAATGTAGCAACATCCTTCGTTATGACAAAAGTAACATGATAAATAAAATAGTACACGTATTAATTTGATATGATGTAGAAAACAATAGTGCGAGAAAACCAACTATTGAGATTAATCTTGTAATGGGTTTATTTGGCTTAATATACAAAAAACTTTGCTTTGACAGATATAAATATATTATACCATCCATGTCCGATCAAAGGGGTATATAAGTTTGCATATAAATATACGGTATGGGCAGATGTGGATGTCGATTTGATTACAACTGCCCCATACTTAGCTCTTATCAAGAAGTTTACTCAAATTATGTGTACCAAAGTAGGTGGCAATTTCATATGAATGGGTTGATTTGGAATTTTTTTTTCAAGTGATACGGGTCAAACGGCTCATAAAAATGTGGCCAAACAGGCCGAAAGTAGTCCAAACTATACTCTTAATGCATTCACATAAAAACTTATGCTTTTGAATCAGTAACATAATGATATAATTTTATTTATTAGTAAGAGATTTATAAATAGAGTAAGTGTATGAACACTTTAATGATCTTTCTTGAACTGAATCTTAATATATTGACCATATGTTTATAACATTGTTTTCCCACTAAGATGCTATTTGAATAAAGAAGTAAGGACCAAGCGTGAAAACTTCACTATTTTCAGAATATGTAAATCCACCCACACTGAATTATATGGGTTAAATACTTTTTTGGTTCTTTTTACTCATGTATGATAGCGACAACGATAAGAAATGTTTCGGGGTTACTCTGAACGCTTACGTCATATTTAATGTGCATTTACTTTGGATATTCCAGTAATTATTAATATATCAAGAGATAAAGCACCGCGATGCTATTATCACTGAGTTGACTAATTATAGAGATTACGACATTTAAAATTATACTTTTGTAATGAGTTGAGTAACCGAGAATACCTATTAAAGAATAGCTCCAAGTCGGCCATGAGCCAAGCTTCCATCTCAAAGGTCACCACAACAGTTCCCACCTGCAGTTTCAAATGGCATTTGATGTACATTAATATCAAGATTTCATATTAAGAAAATCAATCAATTTGTCGTTCAAGTTTTTAATCCGAATTCATTGAAGTGGCCACGCCAACCTCCTGAAAATGGAAGGCGTTACCTGGTTTGAGTTCTTGTGGCTGTGGGTTCAAACCCCATGAATTAGTCGGCCAAAAGATTTGAAACTATGGTTAACCAAAAAAAACATATGGGTCATACAGTTCATATACACTTTTCAATGCAACAACATACTTTTAATTAAATTGATTTGGAGAACCTTGCAACATAATTTAAATTACTGAATATTTGTGTTTGAAAGTTTATGGTAAATGGTAATTAAGTCAATTTAAAACACCTATGTTATTTTCATATCAACACAATATCCATAGACTAATGTAATTCTTATTGTTCACTTTGGTGTTTTTTTTTTCTACTTACTCAGACAGAACACTTATAACATATTTACCACTTTTATAATGATTGCACTTCAATTCATGATATAAGGATAACCACATAAATTATAAAAAATACTTTCTTTACAGCAAGTCATAACGAAAGTAACTGTACCTTTTCAAATTCAAAGACAAAGGCTTTCATTCGTCTAAATAATTACAACTTACACTACCAAGAGTTTCTCCAGAAATACTATTTATAGCTGGGAAATATTTGTGTGCCAAATTTGACCCATTCACGTACATGTAGGTCGATTTGGATTATGTTTTATCTGTAATGGGTCAACATGTTGAGATTTATCTAAAACTGAAATGGGTCACACGCAACCAAGCAGCTACATTCCAACGGTCTAACCTATCGGTTAAAAAGTGAAATAGTTACCTGTGCCTCAGACAAACCAAAAACTCGATAAAACCGTCTAATGTACATTCTGAGTTTCGCAAGCTTCAACAACAAAAGTAATAGGATGGTTTCCTTTGGACATCCTGCAAATCATCATCACAAATAGAATTAGATGTGGCAAGATGAGCACGTTGGGTCGAACATATCATTCAACACAATAACTGATGTGTTAATTATAATTACTAAAACAATATCATCAAAAAAAATTGAATCATGGATTAATTTTTTAAATTTTTTTGAGGTTGTATGCATAAGAAACGTGGCTAGCTTACTTGTGATGAAGATATTACACATTCCTCTAATAAAAATGAAGTAACAATCACCTTTTTCCAAACGATATCAACTTTTGCAAATTTTTAACGTCGGTTGATTAATTTTCGTATTCTGGATCTAGAATAGCTATTATCTGCGCTGCCAAATTATACTACAAAGTAGAAATTTCAATGAGGATATCCATAAGTAGTCATATTAATAGAAATATCCTAGTTTGAGAAAGAGTACACAAGTCATGTTCAAACAATAGATGATGCAGTGAAGTCCATTTTTTTCCTTTAGGTAATGAAAGTAGAGTTTCTCTGAAGTCCGCACAAAATAATATCGAGTTGCAATTATGTCCATTTTTCTCTAAATAAAATTCAAAAAAGTTTATTTCTTGTTCTGAAGTCCGCACAAAATAATACCGAACAATAAAAATATCCTCTATTATATATGTATATGTATATCGAGATATCATTCACAATTATTAACAGACCAAATCTTTTTATTTTTCAAAAACAAAATCTGACTGCAAGATATTTTTCATAAGCATAAGAACAACAAAAGCATGTCGCATCAATGTATTATTCCTCTTTAAAGCAATAATCAATCTTTTACATTAATTCAATAAAAAGAATGATCACAAATTTTTTTAGTTCGGATAAATATACTCATAAAGGAGTAGAAAACCGATGAACGTGGTAAATGATCTCTACCATAAACGGAGAGTAGAAAGATCATAACAAAGACAAGATGAAAAGACTCTTTCGATCCCTCATTGCGTGATGTAGAGACTCTCATTATGGAAACCCTGGAGAGAGATGCCCTAGAATTGGTCATCACTAATTGTGAGTCTTAAAATGTGCTTATTTTTAGGCTAATGATTTGCACATTCTTAAAATTTATTTGCACACTGAGGGTACAAACAGTTGAAGCATAATGTTTAATATAGTATAAGTATTTAATGCAGAGATGGAGTGTCCCAATCAATCCACAAAGTGTGCAAATCAATTCCCTTAATTTTATGCCTTAACTTGTTTGTGAGTGTTTTTTTAGTTTGAAAATAAACGAGTCCTTTAAATGCAACAAACAGGGTATTATTATGCAGGTTTAGACATATGGGTGTGTTTGGCAAAAGTAGCTGTGAGCAGTAGTAGTGAGCAGTAGCTGTAAGCAGTAGCTGTAAGCAGCTCACCGCTCACCGCTCACAGCTTCTTAAAGAAGCATTGGAAAATTGAGCATTCCTAAAAAATAGGAAAGCTCACCGCTCCTTTGCCAAACGACTACTAAAAACCAAAATGCTCATTGCTTACCGCTCATCGCTCCAAAAAGCTTCACACCGCTCCGTGTCAAACATACCCATAATCAATTACATCTTAAAGCCTGTCACTCATTTCTCTATATTCACACCCTCATCGGGAAAATTAAACATCAATGCTAAAAGGTGTTTAGATTAGCTGATTTTGCCGGTTTATATAGGTTTTGAAATTGAAAAGATCATAAACTTATTATTTCCGTCTCTCGAGCTTTTCAAGTTGATAAACTTATAAACCGAACAATATAAGCTCACAAGCTTTTCATATTCACACAAGATCATTGCCAATTTGTGTCATTGTATTACAAATAAGGGCTAATTACATTTATGTACATGCTAAATTTTAATATTACATCAATATCCTTCTCACTTTTGTAATTACGTCGATATTGTAACACCCTCAATTTCGTGATACACAACGGAATTCAAACTGGGTGTTACTTCATGGCACAACAATTATAACAATAGAAAACGAACTCTAATGGAGTCGTTTGAAAACATTGATCCTTCGAATTATATAAATACCAGAGTTTACAAAAATGAGGTCCTAGTAGTTTCATGGTTTACAAATCACATAAAATGAGTTTTCGAATGATAATAAAATTTATAGCCTTCTTGATTGAGTTTGTGTTCCTCCGTACCAGCCTCGTACATTATGGACCTGAGATAAACATGCTAAAAGTGTCAACACAGAGGTTGAGTGAGTTCATAGGTTTATAAGTAAAACAATTGATTACAAGATTTCGATGTTTAATATGTTGTGGGTTACATTGTTATACACCCAAAATGTTAAAAACAGTTATTATTGCACATAAATACAATAAAAATATAGAGATAGTGTTTTCATTGCCCTAAGTTCCTGACACCGAAGCCTTAAGTTTTCTAGTTTCTAGTTCCTATCCGTTTGACATACCAGTCAAGTGGGGAAACCACCCGGAATAATTTCTGGTAGATTTCCACCTAGGACATCCATAGTTCCTCAAATTATTATGCATCCATTTGACTTACCAGTCAAGTGGGGAAACCACCCGGATGGAGGAGTTCAATCTCAATAGATCTATTCACAACATTCGCGCTTGGTTCCTAACTTAGGCAATTTGGGAATGTTTCGTACATCTTTATTCGTATGTAAAAATAATCGTATATTTGAGTTATATGTTTCAATAAACAAATAGAGTGTTCCATTAATCATGTAAAACGTTTCAGATAAATGTACAGTTTGTAAGTAATTGCGATTGTAGTAATAGTTGTAGCATGTATCTCCCCCAAAATATCTCAAATTAAGTAAAAGAGGGGCTATGACTCACCGTGAAATAATGATATCAAATCGTATAACGGAATCGATGGATAAGCCGGGAAGTCTCTACGTTCAACCTTTATTTAGAATGCTTGAGTATTATAGAAAAAGGGAATATAAGCGGAGCTTCGACGTGGAATTTGTAATCTTCGAAAACCCAAGGCTATTAGAAGATTGTAACAACGCCTTCTTGAAAGCTCGAAGGAGAATATAAGATTCTAACAACGTCTTTTAGGAGACTTGAAGTTATTTGAAGATTATAACGACTCTTTCTTGAAAACTTCCAAGAACAAAGATCAAAACCTAGTTTTTCTTCAAGAACACATGAATGTTCTTACAAGATCTATAAGAAATGTCTTAGGTTTAGGACTTTAGATGTTAAGAAGGTGTGGTGCAAGAATTTATGAAGGTTTTTGGCTAGTATTTATAGGAGAAAGGATTTGGTTAACTATATATTAGGTTAGAATTTAACCATGGTTAAGTTTACAAGTGTAAAGATCTAAAGAATCAATGGTCATGATCAAGCCACCATGATTGATGATACATAAAAAATGCCACCTATGGCTAAAATGAGGAGGTTAAGAGTTTTGAACATTTATCTTACCTTTACGGAGTGAGTTTTGGTCCCTGTAATCGCTAACAGTAAGTCTTTAAGTCACGAAACTTAAAACTGGGTATCTGATAACGCTACACGCGTCGTTCGGGGTCAAAGGAACTTCCTTTTCTTCGAGCAAGTTTTATAACACCCTAGGCAGTGAACCTAATCGTTGTAGTGTAGTATTAGGGTAAGCCACGGGTATTGATATCGTTCTCTAGGGGAATAGGAATGCTAGTGAGAAGTTACTACGCTAAGGTTGGGGTTGAGGAAGATTATTTTTTATCTTTTTATATTTTTTTAGGAAAGGAAAAGTACGTATCTCGGGGTTTGGATTTGGGGGTTGGTATTTCTATCGATTACTCTACTTATCTAATTATCTAATCTAAGGTGAGGGTAGTCTATGTCTAATTATTGTGTGCTCGTATGATGGTTTAAAGATGTGTTTACTTAGGTTTTATTACTCCTTAATTATCTCCTATTGATGGTTGAATTGTCACGTCCTTATTCTTAATCGCGTTGTGTGTCTAAAGTCGTAGGGTATGCGTTTGTCCCTAACTCTTTGAACTTACCAAAGGGTCTCGTCTACAAAAACCTCTAGGAATTATAAACTCTAACTCTAACTCTAAGGTACTCTTTGGATGGTTTAGCCTACAACCGCTCTAAGTGTTATAGTCCAAGGTTCACAAAGATTAATCAAGCATTAATTACACAACGAATGACCTATCGCATTACTAGATCATTAACAATTAAGATAAGAGACAACCAATCAATATTCAATAATTAAGTTTCATATTCCCTAAGCAAACACACAAGTAAATTAGCCGGACATGGAAAACATGCAAGCATACATACAAATAATTGAAGACATAATTGAATTAATGAAGTAAAACACTTATCTTGATGTAAGATAGGGTTTGGAACCCTAAAATACTGTACAAGACAGCCTTGGTTCGGTTTAGGTTTTTACTCCAAAAGACTACACTCTAAAACTGAAAAATTCGGATTCTATATATAATATTACAATCGCGACGGCGTCACCTTATGATTTGTGACGCCGTCGGGTCGCCGTCATTAAGGTTTCGTCTTGGCCACGTTAGTCTTGCGACGGCGTCACCTTGTGCTTGTGACACCGTCCCCTTCAGTCTCTGACGCCGTCTGGATCAAATCTAGGCCGTCTGAGTTGCGACGGCCTACTCTTTTAAAGCCTGACACCGTCACTTGAAAATAAGCAATTTGGCTACTGTGTCGTCACAGAAGTGCTCCGACGGCATCGCAGTTAAGCAGTGACGCCGTCCCCTTGTATTTCAACAGTTTGAGTGTCTCGATTCTTGACTTTGGCCATTTTCTTCGTATATCCGCGCTTTTTCGTCCAAATAAGTGCCATTCCAGCAATTTGCCTTCAAGATACCTAAAAGGTGAAAAGGAACGATATTAAGTAATAACGGATACAAAAGTGATCAAATAAGGGCTTAAACGACCCCTCAAAAAGGTATATTTTAAAACCTTATCAAATATCCCTACATTTGGTATTTGATTGTCCTCAAGCAAATGTGCTTTTAGCCAATTAATTTATAAGTTAGGGGTCATGAAGCATTTGTTTAAAACAGTCCACAACACATATAAGCCCCGCAAAAGTCATAACAAGCACGGAAATTACATACTAGCACCTCACATGGGGTGTTTGGATACTCTCATCTCTCGGGTGTATATGAAATATAACAAGTTGGAAATGGAAGATAAACACTCATTAACCGGTCCTAGTACATAGATTACCATAAGCTTGAGAATAGATCAAACCTCCATCGCTTTGGTGTAAGCACCTAAGAAAGACTATCAAAGAGGTCTTTAAAGGGTTGTAACGTTAGGCTTACGGTAGGGAAACAAAGGGTTTGGTGGGATAGGCTATTTAGTGGTGGCAAGTCAAAAATCTCTATGTTACAAGCATACGAAGAATGGCGTTGCTAAGCCAAGACTCGACACTCTAAACTCTAGATAACTGAAACAAACAAACATAAATTTAAAGGATAAATGTAGGATGGTAGCCCCCCCCCCCTTTTTTTTACACTCTATATATATATATATTTTTTTTTCTATTTTTTTTCATACACTTTTACTCTACCATCCTCTACGGTAACATCAAAATGATAGGGATTTATAGGCACATCCCTACACTTGAGTTTTTATTACTCTAACACTAATTTGACCCGAATTGAAAAGATCAAAACACTTGGGGTACGTTATTACGCAAATAAGGGAATTTAACGTTCCCTTCCAGTCATTTCATAAACTTTAACTTTTCCCATGAGTCCCAATCGTCCCAAAACTGTGTACAAAGGATACGACTCGACTTAGCAACTCATGCAAGCAACTAGATAATTGAACTAAGGGTTTGGGGTGATAACAATAATGCACTAAAAGTGAGTGCATACAGGGTAGGCTAAGGCGATTTGGGTGTACATTTGGGGGGTGGGGTGTAAACAATGCTCTTCATTGATATTCCGGAAAAACCGAAACATCACGAGAACCGCGAAAAGGATAGGCTCTGAGGGGTTAACTAGGGGTATCGTGTACTAAAGATGAGTACAACGCAAAGGTGTGGGGGAATTACTCAACCGATGTGGAAGAAGTAATTATATTACGGGTATCAAACAAGGGTTATCCTAATGCCTCTTATCATTTAGTTATTCCTAACTACACAAGTGTAGTCTTACTAGCGATCTCGGAATGCATCACAAAACAAGTTCTAGAATCTAATATACTACCGGTTCACACTCTAAGCATTAAAGATGAATGCTTTAATTCCTACAAATCTAAGGGCGATTGATGAGTGTGTAAATACTCATCATTTTTGGTCAAATCTGAACTGCAAAACACTTAAAAACGCTCAGAAATGCATCAAAATACTGAAAAGATCCCAAAATTATATTTTATATGTTTCAGATGCAAAATGTTTAAAATCAGATGAAAATCGAGCTAAGTTTGTATAATTGGCAGTTTCAGTCCCCCGACTTTCAAAATTGGCAGAAATAGTCCCTAAGCACTTATTTTAAAAGAAAAGTCACCAAAGGTCCTTTTGAAATCATAAGTTGTCATAATTAGTCCTTTGGTGAAAAATTTCAAAAGTTTTGAGAATTTACAAGTTTGGTCCTTCAAGTTTCAAAATTGGCAAAAATGGTCCTTGGAAGTTTAAAAATATCTTTAATGGTCCTTGTACTATTGAAACTTGTCATAATTGGTCCCTTGGAATAACTTTGAAAATTTGGCAGTTTTGGTCCCTCAAATATCAGAAAATGCAAGTTTGGTCCTTGTATTAATACCAAACCAAACCCCTTGAGCCA
The DNA here is from genome assembly GCA_019973895.1 of Chrysanthemum seticuspe. Lineage (NCBI taxonomy): Eukaryota > Viridiplantae > Streptophyta > Magnoliopsida > Asterales > Asteraceae > Chrysanthemum > Chrysanthemum seticuspe. Next base: position 138,811,543 of record BPTQ01000009.1, read on the forward strand.
TGACCCCTGCCAAAATACGCCTTTGACCCCCTGTCTTGAACCCCCTGCTTAATATTAAACCCCCGGTCAAACTCCCAGTCAAACCCAGCACACCCTTTCCCTCCCTTTTTCCTCCTTCCTCACCCACTGTCTGCAAATCACTCCCATCACCTCACCTCCAGCTCACACTCCACCCCTTATCACTCCACCTCACCTAACAAAACAAGAAGCATTTAAAGCTTCTCCTTCCTTGCACTCAAACCCCCCCCCCCCCAGTTGCAAATATCAATTTGGCGCCAAAAAGCCATCAATGGCTAAAATCTACTCCAGTGATCCAATGGCCCCAAATAGAAGTGGGAAATGCTCAGAGATGTGAGAGAAGGCCTTTTGCATATAAATAGAAGAAAGAGGAGAAGAGCAAGAGAGTAGTTTTTTAGTTTTTAATTTTCTTGAATGTCGTTTTTACTTTTAATGTCTTAATTAATTTCTTAAGTTGTAATCTTCAGTTCCTATGTATTGAATTTAAGCTTTTTAATCACTTGTAACTCAATTCACTATCAATTAAAAAGTTTGATTCAAGTTTCATGTTTTTAAGTTTCCTGTCATAAAATCAGTTTACATGTTCTTGAATTCAAGCTTAAATTAGCTTATTTTTAGTTCAAATAAGCTTACCTAAGCTACTCATAGCTTCTGGTAAGCTCATAACTCAAGTTCAAACAAACTTGGTATTTGGTCAACGAAAGTCAACAGTGCATAAATTAGAGTTAATTTGGATTGGGTTGCTGATGTGGTTTTGGCATTTGGTGGAGTTTAGCATTGATTTTGGATGTAATATGGGTTGATAGCAAGATTGGGTCCTGTTTCATTGACCTCATGAGCATGCCATAGTGGCAGGACTTTGGTTAGTGTTGAAATTCTATTTTACAAGTTGAATCAGTAATCTAGTTAGCTTCTGTGTTTCTCAAGTGCTTCATCTAGTTATTTCATTAATCAGATTGTTAGCTTGATTGGTTATTAGTCTGCTTAAAGTTAGTACAATTTTCTGCATTTCTGTCCTTCCTTCTATAAGAGAAGCAGTTGAGTTTTAATGTTAAAATGTTGATAAGTTAGCTTGATCTAGGTTTAACTTAGTCATCTGAGTTTAGTTTAAGGATTAGTCCAGCTTGGGTTTGAGTTTGGTTTTGCAAAACTGTGAATCGGTCATTAAATGGGTGTTTGGATACAGTGAGTAACCTGAGCTAGAGAGTAGTGAAGTGGTTAAGTTGAATTGCAGTGTTCCTAGTAGGTCTATTAGAGTCTTTAGGATCATCTATTTGCACCTTAGAACTCTAGTAGTCAAAATCACAATTAATCAGTTTTAATTTCCATTTCTGTGAGATTCAGTTCACCATCTCTCACATTTAGGTGTTATATTAGTTAAAGCAGCTTGAATTAGTTTCCTTTCATCATAAAAAAATCAATTTCAATCCATTTTTGAGAATCAAAGTTCACCAAAGTCAAATACTGCTTCTGTTCTAAAAGTCAAAAACCATAAAAACCAGTTTTTCACCAACCTATGTGGATTTTTAATGGACTCATTTCTAGTTCATAGTGGTTGAAATTTTGGATTTATAAACTTCAGTTGGTTGAGTTTGTAAACGCTATTTTTGCTGAATTTTTAGATATTCCTAAAAGCACTTAACCAGCTTGTTTTCTAGGTCATAAATGCCCTGTGCACACTCTCAGCAGTCACTGAGTGTGCACAGGAACTTTGCAGTTAGCATAACTTGTTCATGTTAGTTAGTAATTGGCTCAAACTTGGTTCATTGGCTCACTGGCTGGTGTTCTTGAGGTCTACATTCCTGGTTTTCACTTTGGCTTATTAGATAAGCTGTTGCACTAGCTTAAAGTAGGTAGATAAAGCTGTTTTCATTTTTATAAATCAATCTAGTCAAATAAGTGTAATTGGCACTTTAGAGGTTTAGACTATTTGACATGGGTTAGTTTTAAGTAGTTTTAGCTAAACTTAGGTGCTGTGATAATTTGGTACACTGTAGCAGCTTTTAGCTTATTTTGAAGTGCTTATTCATAAGCAGTTTCACTACAGCTCCCATATCTTGCACACTAGTATATGTTTTTATATTTTTCATAGACTTAGAATAATATTTTAGACTTTTCCTGAATTTTTCAGATTTTTCTATTACTGTTTGCTATTTTTCCTTATTTAAAACAGTTTTTAGGACTTTTTAATTAGCCTTTATTGCAATTAAATCAGAAAAGCTTCAAAAAAATAAGTTTTCAATTTTCATAGATTAAGATAAATATAAAAAGCAAAAAAATAATTTTTCCAGATTTTTCCTAGTTTAAATAGTAATTTTTAGCAATTTAATTAGTTTTAAACAGTTTTTAATTCATAGAAAATAGAAAAATAATCAGAAAAATACAAAATTGGTTTTGAAAATTCTCTTTAGTTATTTTAGATTTTTGAAAAATAGTTTTACAATTTTCCTCTTTATTTTCATAATTTTTAGTATTTTAATTTAGTTTTAAAGTTTAAAATTAGTTTTTAATTTAAATTTATAAAAGAAAAATCAAGAAAACCCAATTTTAAAAAATAGTGATAGCGTTTATTTAATATAATCTATCTTTTTAATTTTTTCTTTAATTTGCATTTAAGCCCCTGTAATTTACAAACTCTTTCTTTAGGTATAATTATTCAAAATCACAAACCTTTTCCCGTTCAATATCACCCGATCACTATACGTTTGGTTATTCAGTCGCACAGCTCGTTGGGACTTAACGACCTGGGGAAACACTAAACTCTCCTGGACTTAATTGCATTGCGTTCTCAAGCTGTCTGGCTTTTATTACGGTTGACCATTCACAAGTGGTTGACTTGTGTAATAAAATTGACCGTTTGGGAGCCGATCAGCGATCCTCACATTTTGGATGGAATTTAGGTGGTAAAGGGTTTTTCGTGCTAGTCATATAACTTCCTATCCGTGAGACGCTTTTGTTAAGACTAATGGCCCACTCCTATATGTCATGAAAAAATTTAAATTTGGTGCCAAAATTACCCTAACCGACATTTTCTCATGGTTTATTACACAAATACAATTGGACAAAGCAAATAATCAAGGATAAGCATAGTTTCAAAGTTCCCGTTTTATTTTCCCTCCCTACACTTAAACTGAACATTGTCCCCAATGTTCCCCGAAAGTATCAAAGTTATGATAATAGAAGGTAATGAAAAAAACGAAAGAAACTAATACTCCCCTGATTAGCTCGGTAGGATCCGTGTGTGAAGTAGTGGTTAAATCCTTTCCAAGAAGAATGTATGCGTGAAAAGCTCCTTCCAATCTTATGTAACTTCTTCTTGATAAATTAAACCTGCACACTTGAAGAAAACAAGTGAAACCTTCGCGTAAAATCGACGGTAATAATATATATAAGACTCGACTAAACTAGGATATAATGCTTGTGGAATGGATGTTTACAGAATTTCTGGAAAATTAAGACCTGGAAAATTCCAAAAATTTATAAGTAGCTCAGAAAACGAGAAAAAAGTAATCTGTTGTTTTTACTCCTTCCTGACGCCGTCAGGTTATCCTGACAAAAACTGGTCTGCGATTTTCTGGAAAAAATTCTGGAAAATTTACATCTTTAGAATCTGGAAACATTTCTGCAAAACATCCATTATGACTCGATACAAGCATTTGACTCGAACAAACACACATATATATCTTTTAATTAATTATTATTCTCATGTTTACGTTTCTTTTGAAAACGTGTGTAATCCTCCCTACACTTATCCTTTATGTAAAATACCTTTATATGCAATTAAGACGAGGTTAAAAACAAAATAAAGCATTTTTACAAATTTAAACATGAGAATAAGCAATCACTAAAAGATATATGACACACAAACAAGCAAACAATTAAGCATGGGTTGCCTCCCACGAAGCGATTTTCTTTATTTATGAGTCTTGTAGCTAGACTCGTAGTCATGCCCTTACGTGACTTCATTACCGCCATCTCCTTCCTTCGATTTCCCTTCATCGAAAGGGCGTAGACGTTGTATGCTTACCGTGGATTCCTTGCCAACGTCGTCTATTATGGTGACGGTTTTATCCTTTAGATTGGTTTCCTTCACTGTAAAAGGCCCAAACCATCTTGGTTTGTTTCTACCTTGTAATGCCCTTATCCGTGATTTGTACAAAAGTACTTTTTCTCCCTTTAGAAATTCCTTAGGGTTCCTTTGTGCCTTTGGTATCGAAGTGGGATTATTTACTAACTTCTTATCGGGCTTCCATAATGTGGCATGTAACCCTTGAACCATAAAATCCCTAAGCCCTTTTTCCCAATAATTCATTTTCTTCTCAACTATATTGCTAGGGGCTTGTGGATTTCCACCCGTAATCATCTCCATGATCTTAAGAGGATACCTTGGAACGATGGGTATCCTAGCGTACCCTTTCCCGCTTTTAAGTATCATGATGCCCTCCCCGCATTTAATGGTTGCCTTGGCGGTGGCCAGAAATGGTGTCCCAAGAATGAGTGGCATGTTTCTATCTTCCTCAACATCCATGATCACGAAATCCACCAAATAAACGATATTAGCCACCTCTATCAGAATATCCATCGCGATTCCTATGGGGTAGACATAGGTGTGATTAGCTAAGGAAAGTCTAAGATCGGTCTTGGCTGGCTTCTCCTTAGTCAACTTATTATAGATTGATAATGGCATTATGTTCACATCAGTCCCCTGATCAGCTAAGGCATTTATATTATCAATATCACCTATGCTACATGGTATCACGAAGTTCCCTGTGGTGTCTCGTTTTCTTGTTAATGGTTTTTTTAGAACCAACTCATACATAGGTCCCATAGGCAGGGCGTCATACTCTTCTTCTGTTATTTTTCCTTCAAGGGCTTCCCTAAGAACCTCATTGTACCTAAAGTTGTTTACTTGGTTTGCAATAGTTTTTCTGTTAATTTCGTGCTTAAGGTAGTACTCAATGGTCTCAGGCTCATCATTAGGTTTAGACTCCTCCCTCTTGCTTTCCTCAGTTTTCCTCACCTCAACCTTTCCATCCTCAGGCATAATGGAAATGGCGTTAACAAACGAAGTGGGAGGGCAATCGTTGCTTCTTACTAATACCTTTTCGGGAACTTTTGTTTTGGTATATTCTTTTACCAGGTTCATCATCTCCGTCATTTTTGCTTGCATTTCCTCTCTCTGCCTATAAACCTCCTCTTCAAATTTGGCTAATCTCTCCGAATGAGCTGCCATGTACTCCCTCATTTGTTCCTTAAAGCTTGGTGAGAGTGGTATTGGGGAAGTAGAGCGGAAGCGCCTTTCGGAATTGGGGTTTTGCTCACGACTTGAGGATTCCGAAAAAGGTGTTGGGTGGTTGGTGGAATTGACTGCTTCTCGAGGGATTTGTACGGGAGCTCTTTTATGCCTTTCCATAAGATAATCAATCCTTCTCTCAATAGCACTCATCTGCTCTTCGGTGATGTCGTAAGATTCAAGAGGAGTTGATATGGCAATAACCACGTTAACAGGGGTTTCAGGAGATTCATTCTAATCTCCGTAGCTTTGATCAGCAAGCTCTTCTATAATATCCCAAGATTTCTCTGCATTAAAGTTGCTGAGCCTTCCACCGGCGGCTTGATCAATGGATCGTCGAGTGATGAAATCGATATGGTCATAGAAGATTTGGATTTGAAGCCAAAGATCAATGCCATGATGGGGGAGTTTACGGAGTAGGTCCTTGAATCGAGTCCATGCTTTGTGGAGAGACTCACCTTGAAGTTGTTGAAACGTTAAGATATCTCGCCTAAGTTTAGTGGTTCTCCCCGGTGGGAAAATTGAGCAAGGAAGCGAGAGGTGAGATCATCCCAACTTGAGATAGAGCCGGCGGGAAGTCGCTCAAGCCAATTACTAGCTTGGTCCCGTAGAGAGAATTGGAAGAGACGCATACGCGTGGTCTCCCGAGTAGTAGCATCAAGGTCGATGGAATCGACAAGTTTAAGAAAATCCCTTAGATGCTGATTTGGATCTTCGGAACGAAGTCCATGGAATGCACATCCGTTTTGCACCAACCGGATGGTGTCGGATCGCAGGACTGTAGTTTGGGCTTGGTCGGGAAGCTCAATGGTGTTCCTATAGCCTAGGTGGCTTGGTCTTGAGTATTCACCAAGAGTACGGGCTCTTGGCGGGTCATTTTGTGGTGGGTTGATGAGTGGTGGTTGGTTATCACCTTCCATGATGAAAAGTGATGGGATTACGAACAAAGGTCACGAAGAAGGGGGATAGACTAAGAGAAAGCTAAAATTGAGAAAAAATTTTACTTGATAGGAATCAAGCAAAGAAACCTAAACGAGGTGGACTACTAACTAGCTATTCTATTTCCCGGCAGCGGCGCCAAAAACTTGATAATGCTACACGCGTCGTTCGGGGTCAAAGGAACTTCCTTTTCTTCGAGCAAGTTTTATAACACCCTAGGCAGTGAACCTAATCGTTGTAGTGTAGTATTAGGGTAAGCCACGGGTATTGATATCGTTCTCAAGGGGTATAGGAATGCTAGTGAGAAGTTACTACGCTAAGGTTGGGGTTGAGGAAGATTATTTTTTATCTTTTTATATTTTTTTAGGAAAGGAAAGGTACGAATCTCGGGGTTTGGATTTGGGGGTTGGTATTTCTACCGATTACTCTACTTATCTAATTATCTAATCTAAGGTGAGGGTAGTCTATGTCTAATTATTGTGTGCTCGTATGATGGTTTAAAGATGTGTTTACTTAGGTTTTATTACTCCTTAATTATCTCCTATTGATGGTTGAATTGTCACGTCCTTATTCTTAATCGCGTTGTGTGTCTAAAGTCGTAGGGTATGCGTTTGTCCCTAACTCTTTGAACTTACCAAAGGGTCTCGTCTACAAAAACCTCTAGGAATTATAAACTTTAACTCTAAGGTACTCTTTGAATGGTTTAGCCTACAACCGCTCTAAGTGTTATAGTCCAAGGTTTACAAAGATTAATCAAGCATTAATTACACAACGAAATGACCTATCGCATTACTAGATCATTAACAATTAAGATAAGAGACAACCAATCAATATTCAATAATTAAGTTTCATATTCCCTAAGCAAACACACAAGTAAATTAGCCGGACATGGAAAACATGCAAGCATACACACAAATAATTGAAGACATAATTGAATTAATGAAGTAAAACACTTATCTTGATGTAAGATAGGGTTTGGAACCCTAAAATACTGTACAAGACAGCCTTGGTTCGGTTTAGGTTTTTACTCCAAAAGACTACACTCTAAAACTGAAAAATTCGGATTCTATATATAATATTACAATCGCGACGGCGTCACCTTATGATTTGTGACGCCGTCGGGTCACCGTCATTAGGGTTTCGTCTTGGCCACGTTAGTCTTGCGACGGCGTCACCTTGTGCTTGTGACGCCGTCCCCTTCAGTCTCTGACGCCGTCTGGATCAAATCTAGGCCATCTGAGTTGCGACGGCCTACTCTTTTAAAGCCTGACACCGTCACTTGAAAATAAGCAATTTGGCTACTGTGTCGTCACAGAAGTGCTCCGACGGCGTCGCAGTTAAGCAGTGATGCCGTCCCCTTGTACTTTAGCAGTTTGAGTGTCTCGATTCTTGACTTTGGCCATTTTTTTCGTATATCCGCGCCTTTTCGTCCAAATAAGTGCCATTCCAGCAATTTGCCTTCAAGATACCTAAAAAGTGAAAAGGAACGATATTAAGTAATAACGGATACAAAAGTGATCAAATAAGGGCTTAAACGACCCCTCAAAAGGTACATTTTAAAACCTTATCAGTATCGTAAAAATATAAAACTTGTAGAAATGATTAAACTTATAATTATAATCCATAATAAAATATGAATGAGTGGTAAGTTCCATCGGGTTGCTTAGACGCTGATAAAACTGGAAACGCGGGTAAAAAACGAGTAAATCGCGTAAAACGCAGAACTGGAAAACGTAAAATTTCAAAACTTGTGAAATTATCGTAAGATGTGAAAAACATGTATTTCTATTGTTTGTAATGTTATCTGGACATACCTGGATGTTCGAATGACGTTTAAACCTAAACGTAAAATTAGGACACGTCTTTGTGAAATTGGTTCTGGGTGGATTCAACGTACGTCGTCAGGACGATTCGTCGAGTATCAATTATCTTGTCATGATAGTAAAAACAAATTCTGGATGAATAGTAAAAGTGAATAATAAAAGTGAATAGTAAAAATTCAAAAATGAATAGTAACCTGAAAATGCATTGTTAGAGTCTTCACCCGTTAAGGAAATCCCGTCCCGGGATTTAATTCATGTTAGATGTTTGGAATGGTTTCGGTGAAGAGGTGTGTTTATTTGTGGTGAATGGTCTCTAAGTTAGCTAGCGATGTAATTCGATGTGTGAGAAGGCAACAAGAAGCAAGCAAAGTAAATATATAATTAAAGCAGCAACAACTAGCAATATTTAATATTATGTATTGGTTTATAGCATGCATGTGCATGAGATCACGTGAGTGTGTGATCACAAAAGTACAAGCAACAAGAAAATATTGGTGAAGAGTTGCGTTCCCTTACAAAGTGGGAAAATTTTACAAAGTGGGAAAATTTTACAAAGGGTAAAAAGTAATCCCAACCGTCAGATCATGCTACCAACCAATCCCACGGTCAATTTAAAAAAAAGTACACTGCCCCTCCTTTTTTAGATGACTAGGGGCATTTTGGTCTTCTTAACTATTTTTATGATTCACCCTCAAATTTCAAACGCAAATAACTTTTAAACGACAAATTTTACAAAAAACCGATTTCACCATAATTTTTAAAATTTAATCCTCTTTAATTTGGTATAAATCTTGTTAAATATTTTGAACTTTGTTTTTACATATCAAATGGTTCTTGATTTTTGGCATTTTCGGCCCTATTTTTTACCCTCATAAATGTCGAATCGTGAAAATCTTAAAACATGAAAGTTATAGATTTTTGTTCACTCTTTACACAGGTTTTTTGAATCACTCAAATCCGATGTCATATGATTAAGATATCACACGTTAAAGATGATGTTTTACTCATATTTGTTGCACACAAGGTGTTTGATAAAATGTCTAGCTTAAATTTTTAGTGTTAAAATTGAGCTAATGCACTAATTTTTGTCCTACAATGCATCATTAGTCATTAAAGATGATGTTTTGTTCATCAGTTACTCTTTTTATCAATTTTTATTCATGAACATTAGTTCATTAGTACATCAGTTAAGGATTTAGGGTTTTGGGTATTGGGTTTAGGGTTTAGTTCATCAGTTTTTGTTTATCAGTTAAGAAATCTAGGGGAACAGTAACATTTGTAAAAAGAAAAAATTGATGAACAGTTTTTTTATGAACATTTTTTAAAAGAAAGTATAAAGTCAACATCATATAGTAACATCTAACTCAAATTTCATTTGATCAATATAAAAGATATAACAAAAAAAGCATTAACTGATGAACATCTAAAAAAATTTAGTACTAACCTGTTTTGGAACATTTACCCATGATGAACCTATAACCTATGACACCAATAAACTAAAAAAGTATAAACTAACTGATGAACCTATAACCTATGATAACACAAATAAACTAACTGATGAACCTATGATAACATAATAGCTAAAATAAACAACTCGATGAACCTATGATAACATAATAGCTAAAAGTCAATAACTGATGAACCAAAAAAAGCATAAGCTAATTAATGAACCTACGCCTTCTTAGTAGCCAACTTCGCCATCTGCTTGATTATGATCTTTCATGCTACATCTACAGTTCTTCCTACGCATCCCGCTTGGATTAACTGAACGCTCAACACTACTCTAATTCCTTTTTCGCCAACCTTTAGTACTAACCTGTTTTGGACAAAAAACAGGACAATAACAATTAGATGATAAAAAAACATAAAAACAGTACAATAACTGATGAAACGAAAAGCATAACACAGGACAATAACTGATGAACCAAAACAACTAATGTTCATCAATTAAAAAAGCATAAACACAAATAAACTAACTGATGAACCTATGATAACATAATAGCTAAAATAAATAAACTGATGAACCTATGATAACATAATAGCTAAAAGTCAATAACTGATGAACCTATGATAACATGTTAGTTAAAAGTCAATAACTGATGAACCTATGATAACATAATAGCTAAAAGTCAATAACTAATGAATCAAACAAAATTGTTTCATCAATTGATGAACTGATAAACTATAAAAATGATCATCAATTGATAATTGATTATTGATGAACCGATGAACTAAACAAAAACCGATGAACTAAACCCTAAACCCATCACCCAAAACCCTAAATCCTAATCAACATAGGCATAGTTTTTCGCTATATTTGATTTGAAGAAATAGTCTGCAATAAATACCTACACACGTGCATAAGAAAATAATATACAGTTAGTTTTTAAACCACAGCTGGTTTAGTAGAGTTCATATAAGAAAATTAGAAACCTTTGGCTTGGCTAGAAGAAGAACATCTCGATGAATTCCTGATAACCACTAGTGATCTTTATCTTAAAGATAAGAACCGTCACTCCATCTATATACTTTTATAGCTAAAAAGTTGTTCTTGTTAGATCCACACTCCTGACAAAAGTAAGTGATTTCGAATTCAGCAGGTAGTCTGCTATCCTGACTGGTGAACCACCAAAACCGATAAAAAGGTGAATATGTATGTGTTACAATATGACAAGTATCTATGTATAATTTTAGTGACCCTCATATAACCAGTTACCGCTATGAAACTCATTGTTCAAATTATTTGACGCTAAACGATATAATGAAAAGGAAAACGTGTCATCCAAAAACTGTTATTCAGATAATCAGGAAGGAAAAGGAAAATTCAAACACCAACTCAATAAAGCTTGCAACTCTTAAGACAGAACCAAACTGTATCCAACAAGAGTCCCGTTGATCCAAACATGAAAAGCAAAATCAACAGCTTCAAAATGTGGATATATCCGTCAACCTGTTAAAATACCAATCAAATCATAAATATTGTACTTACTGAAAAAAAATTCGAATATAAATTCAAGAGATTTTTTACTATTAATCAAATGCACACACAGATTAAAATAAAATAGATAAGAACACAAATAAACTAAAAAAGTATTAACAGATGAACATATAATAAAGGTGATCATTACGGAATGAAAAGATAATTTAAAAAAAATCACTTTTTGACTCCTACATTAATAAAATGATTAGTGATGCGATGTGGTACAAAAATTAGTGCATTTTACGCAATTTTAACACTAAAAATCTAAGCTAGACATTTTATCAAACAACTTTTGTAAACAAATATGACTAAAACGTCATCTTTAAAATGTGATATCTCACTCATTCATGTCGAATTTGAATGATTCAAATTTCTGGGTAAAGAGTGAACTAAAATCTACAACTTTTCGTGCTTTAAGTTTATTATGATTTGATTGATTTAAAGGTAAAAAATAGGGTTAAAATGCCAAAAACATCAAGAAAATCAAAACATATTCAATATAAAAAAAATCAAAATAATTAACAACATTTATACCAAATTAAAGATAATTAATTTTTAAAATTATGGTGAAATCGTTTTTTTTTAAAAGTTTGTCATTTAAAAGATATGTGCGTTTGAAATTTGAGGTGGAAAGGAAAAAATGGGTAATTTTACGATTTTGCCCCTAGGCGGATTTTTAAAATAAAATAGGTAGGGAGACACTTGTCAGATGATGAGTGACTTTCTACACTTTTTAAATTAGTCTCACTTTGGAATTGATCCAATACCTATTAGTGAATTAATGCAAAGGAATAAATGACAACATGCACGGTAAAAAAACCGAAAAAAAGACACTTGTTTAGTTTAGGGTTTAGGAGTGTGTTTTGGTGGGTGATTAGGGTAGGCTCTAATTATCATATTAATTTTGATAATACTTTATCATCTTTCATTAAACATAAATCGCATAATACACAATTGTGATCGAATAGCAACTTGGGTCAAAAGACGAATAGCAACTTGGGTCAAAAGACTGGAAATAGCAAACATGTTATGGGCCTAAATAAATGATGCGCTAATATAAACAAAAATAATAAATTTTATTTATTTATTATTTAAAAAAAAAAAACAGTAACTAACTATCTCACAAATACACACCACAATTACCTCACATGTCCTAAGCAGGACTTGAACCCAGGGGCGGAGGGGATAGGGTATCTAGCAGGTGCTAGGCCCCTCCCAACTAGCCCAAGAAGCCCATTGTTGTATAGCTAAAAGCTCAATTGTTTAAGTGATACCGATATTCGCCCCTCCCAATCCTAATGATATTTTAAATTTTCTTTGTTATTTTCACACGAAAAAGAAGGAGAAAAGTTAGCAAACCAACCGTCAATCTCATTCTTTCAATACTGATAAAAAAATTTCAGTTATCTAATAAGGTATTCAATGATCTTTATTATTTAGTTTTCACTAATGATCAAAATTAATGATTTTTGTTTGGAATCTCTGGAATAAATGAGTTGAACGAGGATTGATTTTTTTTCTTGGAACATGAATGATCAATTCTATGCTTATTTGTTCTTAAGAGTAAAGAGTAAAGACAGTCATGGGTAACTGATATGTTTTAGGCCATCCATAATTACCTTTAAATGTAATTGAAGTCCTTAGTCACTAATGTTAAATTTGAATGAATTAGTAGTAGTTGGTATGGTATTATGATCTCTGTTATTGGGCATTTTTTCTTTAACGATAACTATTAGTCTATTAATTACTTCATTGTTATTATTTTCCTTGTATGCTTATTATTACTTGTCACTTGTTAAGTTTTTCTTTATACTAATTGTCTAAATTCTAACAAAGAACTAGTATGTATGCTGACTGTTTGATAGTTTGAGTGTTGAACATTAACACAGTCAAACTTTGAGTGCTTAAGCTCATTAGAATTCATATGTTAATTGCTTATGTCTTTTGTACAGGTTTGTTTAGTTTTGAGATTCGTTTGGGAATTTTATTATCTATTCGGCTCTTCATTTGTTTTTCTAAATCATCATGTTTCGTTGTTTTTCTTTGAACTATGTCGTGAGCATAAATTTTTTTTGGCCCCCCTTAACTTGAAATCCTGGCTCCGCCCCTGCTTGAACCCACAACTATATTGATCGGGAAGTTTCTCACACAACAAGAAGTACCATTTTGATACAAGCCTTTTGGTAAAAATAAAATAAAATAACTATTTAATGTACAACTCTCACTTACACATAGTATTTAACTAATTAAGCATGTGGTAGTCTTATCCTCTATTGCATATACCTTCATCTTAACAATCTGAAATGCATGTTAAATTGTTAATAAGTAAGCTTAGCACTCCGTGAGTTCAAATTTATATACACGTTTATGAAAACTTGTTCAATTGAACATCAGCCAAAACAAAACATTCTGAGCTTGTAGGTGTTTACACTCGTAGTCTTCTTTTAACCTCACCTTCTGATTTTTACTCTAAAAGGGAGTCATCGAGTAGATCAAACAAAACAGTTTCTTAAAAAGTGCAACTATTGATCGTAACTCTTGTTGTGACAGAACAACATAATACAGAAAAATCAAACCTAAAACAGACATTCATAATACATGAGCAAAAGATGCAGTAAACACGAAGCAATCACATCGGCTAACCTCTTTTCCCAAATCAGATAGCTCACTGACAGTCTCTAACACGAATTTGTATTGTAACATTCTTCTCCCGTTCTCTCAAAACAATACTCAAAATATTTTTGATAACACGAGTACTTAGCGGCCATCTTCCATGTTGGAAATGGCCTCATTATGTCATCAAGATTAACAACGTACTTAACCGCCCATTCAGAATACCCATTCTTCATCTAAGAGTTATTACTAGGAAACTTCATCACAGGTCCTCAGTCAAATGGGTCTGATATGGATAGAAGCCCAGTTAATTATTTTGCTTTGCATTTAAGGTTTGAAGTCGACATGGTAGCTTACTCTCTGTGTGAATTTGGTAGTGGACAAGTCGAGAAAACTGAACTCGAAGCTTACCTAGAAGACCACTTTCCATTGCTCATTCAACTATTGAAGAAGTCAAAGTGAGTAAGTTCCCTCTAACAAAATGGGCGGGTTGAGCGGGTTAGGTAATGGGTCAAAGAGGTTTATGTCAAAACGGGTATCTTTTTGGTACAAATGGATATGGGTTAGATTATATCAACAATTTTTACCCAAAAAGTTACATTACCGTGTCAATGTGATGGTGTAAGTTATATTAGTTCACTGAGAATATAAAGTTTTGAATAAAGTTTAAGTAAAAGGTTTTATACATTTTGACCCGTTTGAGATAAAACATAACCCGAACCATGTTCGTATCTAAGTGAGATCAATAGGGAAAGTCCATTTCATCCAATAACAAAAACCATCTTTATCTAAAGGTAAGTGATAGACAGGTTACCTTAGTTAGCACATGTATAGCTTAATGTATATATATTTAACTGGCTATAAAACTGATCCCCCTAATAAATTGATGCCCTGCAATGTCGCCCTTATGGCCCAGTAACAGGGCCAGTCCTGGACCCAGGGCATTAAAATACCTTACGCACAATACATTGCAACCAAGTTTTTTGTTTTCTTCGTCAACAAAGACATAGATTACACGTATTAATAGCAACGAGGACTATATAAACATGCATCTAACGTTTTCAAACCCTGGGCTTTAACGTTAATATAAAACATACCAAATCTAAGCATTGGTAAGAAACCATCCATTACTCCCAATACATAAAACCCATGCAACATTAACCAAAATATAGCAGTAAACAAGTTTTGAACAACCTGAACTAGTTTCAAAAGGAAGCGTCAAGCGTTTAGTACTTTAGTTTCCATTAGAGTTGCTGTCTTGTGACGCAATGCCAACAAAAAGCTGATATCAGCTCTTATAGCCGCATAAAGCTCCCCTGGGTTAGTATCTGCAGGACCCATTGCACTTGCTCGTAGCCCAGTGCCAGAATTGTTACCAAAGAGAGGTGATGGAACTTGGTCTCTGACACTCATAACCCCATTTGAATAACTCCAATTTGAAGTCTGATACAAATTAGGAATGGCCAGTCAGAGAAAAGAAATCAACTAAATATATTAAAATATCAGGTTGCTGAACTTGCTTGATAAACTAGCATTTTTGGTGACTAATTTTTAGAGAAGGCATCAATATTAATAAAGTACAAAGCAAAAAGAACACAAAAGATACAAACATCAGGAACACACAAACAGACACAAGAAACTAACCTACAAAATATGTATGACGTGACTTATTTAACCGGCCAACTTAAATTTAGTGACCCCCCATAGCATGTGGTACAGTTACCTAAATTGTATGACGTGACTTATTTAACCGGCCAACTTAAATTTGGTCACCCTCCATAGCATGTGGTACAGTAACAACAATTATAATTATAATTATACTTGAATTATAACAACAGGTATAATTATAATTACGAAAGAAGCATATAAACATGTCTGAGATAAAGACATGATTTATAAGAGGCCACTTTTGACAAGATTTTGATTTGTTAATCACTTCCTATTACTCGCTTCAAGAACCAAGCTGAAGCATATAATCCATGAGAACACTGCCCCAAAGACCAAGTGCGTTGATGAGTTGCTACCTTTTAACATGCAATGATCACAATTTTTCTAAATGTATGGCATAAACAAAAAGGAGAGAACAATTTTGCTAAATGTATGGTTCCAGTACCTGGTCACTTTCGTCTCTTTGTTGCCAAATTTTGTGCTCAGCTGCCTACATATATCGTCAGGGAAATAGAGCTCAATGAGAACCGTGAAATGTCACATACCAGAAAATTTACGTAACCACAAAAATTTTAGCATAAAATGATGATGAAAGTGTCAAAACAAAGATGAACTGACCCGAACATTTTCTCTTACAGATTCATTAGTTGGGTCCAAAAGTGTGGCTGCATGAAACCCAAAATAAACTAATTATTTTAATAAAGATAAATAAAGATATTTTAACAAGTTCATATGTTGATCCCATGGAAAAAACCATTCTGAGGTTTATTTTTGCCTACTAAACAGGTTAATCCAGGGAGTAACACAAAACAATAAACAATTAAACGGATTCTGATGTTTCAATGCAATATGTACGAACCTATTCTATATCCTTTCTCAAGGGCGTCTATGCCTTGAACAAAATAAATATACCCTAGACGAGTGTAGGCCTTGATGTAATTTGGGTCAATTGCAATTGATTTCTGGCAGTCAAGGATTGCTTCTGCATACTGGCAGGTCTGGATATAAGCAGCTGCCCTGAAAAAGAAGTACCCATTCACCATAATGTAACCAACATATTAAATATAAAACGTGAACTCCAACTATTTGAGTAAATAAGTCACCTGTCCCAATAATAAATAGCATTATCACCACCAAGTGCTATAGCAACATTGTAACACTCAATTGCCGCAGGATACATCATTGATTGCATAGCCTCGTTACCTACATGAATAAATGCAGTTCATATTTCTTTTCCAAATTTTACTTCTGTTGTAAATGATATTACTCAAATGTCATGAGGTTTGTAAAATTTATATTGTCTTGCAAGTCTTTCAATGGAATTCAAAAAAGTGAGTTCCATGTATGATATATGAAGATGCAAACGTAAGAGATAATCACAAGTTCATAAGGTTTGACAAAAAATTACCTTGTAGCTTGAAGATCTCAGCCAAATTTTTAACATCGAATTCCTTGCAGCCGGATTGTTTCATATCCTTAAATGAAAGTATGCCCACTGTCAGAAGCATATTATGGAAGAAAAAGCATAGCAAAATATGTTGAAGCTATTTCATAATGAACAATGCAATTTCAGGGTTTGATACGACAGAAAAGATCATCTTGATATCATGCTCTTTATTTTTCTTCCAAAAACGGCCTTTTTGGAGAAAATCGATACACTGTCACAGTAAGAGTGTAATACAAGACTAAAACAGTAAGACTGTAAGACCATCTTTAAACTTCAAACATGAAAAGACACGTTCCAGCTTCAAGACTAGTATTGAGTTTAATTTTCCAATCGTTAAGACCCATTATATACAGAAAACTGTCACCCATATAGGCAACATTGGAATATCTCAAGAGGGCCACAAAATCATTTTTTCTTTTTTGCGGTACTGGTACCTGATAACTTTTCCTACTGTGGTATTATACTCACCAGGCATTACAAATTTGATTAGCAGCCACACAACATTATAACTTTAATTAATTTATTAACTTTTGAAGGATTTCTGAAACCTTATTTGCTAAATAACATGGGTTTCCTAGTCTTGGTCCTTAAAATACTACTGGACAATTCTTACAAATATAGTTGCCGCAAAACAAAGATAACA
This sequence comes from Chrysanthemum seticuspe, assembly GCA_019973895.1. Lineage (NCBI taxonomy): Eukaryota > Viridiplantae > Streptophyta > Magnoliopsida > Asterales > Asteraceae > Chrysanthemum > Chrysanthemum seticuspe. The sequence continues at coordinate 138,828,967 of BPTQ01000009.1, forward strand.
GAACTGGTTACAGAATTTTTATATGGGGGCAAACATAAGCACTCCTCAAGGCCGGGGATTCACATCACTGCTAACACACTTTAAGAGATACAGAACTTCATCATGGTAATAACATGACAATTGACAAAAAAATTAAAAGTTGGTATCCTACCGGAAAAGCACTGTGAGACAGGTTTTTAGTTCTTTTAAGTGCCTGTTCATCATCTCGACTGGCTGTAGTCCCAAAGTATTGAACCTTTTCAAGGTCACCGACAAGCTGACCAGGAAGTTCATCCTCACTTACCCCTGTCGGTTATGCAAGATGCTTTACATCAGTCATACAGAGACAAAAAAATTTATAGTCTGTAAAATTGCTTACTCTCTTACCAATTCCAATCATATTATTGCTTCTAGTGTTTGTATTATTGTGCGAATGTGGCAAAGTGTCCTACTAACGAGACATCACGAATCCTATATTTTACATAGATTGAGTCACCTAACAATGTTTGTATATTAAATATCTTTGTATCCAACAAGTTGCTTATAAAACATGATTTCATGTTTCTATGGACCACAACCCTACATCCAGGTGATATGTCAAAATCCAAAAGTCATCTTCTTCCACAACAACATCAATAACACCACTTCCTCCATGACTAGTAAACGCCTCCTTCATCAACGACCTCGTCATCACACATCACAATGGGCGATTCGTCTCTTCCATCACAAAGTCACAATCGTTGACCGATTTATTACCGGTTTTCTCCGGGTTGGAGTGGTTCAATGACAAGGGGTTCCGGCCTCGGTCCCAGTTTCGGGTTAAACAGGCCGGTCGGGTCCGGTTTTTAAAAAAGTGTCGTTAACCACTCAGGGGTGGCCACTTTTAACAACAACCCCAAAGTGGCCACGCCAACCTCCTTATAAGCTTATATAAGCCGAAAAGTTTCAAAATAAGCCACAACAGATACACCTTATGAAACATAAGCCAAAAAAGAAATAAGCCACAAGCCCGCTATATAAGCTTAAACAAATATTGTGTGTGTGGCGGTGGGTTAAAAACAGTGAATTAGTCGGCCAAATGGTAACAGGTTAAATTTAACCAAAAAGATAAAAAAAATAAAAAATAATAATAAATAAATAAATAAAATAAAATAAAATAAAATAAACCTAACTTTAATATTGCTCCAGATCTAAGGTATAGGTTTAGTTTGGTTCGGGTTACGAGAACAGCCTTTTATGGTTTTCTTCAAATGTTTGGCCATGATTTAACATGGGTTTAGTTAGCCGGAGAAGATCAGACTTGACAGAAATGTATTGAAATGCCACATAAACAACTAAAAATGAGGAAAAATAAGAAAGAAAAAAAAAATCGGTTGTTTCTGACTAAAGAGGGCAAGGGTAAAACATCAACAGATATTGGGACGGATATGAATTTTTAGACTTTTCCCGGTCGGGAATAATAAAAATCCGGTTTTCCCAGCCGGAAATGTACTTACGCATAGCGATAACAAAATTACTACACTATGCATTTCGAAACACCAAAACTAACATGTTATGCACATTTGGACTTTTCTAAGAAAAAACAATGATATGACTCACAAAAAAGATTGACTATGAATATGAAAAAATCCAAGACCAAGAACTTTGGGGAACCAAAAACTTCTTACAATCAAGACAATCAAGAGATTCACAAGAATAGTCTGAATAAATCACATAACTACACTCTACAACTTTAAGATCATCATGTTGGACGATAATGTCCAGATTGCCAAAACAGAAGCTATGAAACATTTTTTAGGCCTGCAACCCAAAAGGAAGAAGCCTGCATTTTCTGGATGGGCCTCCAACAGACCCATTAGATAACAGTTATATCATAAACGGTTATTTATAGTTTTTAGGTTTCATCACAACGTTTATTTTTCTGTGAATCGGCATAACTGCCACAGGCAACGATTCATATATTATATATAGGTTTAGGATTCTCTGTAAACGTTAACCCTTTTCATTTATCAATATCAGTTTTATAGGGTTCAACCCCACATCTTTTGTTTTCTGTTTTTTTATTCGATTCTTGTGTATGATATGCATGAAGTTGCTTTGATCAATTTTGATCCTGGAAACTCTCTTTAAAGACCTGAATAACAGTGGCATCAGAGCCAAAGGGGATCAAGCAACACAACCAATTCATGTTTACAAACATCATTCAAGAGTCTTACATCGATGCCAATTGAAAAAAGAAACAAAAACCCTAAATAAACTACAAAGTTTTGGTTTTTGTTATAATGGTTATGGATTTAACCATGAAGAAGAAAAGAAGAGGCTTGTTTGGTTTTTTAACCAACAAAAGGCCATGAAGATGTTTTCAAAGAAGATACTTGGCCTGTCAAAGAACATGGTGAAAGATAAAAACCTGCTACAATCAATAAAGGGACATCTTCAATTGCTATTATAGCACTACTAGGGTATCACACTTTGGAACAGATGGACATGTTTCAAAAGGCAAGGAAAAATGCCATGAAGGTCGAGAAGATCAAGTGATCAAACCCAATGAGAAGAACATTTAGATTGAGCATTCTGGTTTTTTTTAAAAGATCTTAAAAAACAAGTATCAACAAACTACAAGATAGAAGACATCATCGGTTCGGTTTCCGGTTTTGTGGGTTGAATGGTTTGGTTTCATCGGTTTGAAAATTTTCAAAGTCAAAACCAAAACCAAACCAGACCAATTATAGAACGGATAAAACCAAACCATACACCAAATTAGAATTCGGTTTGGTTTCGGTTAAACCAAGAAAACCAAATTCAAATAAACTTCAATATAACCTAGAATTCACAAATAAAAATCTAAAAGTTCAAATAAATTAACAAATCAAAGGGTCTCACAACGTGCCGAAGGAAATCAACCAAAAGGTTTTAAAACTTAACGGAAATAAATAAATGCGATAAAATGTTCTTCAACAAAAGTCTTGAAAATTCTTATTAGCTTGAAAAACTTAGTTGCAACTTCATTCATATTCTCCAATATTTTCATTTGATGTTGTTTTCATCTCTGAAGTGTAATAGAAAATAAATATGTGTCAAATGTGTATATAAAGGTCATGGCTATAAAGAATGGAAACAATAAGTTACCATCTTTTAAATTTTCAAGGTCATCAATGTGTTCTTCCAGATTCACTGTAATATCACCTGAACGGACCCAATTCTGTATATATATACAAAATTTATGTGAATAGAGATATTCGGTTTTTTCGGTTTGGTTTGATTATATATTTATCAAACCCAAAACCAAACCAAACACCAATTAAATACTTCGGTTAGTTTCAAACCAGACCATACACCAATTATCATTTTCGGTCTGGTTTTATTCAGTTTCGGTCCGGTTTATTTTTCGGTATTGTTCGGTGTTAAACCAAACACTGAACACCCCTAATCAAGATTAGGAAGGCATCAAGGACGAAAGAAAAACAAGAAGATTGAAGGCAAGAAGTTTGGCATCAAGACATTAAGGGGGAGATGTTGGACGATAATGTCCAGATTGCCAAAACAGAAGCTATGAAACATTTTTTAGGCCTGCAACCCAAAAGGAAGAAGCCTGCATTTTCTGGATGGGCCTCCAACAGACCCATTAGATAACAGTTATATCATAAACGGTTATTTATAGTTTTTAGGTTTCATCACAACGTTTATTTTTCTGTGAATCGGCATAACTGCCACAGGCAACGATTCATATATTATATATAGGTTTAGGATTCTCTGTAAACGTTAACCCTTTTCATTTATCAATATCAGTTTTATAGGGTTCAACCCCACATCTTTTGTTTTCTGTTTTTTTATTCGATTCTTGTGTATGATATGCATGAAGTTGCTTTGATCAATTTTGATCCTGGAAACTCTCTTTAAAGACCTGAATAACACATCAAACAAAAAGTCTATATACAATTCTGAATAATGTAGTTCATTCGTGTTTTCAAGATCCTCATTAGCGCATACATGCATTAGAATGTATAAAGGGTAATGAATTTTAAGCAAATGTTCACTTAAAGGAATGAACCTTGATAATGGTCAAAAGGAACATTTGAAAAAAGTATTTTTATTATCAAACCACCATGGCATCTCATATTGGAAAAATGCCATGGTTTCTCAAATTTATAGTTTACACTATTCTATCGTATACTTGTCAAACCAAACAAACACTTGTTGTCATTTAAAATTTGTAAAGCATTCCCATGCACATGTATATAGGGGAGGGTGGTAAAGTAGCCAACATTAAGAGCATAGCTCAGTGCAAACAAGTAAAACTTGATTTTTTTTCCAGAAATAAGAAATGGAGGAAGTTAACCTTTGAAGTCTTGATTGGTACCATCATTAGCTGAACATTCGATCGATTTAACTCGTTTCCTAGGGTGTGAAACCTACCAATGGAGGAACTTTTTTTTCATACTAACCGAAGGGGATGAAACTTCATTATCACTAAAGGAACATTTTATGCAAGACAATCACGACATTCACAAGAATAAATCACATAACTACACTCTACGACTTTAAGACCATCAAAAGGTAATGAATTTTAAGCAAGTGTTCACTTAAAGGAATGAACCTAGGAACAATTGAAAAAAATCTTTTTATTATCAATCAAATTTATCCTTTACACTATTCTATTGTATACTTGTCAAACGAAACAAACACTTGCTGTCATTTAAAATTTGTAAAGCATTCCCATGCACATGTATATAGCTCAGTGCAAACAAGTAAAACTTTTTCTTAGGGGCCAAGACACACTACAATAGCTTCAATGAGAGAAATAAAAAATGGAGGAAGTTAACCTTTAAAGTCTTGATTGGTACCATCATTAGCTGAACATTCGATCGATTTAACTCGTTTCCTAGGGTGTGAAGCTTCACTATCACTAAAGGGACATTTATTTTTCATGAGAACTGAAGAGGATGAAACTTCATTATCACTAAAGGAACATTTTTTTTTCATGAGAAGTGAAGAGGATGAAGCTTCACTATCACTAAACGGTTTTTTCATGACAAGTAAAGAGGATGAAGTTTCACTATCACTAAAGGGTTTTTTCATGACAAGTGAAGAGGATGAAGCTTCACTATCACTAAAGGGTTTTTTCATGACAAGAAAAGAGGACGAAGTTTCACTATCACTAAAGGGTTTTTTCATGACAAGTGAAGAGGATGAAGCTTCACTATCACTAAAGGGTTTTTTCATGACAAGTGAAGAGGATGACTCACTATCACTAAAGGGACATCCTTTCCGTCTAATTGAAGGGGATGAAGGCGCTTTCTTTTGGCCGCACCCTTACCCATATCCACTCCCTTGGAAGAATGGACAAACCCTAACTTTTTTCACACGATTGTAAGGATGTCTTTATTGTTATTAAGATTGTGTTTGGGTCAAATAATAAGTCGGTCAAAACTTTATTAAAACAAGCATGTTTTTTTAGCCTTTAAATAATGGTCCCCAATTCTAAACCCTATAACTCAAAATCCGAGAACCCAAAGATTAGGGTTTTGATTTACCCAGTTTTAACAAACGATGGCTGGTGGTTGTTGCCAATAATGATGATGATGGCACAAACCACAAATTCCCTCCATAAGTACATGAAGTCTTGTCCAATGACGACCTTTTGATGGAAATCTTACTTCGATTTCCGATAGTCTCACTTCTGTCTTTTCAAATCAGTATCCAAACAGTGGCTGTCTGTCTCTCATAACATCTCATAGTTTCATATTATAGTAACTTCGATCACCACAAGTGATCAACCTTACAAAGCCCATCCCAAGTTTTCCACATTGTCTTCTCAAGCTTTTTCCGACTGTTTAAATCCTCACCGCAAAGCCAGCTGGCATATCTTCTTTTTGGAGTACACAGGGTCTTTAACTTTGTCATTGATTTAATTCTTAACTTTTATTGGCTTGTTGAAATAGCCATCAAAACATGCTATCGAACAATAATATTTTAAATTTTAAAATGCAAACCACTCAACTTTGTTTTCACAATAATTTTGTCCCTTTACTCATACACAGCTTCAACACATTTACTCATATACTAGTTTTAAGACCTTTTTGATAAGTAGGCTAGCTCTATAAAATAATTTTAATGAATATAGTAACTTATACAGTCGATTATCTCAAAAAACCATAAAAAATATGTAATGGGTTACACAAATATATATAAAGAAAAACTGTGTTTAACGACTATCAAAAACAATTTATGAATACAAAAAAAAAACGTAAATGTTTTAAGTTTATGCAATACTTCTTTGTAAACAACATTAGTGGTTTCATCGGTGTAGTTGTCATCCCTGTTGCAACAAAATACTTGAAGTCCTTGCTTGTTTTTTACACTTGACACCGCCACATATAACTGACTGCATGAAAAAATAGGGCGTTGTAGAAACAAACCAATGTGAGACAACGTCTGCTCTTGGCTTTTGTTTATGATCATAGCGAAACAAACCAACCAAATAATACTACCTTCCAACCGAAAAATTTATCGGCAGCTGATAATAATTCAGATGATACTATACCACGCATTGTCTTGTCAAAATTAAAGCTTCAAAACAATGCCTATGAACGATAGGTTAAAATGGCCACTTATAATTTTATAATGTAAGAAGAGAGATCTGATGAATGTTAAGAAGTCACACCAACATTTATCTATAACAATATATAACACCTCAACATTTATCTATAACAATATATAACACATGGTTGGAGGCTATTCTTCATAACTCGCATAGTTGTTAAGATCCCGATCCTGATCTTAGGATCTTATGATTCTACGATACTCAAAGCAAAAATGATCCGGATCCTAAGTAGGATCTTAACAAGCTTAGGATCTTATAAGATCCCGATCTTCACCATAGGATTTTAAAATCTTATAAGATCCTGATCTTCACCATAGGATTTTAAAGTCTTGTGATGAGATTGTGATCTTGTACTTGTGCTTGTAGCAGAGTTGACCTGTGAACTTGTGTGGACTTTATCAACAACATTTCCATGTAATGGATCTGTATGAGTGTGTAGCTCATTATCCCTCCCTCAACAAACTGGCATTGTGTATGGATCACAATTGCTCAATCTGGAAAGACAGTTAAAGTGCAGAGGTTTGTGTAAGGCTTTGGTTAGGATGTCAGTTGTTTAAGCTCTAGAGGGTACAAATGTAGGAAGAATGAGACCTGCTTTAACCTTGTCCCTGACAAAATGACAATCTATTTCTATATGCTTGGTCCTTGCATTTTGGACTGGGTCACAAGCCAAGGCTATAGAGGATGCATTATCACATAAGATCTTGATAGGTGTAGAAATTGGGACAAGTAGATCTTTGAGTAAACATTTGATCCAAGATACTTCACATGTTGTGTCTACAAGAGCTCTGTATTCAGCCTCTATAGAAGATCTGGAAACCATATTTTCCTTCATAGATTACCAGGAAATAAGACTACTCCCAAGAAAGACACAATTTCTAGATATTGGTCTACTTGAGTAGGGACAACTGGCCCAATCATTATCATAATAGGCTGTTAGGATTGGACTATTGAGAGTTGGGAAGATTAGACCTTGTCCTGGGCATAATTTAGTGTATCTGAGAACTCTCATTAAATCTTTTAGATGTGGTGTTCTTGGTTCTTGAAAGAACTGGCTCAAAGATTGGGCTGCAAAGGCTAAGTCTGGCCTGGTCAGTGTTAAGTAGAGAAGTTTACCAACCAGTGTTCTATAAGAAGATGGGTCAGTAAGGAGCTCTCCATCAGTCTTATTGAGCTTAACATTGGGATCAAGAGGAGTAGCTGCAGGCTTGACATGTAGCATCTTAGCTCCTTTAGTAACTTAAGGGCATACTTCCTTTGTGTCATAACCATTCTAGTTGAATTCCTGAGGCATTCAATGCCCAGATAGTAATGGATAGGTCCCAAATATTTGATGCTGAAAGTAAGATCCAGTTGGTGTTTGATGTGGTCAATGAATTGTTTGTCACTGGCTATAATGATAATATCATCAACATAGATTAGGATAGAAGTGGCGGATGATGCAGTATGAAGGGTGAACAAAGATGTATCCACATAACTCTGCTTGAATCCTAAGCCATTCAGATAGGTTGTAAGCTTGTCAAACCATTGTCTATTAGCCTGCTTTAAACCATAGAGTGATTTTTGTAACATGCAAACAGTGTTAGGTGATGTAGGTTTAGGATAGCCTTCTGGAACTGCCATATACACTTCTTCATAGAGATCCCCATGTAGAAATGCATTATTAATGTCCAATTGTTCAATGTGCCAGCCTTTTGGAAACCATATTTTCCTTTTTGAATGACAGTGACCATCTTTGCCACTGGAGAAAAGGTTTCAGTGTAGTCTACTACTTCCTTTTGGTTAAAGCCTTTAGCCACAAGTCTTGCTTTGAACCTCTCAGTTGTTCCATCAGCTCTGAACTTAATCTTGAATACACATTTTGAGCCAATAGCAGTCTTCCCAAAAGGTAGTTCAACAAGAACCCAAGTCTTGTTCTCTTCAAGAGTAGTGATTTCTTTCTCCATGGCTTTTCCCATCTCATGTCTTTGGATGCTTGGATAAAGGTTTGTGGTCCCACTAACTTATCTATAGAGCAAATGAGGTGTTTGTGTTGTGGTGTGAGATTTGTATAGTTAATGTATTTGGTTAGGTGGTGTTTGGACTTGACACTGTGCATAGAGGATTTAGTAGGAAGTGAGTGTTGGTAGTCATTAAACTTGTGTGGAAGATATTTGGTTCTGGTTCGAAGGATTTTGTAGCCTTCTAAGTGGCTAATATTTCCTTCGGAGGTTTAATTAAGCTTCCCAAGATCCCGTGGTTAGAGGTTTTGTTATACGGGGTGAACCTATTCCGGTTCTTCTTTTTGTTTTTTGAGTTTTCCCACGAGTATTGATTCGATGATTTATCATAGCTATCAGATGGGATTCTTATTCGTGGACACCTCTTTTTCTTCTATCCAGATGTGGGTCTTTTCTATTAGGGCCTTATAGGTGGTAGGAAGGTCAGCGGATAAGAATTCAATGAGGCTTCGGGTCCTCAGACCGTGAACAAAGCCGGAGAATCGTTGGTCTTCATACAGCCCTAATATCTGCAAGGTGTCATCAGTATACCAAGTGATGAAGGATCTTGTGCTTTCTCCCTCTATCTGCTTGATATTTTGTACTGCCAAATGCGTCTTTTTGAATTTATTCTTTTGAGTAAAGTGCGAACAGAACTTAGCATTGAGGTCATCGAGACTCACTATATTGCCCGGTTTATGCCCATTCCACTAGATGCGAGCAGAGTCTCGCATCTTATAGGTAAACATGCGACATGCTACTGGCATAACCCATTTCTGCATACGGATAGCGCCTTCGAACAAGTGAAGGAAGTTATCAGGATCTCTTTTCCCATCATAAGTATCTATCTGAGAAGGCATCTTCAATATGTCAGGCAAAGAATAGTCCTCGATCCAACGTACAAAAGGTGTCATGGAGCCCATGGGTTCCAGATACATTCAATTGTTGGGTAGTACGTACATTGGGATTGAATTGTATGGGTTATGGTTTTGAGTGGTAGGGGTAGGTGCGCAGTCAGAGTAGGGTTGATTGAAAGGTGGAACATGGTTATGTCGGGCAAAGAATAGTCCTCGATCCAACGTACAAAAGGTGTCATGGAGCCCATGGGTTCCAGATACATTCAATTGTTGGGTAGTACGTACATTGGGATTGAATTGTATGGGTTATGGTTTTGAGTGGTAGGGGTAGGTGCGCAGTCAGAGTAGGGTTGATTGAAAGGTGGAACATGGTTATGTGGAGCATGCGAGTATGGATAACTTGGATTATTCGATTTCCCATTAAGTGGAGGATATAAACTATAAGGGTAAGATTGATATAGAATTGGAGGGTACATACCATTGGGAGGAAGGCTTCCTCCCCTGTTAACCGAAGTTGGATCGTCTCCCACACCCGAAGCGTATGAAGGCTGCATTAAGATTCCTATATCTGTCCTCCCTGATTGGGGAATCTCCCCTGGGTAAACAACAGCTTCAATATTCCCCTTGTGATTACTTCTCCCATTGGAACCTTCTATCCTTTCATCATCCAATCTTCTCTCTCTCCTTGATGAAGCCCCTTTCGAAACCCCTTCAAATCCCAAGACTCTTCTATTGGGTCTTCGACTAAATAGGGAACCTATCCTTAGAGCTGAACGAGTCTGTCCTTGGGGAAGTGGCCTAGGATCCATTTCGATCTATTCATCGTAATTGTCACTGGAATATTCCATTTCTCACTGAATTTCTATGTTCATAACCTATCTCCTATTATTCCTCATTAGAGCATCAAGCATTTTGAAGTTAGCCTCTATGAAGGCTGGGATAATTACAGGTTCCGGATTTGCCGATGTTGAAGCCTGATGATCAAGTGTTATTTTACGGTGAGACCGTGTGGTGAAGGTAGAGGTAGTTATTGGAGGTAAATCGTGTGTGATTGGTAATGGTGCTAAGGTTGAGAAACCCGGTGGGGGCGTAGCATCCCTTCCTTGTTCCATGTCGATCTTTTAGTGAGAGTGGTTAAAATGGTTACAAACTTGGGTGTAATGGGACTAATAGTAGTGGGTCCCACGGATGGCGCCACTGATTGTATAATAATTTGCACGGCCAGGCTTTGATGGTGATCGAAGGTTAACAGGGTGTATAACCTTGCCAAGCTTGCTCGTAACCTGAAAATAAGAAATACTAAAACACTATGTTAAGTGATTAGACAGAGGTTGGACCCTGCGAACCACCTTCGGGGTGCGAATAAGTATTTTCTATGGTAAGAATGTAAGTGTAATTAAGTATGTAAGTGTTTGATGAACGTAGCATAAGTAATAACCCTTACAAGCTATTTATAGGAGAAGAAATAGGCCTTGAAGGACTGTTGCACATGTTTCGAGGGATCATGGGGTGTCTCATGATTTTTGGTAATCGCTGGGCTTAGTGACCCACGTTCTCAACCTTGGGGAGAAAGCTGAGGTAAAAGAGAAACGTGGGTATGACCAGGTCAAGGTTCTCCTCTGTGCTATTATCTTCAATGGATCTACCCCGAACATTGGGAGGCTTCGATTGGCGAATTCCCAAGTGGTAACTATTGTAGATAAGTAGTTTGGCACTAAAAGAGATTTTAACGGGTTAACGTGAGGTTCGAGATGTAGCTTTCGAACATGTTGAAGGGGAGGCATTCGAGAAGTACGAAGGGTACGTTGTCAGTGATGTTGTAGGCGGTGTTGGGGCTGAGTAGGTTCAGTAGAGGGTGAAATTGGATGTGGTTGTTCACTGGAGATAAATGGGAGTGAAGGTGAAATAGGTGGTAGAGAGGAGCATGCAGTGGGACTTTGGTGAAAGGGAAAGATATTTTCATCAAAGGTTACATTCCTGCTACTGATGGTTTTCTGTGTTTTTGGATCATAAACAATGTAACCCTTTTGGTTTGGTGGGTAGCCGAGGAGTACAGTTGGGGCTGATCTAGGTGCAAATTTATCAGTGGTGTAATTATCAACATATGATCTGCAACCTATGATTCTGAGGTGGTCAAGGTTAGGAGGTTTTTTGTGAAGAAACTCATAGGGGCTTTTGTCATTGAGGATTCTAGAGGTAGTCTGTTGATTAGGTAAGTGGAGGTGAGAATGCAATATCCCCAAAATATTTTGGGGAAGTTTGCTTGAAATTGGATAGACCTTGCTAGTTCTAACAGTTGTTTATGTTTCTTTCAACCATGGCAGTTTGTTTGGGGTGTATGGGAATGATGTTTGATGGATTATACCATGTGATTTGAAAAACTCATTAAGTGTGTTGTTTAAGAACTCTGTCCCATTATCACTCCTTCTATTTTTAAATGACTTTTGAAAGTGATTTAGTATGTATTGATGAAAGATTTTAATGGTTGATGCAACATGATATTTGTTTGGTAAGAGATAGGTCCAAGTTGCCCTTGAGAAATCACCAACAATGGTTAAAAAGTATGTACATTTATTCATGGTTAGATATCTATAAGGACCCCATACATCAAAGTGAACCAAATCAAAGGTAGATTGAGCATGAGAAATGCTAACTGGAAAGGGTAAAACATGATGTTTAGATAAAGGACAGATAGTTTATTTGTTTTATGAGTTTTTGAAAGTAGAAATAGGTAAATTTTTGATCTTGCTAAGAACTTGAAATAAGGGATGTCCTAATCTTGCATGCCATAGGTGATTATTGCTGGTATGAGAAAGAATTGTTGTTGAGAATAGTTTTTGAGGTGTTGTTGAAGACGTAAGGGTGTAGAGTCCACCACAGAGGGATCCACAAGTTCTTTTCCCACTATGGTCCTAAACGTAGCATGAATTGTAAGTGAATGTGATGAAGGAGTGTGTGGATCTTAAAACAGTGCTTATGGAGATAAGATTATTGGTGAATGAGGATACATAAACGATATTGTGAAGGATGAAATCTTTGTGAATATATATTGAGCCTATTAGGTGCACCTCTATGACATGTCCATTTGGTAGGGAAACAAGGATAGGTGGGTTGCATTTTTTGAAGTTAAACATAAGTGATGGAAGAAAACAGATGTTGTTAGTGGCACCACTATCAATGATCCAAGTATCTTTAGACTTAGTGACATAGGAAGCAATGAAGGAGTGAATAATGGAGAATATACTTGCCATGTAAGATGGGATAAGACGGGGATCTGATAAGGATTTAAAAGGTACACTTTTGAGGGGTCATTTAAGCCCTTAATTGATTACTTTTGTATTCGTTACTACTTAATTTCGTTCCTTTTTACATTTTAGTTCTCTTGAAGGCAAATTGCTGGAATGACACTTATTCGGACGAGAAGGCGCGAATATACGAAGAAAATGGCCAAAGTCAAGAATCGAGACACTCAAGCTGCTGGAATTGAAAGGGGACGGCGTCACTGCTTAAATGCGACGCCGTCGCGACACATCTTGAGACGACTCAGTAGCCAAATTGCTAATTTACAAGTGACGGCATTAGGTTTAAAAGAGTAGGGCGTCGCAACTCAGACGACCTAGATTTGGATCCAGACGGCGTCAGAGATTGAAGCTGACAGCGTCACAAGCATAAGGTGACGCCGTCACAGAGTTGACGTGGCCAAGACGAAACCCTAATGGCGGCGACCCGACGACGTCACAATTAAAGAGTGACGCCGTCGCATTTTGTAACACTATATATAGAATCCGAATTTTTCAGTTTTTAGGGAGGTAGTTTTGTGGAGTAACAACCTAAACCGAACCAAGGCTGTCTTGGGCAGTATCTTAGGGTTCCATACCCTATTTTACACCAAGATAAGTGTTTTACTTCATTGATTTAATCATGTCTTCAATTGTTTGTGTGTATGCTTTCATGTTCTCCATGTCCGGCTAATTTACTTGTGTGTTTGCTTAGATAATATGAAACCTAGTTATTGAATATTGATTGGTTGTCTCTTATCTTAATTGTGATTGACCTAGTATTGCGATAGGTCATTCGTTGTGTTGTTAATGCTTGATTAGTCTTTGTTGAACCTTAGCTTATAGTTACTAGTGGAATTGTAGGCTAGATATCCAAAGATAACCTTAGTGTTAAGTTTATGAATCCTAGAGATTTCGTAGTCATTAACCTTAGGTAGCTTCAAAGAGTTAGGGATAAACGCATACCCTACGACCTTAGAAACACAACGCGTTAAGAATAAGGACGTGACAATTCAACCATCGATATGAGATAACTAGGGAGTAATAACATCTAAGTAAACACATTTTTAATCATCATAAGAGCACACAACAATAGACATGGACTACACTCACCTTAGTTTAGATAATTAGATAATTAGATAAGTAGAGTAATCGGTAGAAATACCAAACCCCCAAATCCAAACCCCGAGATTCGTAATTTCAATTTTCTAAAAAACATAAAAAAGATAAAAAAAATAATCTTCCTCAACCCCAACCTTAGCGTAGTAATTTCTCACTAGTATTCCTATTACCCTAGAGAACGATATCAATTCCCGAAGCTTAACCTAATACTACACTACAACGATTAGGTTCACTGCCTAGGGTGTTGAAAAACTTGCTCGACGAAAAGGAAGTTCCTTTGACCCCAAACGCGCGTTGTACGCGTATCAAGTTTTTGGCGCCGCTGCCGGGGAATAGAATAGCTAGTTAGGAGTCTACCTTATTTAGGTTTCCTTGCTTGATTCATATCAAGTAAGCTTTTTCCCATTTTTAGCTTCCTCGTAGTCTATCCCCCTTCTTCGTGACCTTTGTTACTAAACCCACCACTCACCATGATTCGCATCTTTCACCGAAGAGTTTTCACACTACCTGCCCCCAATCCTCCTCCCAATCCCGAAATTGAGAACACAATCCCACAAAACCCTTCACCCGTTCACCACTTTGGAAATCACCTAGGGCATAATGAAATAAATTGGCAACAACAAAGTCTTTTCTATGACTCAGATTCCGATGAGGAGTTTGATTATGGTGAAGCACTTGATAACGGGGAGGTCATCGATGAAGTTAGTCTTGAAATGGAAAAGACTTCTCCCAATGTTTTGACCCTAGGTGTAGAATTGAGGCTAATGGACCCTTCAACATGCAATTCCCTTGTAAGATAGGATTTAAAATTTTGATGCTAACTTGCACTCATTCTTACCTTTAAATTTAATCTCAAGAAACCTATATAATAAAATAAAGGTAGATGAATTAGCCTATCAAGGGGATAATGTTGTTGATGCGGTCACTTACTTGGATGTGTTTGTCGGAAGTTTTGCCTATGTGGTTGAATTCATGGTCCTAGAGGATTTAGGAGAATTCATTGATGGAAGTATTACCCAAGTTATCTTTGGAACAAACTTTAAGAGAATGACTAGGTTAAATGAACGGATGATTGATGTTCTAATCACATTCTCCGATGGAGTTGAAGATTTTGTCTATCAAATGCCCCGTACACACCCTAGGTTTAAGCACAAAGTTATAGAGGCATGCAATCAGATGGCTTCCATTCCGATACTTAGTGAGAGAGATAAACAACGAGGACTTAGGCACACTTATGAGAAAAATGAGCGATACTATAAAAAATGCCTAGAGTTAGGAGATGATTACAAGAAGAGTGAGAGAACATTGGAATGGCTTTGGTATGGGCATGTAAGCGTGCACGAGACAACGTAGGGGCACGACTTCGAGTCTAGCTACAAGACTCATAAATAAAGAAAAGCGCTACGTGGGAGGCAACCCATGCTTAATTGTTTGCTTGTTTGTGTCGTATATCTTTTATTGATTGTTTATTGTCATGTTTAAATTTGTAAAAATGCTTTATTTTGTCTTTAACCTCGTCTTAATTACATATAAAGGTATTTTACATAAGGGATAAGTGTAGGGAGGATTACACACGCTTTCAAAAAGAACGTGAACATGAGAATTACAATTATTTAAAAGATATACATGTGTGTTTGTTCGAGTCAAATGCTTGTATCGAGTCATAATGGATGTTTTGCAGGAAATTTTTCCAGATTCTAAAGATAAAAATTTTATAGAAAATCGCAGACCAGTTTCTGTCATGATAACCTGACGGCGTCAAGGTCGCAACCTGACGGCGTCAGGAGGAGTGGAAACTGCTTACTATTTTTTTCTCGTTTTCTGAGCTACTTATAAATTTTTGGAATTTTCCCAGGTCTTAATTTTTCAGAAAATCTGTAAACATCCATTCCACAAGCATTATATCCTAGTTTAGTAGAGTCTTATATATATTGTTACCGCCGATTTTACGCGAAGGTTTCGTCTGTTTTCTTCAAGTGTGCAGGTTTAATTTATCAAGAAGAAGATACTTAAGATTGGAAGGAGCTTTTAACGCAAACACTCTTCTTGAAGAAATATTTAACCACTACTTCACACGGATCCTACCGAGCTAATCAGGGGAGTACTAGTTTCTTTCGTTTTTAATTACCTTCCATTATCATAACTTTGATACTTTCGGGGAACATTGGGGACAATGTTCAGTTTAAGTGTAGGGAGGGAAAATAAAACGGGAACTTTGAAACTATGCTTATCCTTGACTTTTTGCCTTGTCCAATTTCATTTGTGTAATAAACCATGAGAAACATTGGTTAGGGTAATTTTGGCACCAAATTTAAAATTTTTCATGACATGTAGGAGTGGGCCATTAGTCTTAATAAAGCTTCTCATGGATAGGAAGTTATATGACTAGCACAAAAAACCCTTTACCACTTAAATTCCACCCAAAATGTGAGGATCGCCCTTAGATTTGTAGGAATTAAAGCATTCATCTTTAATGCTTCGAGTGTGAACCGGTAGTATAATAGATTCTAGAACTTGTTTTGTGATGCATTCCGAGATTGCTAGTAAGACTACACTTGTGTAGTTAGAAATAACTAAATGGTAAGAGGCATTAGGATAACCCTTGTTTGATACCCGTAATATAATTACTTCTTCCACATCGGTTGAGTAATTCCCCCACACCCTTGCGTTGTACTCATCTTTAGTACACGATACCCCTAGTTAACCCCTCAGAGCCTATCCTTTTCACGGTTCTCGTGATGTTTCGGTTTCCCGGAATATCAATGAAGAGCATTGTTTACAATCCACCCCCAAATGTACACCAAAATCTCCTTAGCCTACCTTGTATGCACTCACTTTTAGTGCATTATTGTTATCATACTAAACCCTTAGTTCAATTATCTAGTTGCTTGCATAAGTTGCTAAGTCGAGTCATAACTTTGTACATAGTTTTGGGACTATTGGGACTCATGGGAAAAGTTAAATTTTATGAAATGACGGGAAAGAACGTTAAATTCAAATTCCCTTTATTTGCGTAACAATGTACTCCAAGTGTTTTGATCTTTTATATTTGGGTCAAATTAGTGTTAGAGTAATAAAAACTCAAGTGTAGGGATGTGCCTATAAATCCCTATTATTTTGATGTTATCGTAGAGGATGTTAGAGTAAAAGTGTATGAAAAAAAAATACGAGCTACCATCCTACATCTATCTTTAAATTCATGTTTGTTTGTTTCAGTTATCTAGAGTTTAGAGTGTCGAGTCTTGGCTTAGCAACGCCATTCTTCACATACTTGTAACATAAAGATTTTTGACTTGCCACCACTAAATCGCCTATCCCACCAAACCCTTTGTTTCCCTACCATAAGCCTAACGTTACAACCCTTTAAAAGACCTCTTGGATAGTTTTTCCTAGGTGCTTACGCCAAAGCGATGGAGGTTTGATCTAGTCTCAAGCCTATGGTAATCTATGTACTAGGACCGGTTAATGAGTGTTTATATTCCATTTCCAACTTGATATATTTCATATACACCCGAGAGATGAGAGTATCCAAACACCACTTGTGAGGTGCTAGTATGTAATTTCCGTGCTTGTTATGACTTTTGCAGGGCTTATATGTGTTGTGAATCATTCTAAACTAATGCTTCATGACCCCTAACTTATAAATTAATTGGCTAAAAACACATTTGCTTGAGGACAAGGAAATACCAAGTGTAGGGATATTTGATAAGGATTTAAAAGGTACACTTTTGAGGGGTCATTTAAGCCCTTAATTGATCACTTTTGTATCCATTACTACTTAATTTCGTTCCTTTTCACTTTTTAGGTCTCTTGAAGGCAAATTGCTGGAATGACACTTATTCGGACGAAAAGGTGCGAATATACTAAGAAAATGGCCAAAGTCAAGAATCGAGACACTCAAGCTGCTGGAATTGAAAGGGGACGGCGTCACTGCTCAAATGCGACGTCGTCGCGACACATCTTGAGACGACTCAGTAGCCAAATTTCTAATTTACAAGTGACGGCATCAGGTTTAAAAGAGTAGGGCGTCGCAACTCAGACGACCTAGATTTGGATCCAGACGGCGTCAGAGATTGAATCCGACGGCGTCACAAGCATAAGGTGACGCCGTCACAGAGTTGACGTGGCCAAGACGAAACCCTAATGGCGGCGACCCGACGGCGGCACAATTAAAGAGTGACGCTGTCGCATTTTGTAACACTATATATAGAATCCGAATTTTTCAGTTTTTAGGGAGGTAGTTTTGTGGAGTAAAAACCTAAACCGAACAAAGGCTGTCTTGGGCAGTATCTTAGGGTTCCATACCCTATTTTACAACAAGATAAGTGTTTTACTTCATTGATTTAATCATGTCTTCAATTGTTTGTGTGTATGCTTGCATGTTCTCCATGTCCGGCTAATTTACTTGTGTGTTTGCTTAGATAATATGAAACCTAGTTATTGAATATTGATTGGCTGTCTCTTATCTTAATTGTGATTGACCTAGTATTGCGATAGGTCATTCGTTGTGTTGTTAATGCTTGATTAGTCTTTGTTGAACCTTAGCTTATAGTTACTAGTGGAATTGTAGGCTAGATATCCAAAGATAACCTTAGTGTTAAGTTTATGAATCCTAGAGATTTCGTAGTCATTAACCTTAGGTAGCTTCAAAGAGTTAGGGATAAATGCATACCCTACGACCTTAGAAACACAACGCGTTAAGAATAAGGACGTGACAATTCAACCATCGATAGGAGATAACTAGGGAGTAATAACATCTAAGTAAACACATTTTTAATCATCATAAAAGCACACAACAATAGACATGGACTACACTCACCTTAGTTTAGATAATTAGATAATTAGATAAGTAGAGTAATCGGTAGAAATACCAAACCCCCAAATCCAAACCCCGAGATTCGTAATTTCAATTTTCTAAAAAACATAAAAAAGATAAAAAAAAAATAATCTTCCTCAACCCCAACCTTAGCGTAGTAATTTCTCACTAGCATTCCTTTTCCCCTAGAGAATGATATCAATTCCCGAGGCTTACCCTAATACTACAGTACAACGATTAGGTTCACTGCCTAGGGTGTTGAAAAACTTGCTCGACGAAAAGGAAGTTCCTTTGACCCCGAACGCGCGTTGTACGCGTATCAGGATCAGTGTCTTCGTTTTGAAGCATCATCAGTACTTGATTTAATTGATTCTGCAACATATCCATCCTTGCACTCACAAAACAATTTGAGCTTGATTGACCAGAACCTTGAGGGTCTCCATTTCCACCCAATGGATTTTCATCTTCTCCTATAACCATGTTCACAGTGGTTTTCCCTTTGTTGTTCGCTGATTCCTTTGAGATGGTGGGACATATTTTCCATGAAGGGGGTGACCCACAAGGTATCCAACTAGCTTGTAGCATTCATTACCATAGTGACCTTTTTTGTTGCAGTTTGTGCAGATGATCCCCTTCCTGAAATTGCTTCTTCTCTCAAATTGAATTGGTGTTTGGCTTTGGGTATTTGTTCTTGAAGATGGGTTGTAAGGTATGTTTGAAGATAGGTTGTAAGGTATGTTTAGGTTAAACCTCTTCTGTCTATTATAGCCACCATTCATGGTATTAAGAGCAATAGGTGTAGCAAGTTGTTGTTTGGGTGTATCTCTTTGTGACTCTTCATGCCTTAGCATACTATAAGTCTTTGCAACTGATGGTAGTGGTTGTAGCAAAAGAATTTGGCCTCTATCATATGTGTAACTCTCATCTAATCCCATAAGAAACTGAATAAGTCTTTTCCTTTGGTCTCTTTCACCATTGATTTTCCCATTCTCACATATACATTTACAACTGCAAGCATAAGGTGCCTCAAGGGCATCAAATTCATCCCAAAGACCCTTAAGTTTTTTCTAGTAAACCTCAATTGTACTATTATTCTGTTTCAGCTAGAAAATAGCAAAAGTAACCTGATAAATCCTATGTTCATCAAGTTGTGGGTAATGTTCATTGAGTTCAGACCAGATACAAAATGTACAAAGCTCAAATTGTTCTTGATTTTCTCTGACACAGTATTCAAAATCCAAGAGATTAACATATCATTGGCTCTTTCCTTGGGGTTACGTGCGCCCCTAGCAAAAAAATTTGTAGTGTAAATTTTCTAAAATATATGGATTGTTTTGTAATTTTTCCCCCCATAATAACCATTTTGTAATGTAGTTTCTAAAAATTATCAAAATGTGCCCCCTTGAGCAAAAAATTCTGGCTTCGCCCCTGCTCTTTCCCAGTGTGGTCTAAGTGGTGAATCAAGTCCATGTTCATCATACTCACCACTAACAATTCTCAACTTATTTCTAGCATCCAAAGCAATTGAAATGGATCTTTTCCAGGTACTAAAATTCTCTGGACCAGTTAACTTTTTAGATGGGTATCAAACATGATGATCATTCTGATGAAAGTGAAGTGGATGAAAGGTTGAGTTAATGTCTTCTTGTTCCATTGAATTAACACCAGAAGTTTTAACTCCATTAGAATTACCAGAATTAGCCATTTTCAACAAACTTTGACTTTTCTAACAAACTTTGAATTTTTCTTGATTCTTACAGTTTGATGATCAATCTTGATGATGAGTTGTTGTAATTGTGTCTTCGTTTGTTCAAGAAATGAAGGTTTGTGACTGATTTCAATTGATTATGGGTTATGGTTACTATATGATTGAATTTTGGCTATTTTTTAATAGAATTGAAGGATAATGATGATTGATGATGATCAGTAACTGATTGTGGTGGTTATAGATGGAGAATAATGATTGTTTTGGTTGTATGATGGTTGTTATGACTGATTTGATGGTGGTTTATGAAAAAGAATTTTGGCGGGAAAATTTGTTATGGTACTGGAAGTTAGTTATTGATCACCGGAATCAGCTCATCATCACAGTTTGTGGTGGTGATGGCTCTGGTACCATTTAGTTAAGTGAAGAGAGAAATTTTATTATATCAGATTATAAAATGAAGTAAATAGACAAGTATTTATATAGAATTAGGACAACTAACTAACTAATTGCTATGCTGTTTCTAGAAGAGTCTAGAAACATCTAAACTACTGACTACCTGTTGTTACAAGGAGTAAAGCTGTTGTAGAAGAGAATACAAGTCTTGTGATGAGATTGTGGTCTTGTACTTGTGCTTGTAGCAAGTTGACCTATGAACTTGTGTGGACTTTATCAGCAACATTACCATGTAATGGATCTGTATGAGTGTGTAGCTCAATAAATATAAAAACTATCAGGTGCAAAAGTAGTTTTTTTAGATGTGGAAAAACTAGGTGGCTTGGGAAACGAGCCAAAGTTGGAAAATAATTATTTAGGTCCAAACATGTCAGTGTTCATGTCCAAATACGTCAAGTTATGCTAGACTAGTCAATACTTTTTCTTCACATGTATTTTAAATATTAAATTAATGTATTAAATATGCTTATAAGGGTTATATAGTTGATATTATAATCCAAACATTTTAGTACGCAAAGCTTTATTGAAACAAAAAGACAACAATAAGAAGAATAAAACATTTAAAAATGTGTTGAGATACTTTCAAGCCATTTGATCAGGTAGATGCTTCTCTAATTAAATATGTTTTAAAACTTTATGTTTTTGACTCATTTGCGAAAATATACAACCCAAATAAACATTTTCTTAAGTATATATAAGGGTAGAAATTGACAACTCTAGTTCTATGACGTTATCAAGTTAGTTAGATGAAGAGGAAACAAAACCACTGGCCTTCTCTTGCGACTGAGATGGAACGACCAGATGCGTTCAACATAATTCAAATACCATTAGGAAAACATGTAATCGGTGAATAGACTTAAGTTATCAAGTTTACTCTTTTGTGATTAGAAAGTTGAATATATCAATTGCTAGATGGCCTTCTTATTATCTTGAGACTCGAATAAACTGAGAGTTCAGTCATAAAGAAACAACCGTTCTGAAGTCAATTAACAGAATACGTTAAAAATGAAAAGATTTTATGATTCATTATACCTTATGAGTGAAAATGGGAAGGTTGGGTAATGGGTCGAAATGATTAATTTTTAGTATGTTTAAAATAAATCAGGTATGGTGAGTGGTCACCCACAAAAAGTATTATAACTTTCTTTTAGATAACTATTTAAAAATAGTAGTATATTAGATACGATTATGAAATTATATTATTACAAGAGTTAATTACATAATTGGTCCTTGTGGTTTGTTGGATCTTGCATAAAATGTCCATGTGTTTTTTTTGACGGGTCATCTCCTCGTGGTTTTCTGTTTTTACGGATCCTATCCAAATACCTAACATCTGTTAAAAAAGGACTAACGTGGTAATTTGTGATTCACTTGAAGGGTTGAAAGAGTATTAAAGCAATTCTTCTCATTAATTCCCACCTAAACACACCGCACACTCTGTTTTTACATAAACCCTAATTAATATCATTCTAACACAATTGTTTTTAGTAAATTGCACCACACAACACACATTAACCATTATAAGATGGGTGATCCACAAAAATGCTCACTCCGACCACCAGGAACTGTGTTTGATCCATCAACTGAATATGGTACGTCTTTTTATGTTGACCAAAAATTGATCAATTTTGACCTGTTAAATGTTAATTGAAGCAATGCATTGATTCATTTTATTGTATCTTTGTACATGAACGAAGAACCCTAATCTTTTCACATTGGAGATAAACCATGGTGGTTTTTTCACTATCGGGTCTGGAAAACGATACTTAAATGGTAAGGTAAGTTGGTTTGATTGGGTTGATGCTGATCAATGGTCTATTTTAGAACTTAGTGACATGCCACGATTGTTAGGTTATAAAGAAGAAGTCATGTTTTATCATTTTAGAATCCCTAACACTCGTTTTGATGATGGCCTTAGACCCTTAGTAACAAACTGTTATGTAAGAGACATGATAAATCATATAGGAACATTGAAGGTTATTGAGGTGTTCATTGAGCTATGGTTGACATTTTTCCCTGAACCCCTCTCACAAACTGAAACTAAGACCAAAAGTGTTGAAGTGGTTGTGACATAACCTCTCACTCAAACACCTAAGACCAAAAGTGTTGAATTGGTAGTGAAAGAACCTAAGTCAAAGAGTATGAAGAAGTTGCCCATTAGGAAAAAACCTTTGATTAAAACACCTAAGAAAAAGTTTGTTAAAATACTGTCTAAGAAAGCATTAGAAAATAAAATGGCATTGTTTGAGGAGTGGCCTGGGACTGGATACATGTTGTCATAAGTGCTCCAAAACCATTTTCTGCTGAGACTGAATGTAGAAATGATAAGACTGAAATGGGTGAACCAAGTGGTGAAATGGGTCAACCAAGTGAGACTGAAATGGGTCAATCTAGTATGATGAATAAAGATGGTAAGAGGAGTACTGAACTGGAAGATGATGTAATCATAGATCAGGATAACAATATAGAGGATGTTGCTGTTGATATGGATGATTTTAGGGAGAATTATCTTAGGAATGCTAGGTCTGCAGTAGAAGATGAGCCACAAAAAGAAGATGTTGACCTACATGAATTTGATAGTGCATCAGACTGTGATGGGGATCTTGAAGCAGATAGAAATAGAGCTTTGAGAAAGTTGGAAAAAATGTAGAAACAAGGTATGGTTTCACCTGGAAACTTTTATGTTGGTGAAAAGTTTGGGTCTAAGTGGCTTGTGTTAGAAAGGGTATCTAAGATAGCTGTTGAGCAAAGGAGGCAGTTACATGTAGTTAAAAATGACAACATTAGGGTTAGAGTGATATGTAGGGGTCAAACACCAAGATTTAAACCCTTTCCTGATTCAGGCCCAAATGAGGATGTAAGTGCTTCTGGGCTTTTTGAGAAAGCAAGTGGTTCTGGGCCTGTCGAGAAACAAAGTGGTTCTGGGCCTGCTGATGGGCCAATAGTCAATGATGAACACAGCTTCCAGTGGAAGTTATTAGTTTCTAAGGGTGCCCAAGATGAGACTTGGAGGGTTAAGATTTTTGATGACACCCATTCATGCCTTCAATCTAGGGTAGTTAAAAAGTGTACAACCACTTTCTTATCAAAAGATGTTGTAGATGCCATTGTTCCTAACCACAAAATTCCAACTTCTGCCCTTAGAGATCAACTCCAAAAAAAATATCAAATGGGTTTTTCAAAAATGAAAACCTATAGAGCTAAAGTAATAGCAAAGGATAAGGTAACTGGTGATTATCGTGAGCAGTATGCAGATTTAAAAGATTATATCTTAGAACTGAAAAAGACCAATCCAGATACAACTGTGAAACTAGAGTTGGAAAAACCAGATGATCCAAAGAATAAGTATAGACAGTTTAAGAGGATATATTAGGAGCACTAAAGAAAGGGTTTAAAGCTGGAAACAGAGATCTATTGGGTCTTGATGGGTGTTTTATGTATGGACCATGGCCTGGTCAAATATTAACTACAGTGGGTGTGGATGCAAACAATGGAACCTACCCAGGTTCTTATGCTGTTGTGGAAGCAGAATCAAAAGAATCTTGGACTTGGTTTCTTGATTACTTGGGTGATGATCTGGACTTGCAATCAAATTCCAACTTTACATTCATATCAGATAGGCAAAAGGTAAGTGTTATACTTTTTCAACTTTCAACTGCCTATTAAATGCAGTCACTTATTAAATGCATTCACTTATTGACTTTTGTAGTAACTTATTTGTTTATGTTTACTTATATGATTATAGGGGATAATACCAGCTATTAAGGCAATGTTTCCTAGTGCTGAACATAGATACTGCTTAAAGCATATCTATGACAACATGAAACTTGTCTGGAGGGGTCAGTTATACAAAGATTGTTTATGGGAGTTAACAGGCATGCCTTGCAAGCATGCTATTGCTGCTATTAATGATATGGGAAACAATGGCATGGAAATTGGTTTACCAGAAGCCTGGGTACACTCTTGTTATTGGCTCAGAACATGGGAGAAGGTATATAGCTTCAAAATCCACCCTCTTGATGGTCCAGGGTATTGGCCTAAACATAAGGCTCCAATCACCTTGCTTCCACCAAAGCATCACCCTCAAGTTGGCAGACCAGCTAAAAAAAGAAGGAAGAGTGTTGTTGAACTGGAAGAAATGGTGAAGGGTTTAAGGTTGAGCAGGGCTGGCAAAACTGCTAGGTGTGTCTTATGCAAGCAATTAGGACACAACAAAAGGTCTTGTAAAGGTCAAAAAATGGGAGCAAAACCAAATGATGGAAAGAAGAAAAGGAAAACAACTGCTACTACACAGACTCCTCCAAGCAGTCAGACTCCTTCAACTACTCAGACACCAACTACTCAACCTCCTTCAACACCTAGAAGACCATCAAAGGGTATTGTCATCAGGGACTCACCATCTGCCAATAAAAGATTAGCAACTCAACTTGATGTGTGTGCAGGCAAGGGTAAAGAAAAGGTTGTGTAGCCTTTGTTAAGTGTATTTGTATTTTGTCATCAAAATCATGTTATGTTATGGTTGTCTTAGGTATGGTCAAAATGATGTATGGGTTATGTCTTAGGTATGGCTGTCTTAGGTATGGTGAAAATGATGTATGGGTTATGTCTTAGGCAAGGGTAAAGACCTGTATTTTGTGATCAAACTATTCCACCTTATGGTAACCACTCAAGGTTCCAGGTTATGGTAACTTTATTTTGACATGTATGCCTTTTCTGTTAGAATTGTGTATTTCTTTGACATGTATGCCTTTTGTGTTAGACTTGTGTATTTCAATTTCACACTTTCACTAGAGTGCTGCTATTCAATATGTTAGACTTTTTATTTCTTTGACTTACATTGCAAATACAGTTTTCATAACACTTTTAACCATTACACCAACACAAACACAAACACAAACACTTTTAACCATTAACCCATAATATAACATTACATATCATATCAGATTCATTGACCAAAACAACTTACAATGGGACCAAAACATAAACCATACCAGTTTCTAAACCACCCAAACCTACCCATTTTACATTACACATTAATTCATCAGATAAGCAACAAAAAAAAAAACCAACACGCACCTAAAATCCACTTCAACCTTTGAACTTTACTTAGATCTTTCTCGTAGTTCATTCATAGTTCGTAATAAGCCGGGTATAATTTGAACGGATCTTGGACACATTTCTGGGTCATACCAATCGATAAAGCCACAACTCCTCTACAAGTTAGCCAAATTAGCAAAAAACTTACAAATTAAACAATTAATTAAAAAAACAAATAACTTACCGAACAACAGTAAAATCTCCTCCCTGGGTTTATGGAAGTCCATGATGTGCGAATATGGGAGATGGCATCACAGTTTCTACACGAATCATTATTTTCTTTCTTTTTTTTGTTGGATGTTTGTGTATGTTTTAATCTAAAAAAACTATGACCTAAATCTTATTAATAGGCAAAAGAGGGGGGAAATCAAGTGGCAGATATGGAATGGGAGGGAAAACGTTATTTTATAAATCGGCCCCTTCAAGTGAATCACAAATTACCACGTTAGTCCTTTTTTAACAGATGTTAGGTATTTGGATAGGATCCGTAAAAACAGAAAACCACGAGGACATGACCCGCCAAAAAAAAGCACAGGGACATTTTCTGCAAGATCCGACAAACCTGTTTAAAATACTCAGTGTTCCTTATTTTATTCATTAGTACATTCAGTGTAAGAAGAAGCCATTTGCTCACTTACACTGATCAAACACTTAGGCTATTTGTATATCCAAATAGGGGGAGACTGTTGGGTTCAGTAAATACCCAAACCCCTTAATATAGGATTTGAATAGAAAATAGCCCAAGTGTTTAGTCCGTTAAACACTAACAGGTCATTGAGTGCATAGTCTCTCAGTGAGTCATCTTCAGGATACTCAGTATGAGGCGAAGAAGAAGTCTCTCCACTCAGTAAGGCGAAACTTAAAGGGTGAAGACTGAGTCAAGAAGAAGATGATGGATTCAGTGAGTGATGAAAATAACTCACTGAATCCCTAAGACTCCTCTCCAACTACTTACACTGAAGACAAACTGAAGTAGAAGACTGAAGGATGTAAAGACTGAAGAATGAGCGGGACAAGGCGGGATAATTTTGAATCAGATAAGACAAAGTCCTTATCAACCAAAGTCAACTTTACTTGAATGGCAAAAGATCAGGCTCAGTGTCATCACTGACCTTAGGAAAGTAGTCTTGTCTCTTACCTAAAATAGTCTTTGTAAACAGAGACAAAATACATCAGTATTTTGTCTTCTGTAAGATGTCAGTTTGTCACTTAGGAAAGAGTTAAAACTCATACATGTATAAATAGCATAAGAGATGGAGTGAAAAGATTAAGCTTGTGAATTGTAAAAAAACACACACACGCAAGCCATCTTTTCACTCCTCCAAATACAACTTAATCCATGAGATAGCTCAGTGGGTTCTAAGAGTTGTGCTCAGACTTAGCCTGAGCTTAGAGAGGAGTCACCAAACTTTGTCATTTCAATCCCAAGTACTGTTCCGCAAGTACTTGGGTAACGTATTCTTTTGATTGATTTCTAATAAAGAATATGATGTTGAAAATTATAATAGTGTGTTTTACTTACGTTAATTTCAGTCATTGTTCACTATTAATTTGTTTTAAGTACTTATTTGTTTTAAACGGTAGTGAATAGGGAACAACAAGTGGTATCAGAGCGAGGCTGATTATAAAACCTTTTATAAAAAATTTAAGCCGCTCTAAAACGTTTTTAAATCAGGATCCTTATGGCTGAAATTGATGTACCCCAACTAGTCGATAAAAAGGGTGGAGCTTATTCAGCTGTTGCCCCTAGACTTGAAGTTGGTAAATTCAACAAATGGAAAAAGCGTATGCTTTGCTATTTGATTGGGATGGAACCTTATTATATCAAGTGTATAAATGAAGGTCCATTTATCCCAAAGACTGCTGAAGGTTTGCCTAAACCTGAAGCTCAGTGGACTCAGGATGAGAGAAGAGTGGTCAACCAGGACCAAAGACTCAAAAGTATCATCATATCATGTCTTCCTGATGATATTATGGAGTCAGTTATAAGCTGTAGTACAACTAAACAAACCTGGGATGACCTAGTTCATAGCCATGAAGGCCCATATGATACCAAGGAAAACAGGATAATGGACCTGAAACTTGAGTATAACACCTTCAGGGCTAAGGAGTCAGAAACTCTGTCTCAAACTTACACCCGGTACAAAACTCTTTTAAATGAACTGTATAATGATGGTGTTAAGTTGTCCAAACATGAAATCAATGTTGGTTTTGTCAATAGTCTCCCTGAGAAGTGGTTGAATTTCTCTCAGGGACTCAGAAATGCTATTAGCACATATGAGCGAGCAGCGTGCACAATTAAATCAAAACGATCACCTTTTATCAAATTTCATTATTAAATCACAAATTCTCCCCCGATCAAAAATATCAAACCCTTTGAGATTTTGGATCTCAAGTGATTTAATCAGGTTTGGAAAACATGGGAGAATATGTGGCCAGGTTTAAATACTCATCATGTTTTTGGATAAATCCTCCTCCTCAACATGTGCATTTTGTATTTGAAATCGTTTGGCACATGGAGGCAGGAGTGCCTTTGAAGGACTAAAACCAATTCCATTTAAACAGATAAGAGATTTAAATCACTATCTCTCCCTCGATCAAATATTTCAAACCAATTGAGATTTGTGATCCCGATTGATTAAAATCATTTAGAAAAGTTTGAGGAAAGACGTGGCAAGATTTTAATTTTGAAAAATGACAGATAAGGACCAATTTAAGACATTAAAGATTGTTAGTGTCAGATATGATTGTTTTAAGAGATCTTTAAGTAAAATAAAACAGTTTCACAATCAAACAAGAACAGAAAAAATTTCATTTTGACAGATCTTTGAGTTTTAAAGAAAATCATACCATGACATAACATTAAATCTTTAGATCACCACATTTTAGCGTACAAACGGACTCTTTTGAAGATATATTGTTTGAAACTATTTTAAATTAAATCACTCTCCCCCTCAATCGATGACCGAAGTCGATAATTGAGTGACTTAAATTTTGATAAAATGAAGTCCGGTGATTTTCAAAATTTAGTCCAATATATTTTCAAAACAATATTTTTCCATTTTCAAAAACAATATTTTTCAAAGTTTTAGAAAAATG
The DNA here is from genome assembly GCA_019973895.1 of Chrysanthemum seticuspe. Classification (NCBI taxonomy): domain Eukaryota; kingdom Viridiplantae; phylum Streptophyta; class Magnoliopsida; order Asterales; family Asteraceae; genus Chrysanthemum; species Chrysanthemum seticuspe. The sequence continues at coordinate 138,857,959 of BPTQ01000009.1, forward strand.
GTATCATCACGATTATCCTGCACAAAGATCTGTTAGGTGGTTGAGAAGCTACTGTTGTTGCTGTAGGGCTTGAAAGAAAAACCGTCTGCTGATGCAGTGAGACTTCTTCTTACGTTGCATTTTGAATGCCAACTGAGGTCAAATTAAGCTCCGTTTCTTCAATCAATTAGAAGAAAACCATCTGCTGATGCAGTGAGACCTCTTACGTTGCATTTATGCCAACTCTCCATAGAAGTCCAATTAAGCTCCGTTTCTTCATTTGTCAACCCAAGATATAGTTACCCTTTCCTTGCGGCATCCAATCATCTTCAATTGTGGGATCCGGATCGGGAACATTCTTTTATACCAATATACCTGCATACGTTAGTGAATACACATACAGATATATGGTGGTCGACATCACCCATAACAACAATCGACTAATTAAAGTCAATTCAACATAACAATCAGATCATATAAGGCATGGGGCTTAGGTGTTAATCAAACTCTAATCATCTAAACCTAACAATCATATCCTAAATTCCTAGTCCTTCGACACAGGCAAATATCATTTTTAATTAAGCACGTAGGATAATTAAGAAAGCTCGTTAGATGATATAGATTTGAAAACATTTTCCCCCTCAACCAATAACTCATTTTATAAAAGATTTTAAAAGTGCTGAAGTCATTGATTGAGTTTCCAAATTTTATAAACACTCTGAATCTGATTGATTTTAAGCAACTCATTTTCCACCATTTTTGAAAACACAACAAATATTTTTCTGAAGAATTTTAGACGGAAAAACATTTGTGTAGGAACAGCAGTCCTTCGACATACTTTCCTCAACTTGTTTTAGGATAAGTGCACAAAATATTTGAAAAATTGTTTAAGCGAAGCACTTTCCTTCTTTGAAAAACGGGTTGCTATCAGAAATAATAGCAAACCATGGTTTAAGCGCGGGTCACAGTCTGAAGTAACTGTAAGCCATTATTTGAAGCCCGGGTTACAGTCTGAAATAACTGTAAGCCATTTGATTAGTGACATGTTTTGAAAAAGAATATTTACACCTCCTGCTCGAACTTCATCTATGGTCCCGTGCCATTATTGAATGACATTTCTAAGACCGTAGATGTTATCGATACCAGAAGACATGTCTTGGAAAACATATTTTTGGTATTTTTGAAATTTTCTGATTTTTATGGGTTTTGAAGGTTTTATATTTTTCTATTTTCTTTTGTTGGTTTTATATTTTTCTATTTTGTTTTGCAGGTTTTATAATTTTGTATTTTGTTTTTTTGAAAAATATTTACAAAGATAGAGTAGATGATATAGTAAAAGAAGATGATGATACGAGTACCGAGATAAGGATATCGAGCATCACATCGTAGAAGATACAAGTCATCAACTCTTAAACATTCACCACCAAAGCTTCCAGGGCTCTTGAATCGAAGAAAGAAATTGAACCATCTGAAAGTGAGACTTTGGCAGCTTCCCCCAAACCGAAAATCCTTATGTTGAGCAGATTCGAAGCTCTTCAAGCTTGCTTTAGCCAGGTGCACAAAGAAGCACACCATTATCATAAACCCAGCTGCTCCTTTTAAGAATAATCACCGTGATTCTTCGTTCGAGGTTATATCATCCAATAGAAGAACAGCAACGTATCATCCCACACATAAATAACTCTTCTCAAATTTCATTCCACTGAAGTCCGACGCAATCCATTCCAAAAGGTGTCAAGAGAACACTTCCCCCGTGTAGTTGAAATGATGCAGTCCGTCTCTTAGTATAATGCTCAAGAACTCTACCGAATACACATCATGCGGGGAATGAAAACACCTCCTGTGTTCACATTTTTCTTCCCGGATGATCGTGTATGAAGCTCAAGAACCCGAAGTACACCAATACCCAAGAGCTCTCCCGAATACACATCATGAGGGGAATGAAAACACCTCCCCATGTTCACATTTTTCTTCCCTGATGATCGTGTATGAAGCTCAAGTATCCGAAGTATACCAATACCCAAGGAAGGAAAAACTGATAACATTGAAGAAGCAAGCCAAGTCACTGATTATCTCTGCGGATGACAATCTTTGCGGATGTCAACTCCGGAGTAAGTGATTATATCTCTGAATCACTGATTAAGCCCTCAAGTGAAACAGCTGAGCTCCTCCAATGTACACAATTCTCTCTCCTCTGATGATTGTGATACCATCGAGATCATCACGCACTTGTGTACCTCTTTTATCTTCAGAAACTAAAACTACCATCGCTTCCCCACATAGTTGGAATAAGAATACTAAACGCCTTGATGAGTAAGACCTTGAGTTTCTCTGCGGTCATGACATTTGTTTTCCCGGGATATCTTCAATCACTTAGAAGAATTAAGTTCATCAAGTTTACTCGCCATGAGTCAAACCTTGAGTTTCTCTGCGGTAATAACATTTGTCTTCCCGGGATATCTTCAATTACTTAGAAGTATTAAGTTCATCAAGTTTACTCGCGTTTAGATGCTTGTCTCCTTACCCCTTGTTGGTTTTGATACTTCAGAATCAGCAACTCTTTGAATGCCCAAATACTTGAAATTTGTTGAGAAGATCGCTTGAAGTCTTTGTGAGAATCAACATGCTGAATAATGTGAGCAAGTCTAATTGGGGATTAAATTCGACATATCACATTCCCAATTAGTGCTCTCCCCTAGACCGACAATCTTTTTGATAAATGCCCAGATTAAGAAGAAGTCTTTAGATCATTAAATGCAACTCGTCTTTGGTCTTCTAACATATAGCAAGAAATGTAGAACAGACTGTAGACTCGACTTTCTTCAAGATTGTCCAGTTGGGGAATAGATAGTTAACATCTTCGACTCACCAAAACACAAGAACATCACCAAAAAGCATCCCAATTAACTTACATCTTGCAAATCCACTTAATTAAGATCCCTCCCAATCAAACAAGAACAGAAAGATGTTCATCAAGGAAATCAGCAATCAGGCCACAACGAACACACAAGATGGTAACACCAAACTACCAATCACATCAAACAAGAACAGAGAGATTGTTCAGAATCATCATGTTGATGTATATGTGAAGCATTAACCGGAAGCACTTTGTCGATAAACTCATCAATCCGAGTGAAGATGTCAACCCACGACTCTTAGAAGAGAAAAACTCCATGTGAAGATGACCCGATAAGAAGAAGCTCGGTTCTTACATGAGTTTAGAGCCGTATGACCATTTATATTCTCAAATGTCAATCAACAATGCAAAAAATTCACACTTCTTCTCCCCCTCAAGAATTGCATACGGAGATGCCATTCTTGACTAAATAAGTGAAATCATCCAAAAGTATTCTATTCACACTTCTCCCTCGCAAAATTAGCACATGATGTCGCCATCGTCATTATAGTTGAGCGAGTGGAATAAGAAAACAATCAATGGTAGCCCGGTTCACTTGATGACTGAAGCGCATGGAAAAAGTATGAAGCATGTTGATGAGAATGGTCATAATAGAGAAGATTTCTCTTCTTCAGAAGATAAAGCGCACTGACACGTACACTTTTCTTTTCTTAAAAGTCCGAGGCTTGAACTGAAGTATTCAAACGTCATTAGAAGATTTCTCTTCTTTCAAAGATAAAGCGCACTGAGACGTACACTTTTCTTTTCTTTGGAGTACGAGGCCTGAACTGATGTGAACAGACGTCATAATCTCTCTCTTTTCATCATCTCTTGGCAAAGCATGTAATCAACCCATTATCATTCAGTAGGCTCTTTGTCGTGACAGCTGATGGAGAAAACCCAATATGATGAATTTGACCCTGAAGTAAACTAACCCGAACTCGTGACTTAAACTTGCACATATGTAACAAAGAGCGGTGCCGAGAATTCATGCTCCATTGAATCTCTTAAGTACTCTATACTCTTCAACCAACCAACCATCAAGTAATAGACGTACATTACCTCTTGAAAATCCACAATTGAATGTGACACTGAGCACTACAATGTAACTCCTTAAAGTGATAGTTATTTTTGTGGCAAACAGAGCCCAATTCCCCCACGTGGTAAAAGGAAAAAACTCCCAAAAATAACTAGATTTCCAAGTCTTCGTGTTTGGAAAAAGCTCGAACAAGGATCTCGAAGAATCTTCATCCAACCATCCCCGATACCTTCAGATACTAAGTACACTCACCCGTGATAATTCACTTCAACTTCAAATAAATAATACTGAATTAATGCCGTTGTCACATCTTCTGAACTGCTCAAATCTAACCTTCTTTGACATTTAAATGAACTTTGATAATGGTTTTCATCCCGACCATGGTTAAAAGCACATAACCCCGTAAAACCAAGTAATAACCAAACTGCCATGACGAATATTCAAACACACATCCAATTCATGAAGTACACCCTTTTATCCCTTCTTCGAAACAGAAACCGTAGCACCAACATCAAAAGAGATCTCGAAATACACTTTCCTTTCTCCAAGATGGTTCCATCATTACGGGATTTTACAACTCTATGGTTTAAACCGAGAAATAGTTTCTTTCGCGGGATTTTACAAAACCAAGAATAAACCGTAAGATAGATCCGGAAATGCACTTTACTATTACCAGGATATTTCCATTGTCACGAAATTTTACAAGTCTATGATTTAAACCGAGAAATAGATACTTTCGCGGGATTTTACAAAATCAAGACAAAACCGTAAACAACGTCAGTTTGAGTGTGTTATGACAACTCTGGTTTCGGTGAATATTTGTTTTAGGGGAACATGCAGCGGTTCATCAGCAGATCATTATCTAACATCAACAACATCAGCAACCATCCAATATATACTTTGGTAAACATATCATTCACGCATTCTGTCAGCTATTGTAGTGACCACATGGAGAAGTAAACCCGATATGTCAAACTTGAGCATGAAGTAAGATTCCCCAGTTTTGTTACTTAAACTTGTATTAATCCTTGTGAAGAAGAAACGGTGTACCCAATGTACAAAACCTCTTGACATATCCTCAACTTCTTGAGACACCGAAGTGATAGCTACGCTGTGGGTTAAGCGAGAAAGAATCACAACCGTAACTAAATAGCCAAGTCTTTATCACTTTCTTTATATGCCCAAACAAGTAATCTTCGCGGAAAGGTCGAAAGAAAGAAGACGAAATAAGTAAACGCGTCCAGAAAACCTCACTTCAAATTCAAATAAGAAATACCGTACAAAGACACCCCGTAGTCAACAATGTTCAAACATCAATTCAAGCCATGACGTAATATTTTACGTGAAAGTGTATGTCCCAAAGTAGATCACAAGACTTATTATTAAACCTCATCAGTCCAGTCCACAATAATCATCAAAAAAATAATTATCCGATCCTAAATCCATAAAGCCCAGTCCAATATAAATCCAATTCAAGTCCAAGTCAAATAGTGTATACCCGATATAACATGTAATGAGACAAACGTAATACCCAGTTATAAAAGTAGTATACAATCGCATAAGGACTTTTCCATACATAATCACCATCACACCCAATCCAATTACTAAGAATGAAAATGTGATATCCGGGTCACAATCATGTTAAACATCACGTATAATGCACTTGTAGACCAAATTAACACAAGTGTTAATATCACATGCAGCCGTAATCAATCACAAAGGTTGTGCACATGTAGTGTTATTGATTGAAGGCCCAATACACAAGTCCAATCCCTATATCCAAATGCAGTCAGATCCAAAATCAATCTTGGGCCCAAAAGAAATCATAACTGATTCATAGAAAATGCACACAGCCCTTTCCACTTAACCCTAAAAATTAGGAGTATAAAACGTGACATAAACTCACATTTTACCCTAATTACTCTCACAATATCAAGCCCCACTCTCAGAATGTACGCCTCCCTCACCAGAATTTTCACACAATCAAACCCTAATATCACAAATCAGTCGCCTCCTTCTCAACCTTAACCCTAAATCTCTCTGAATCCGCCACCCATCTGAGAAAAGAACTTCACATCTCTAGTATCATACACTCACATCAAACGCATCTATGATCAAACCCTTAATACACACCTTAATCCTCCGTTCCCCATCAGTCACTTAGAATATCTCGAATAAGGTCATACGAGAACCATCAAATATGTTGACCTTGCCACAGGGATGGCACGAGGAAGTGATTGGCATCGAGAACAAACCACGAAAGATGCAACAAAAACACGTTCATCAAGACCTAAAAAGGGTCTCAGGTAGGTACTAAAATATGTGGTTTACGTTGTTATTTGTCCATGGGTCTATGAACGAAACAATAATCTGACTTTAACAATCATGTTAAAAATCAGATTATGTGAGTTTCGGATAATAATTAAGAAGTAAAGCTTCACATTTTATTTATCTGTGATGATGAGGTGCCACGAAAAAATCTTGAAAAGATGAAAAGTGAGCCGGATCTGAGATAAGTTTTTCAATTTTTGAGTCTTGATTCTTGATTGAAGTTAATGGAGTTAGGATAGACATGATTGGATGTTGTTGGAGTTTTTGTAAGAAGTTGGTTGTGATTTGAGGTGAGGTCGTGGACTGATGATGGAATAACAACCTGAGGTCGAGTTGTTGAATAGTTTTTATTTTGTGATTGTGTCATGTGGTCGAATCTTCTTCTTCCTTTCTGTCTAAACTTTGTCATAAACCAAGTCGCTACTTAAAATAATTAACCAAGTCGCTACATATTTTAGAGTCAAGTCGCTAGCCACTTTCAGTCAAGTTGCTAGCTAAGTCGCTACCCCAAAACTGATAAGTCGCTAGGTCTACAAAACATGAGTCAAGATGCTATTTCAGATTTAGACACAAGTCGCTAACTTATCAATATAAGTCGCTAGGTCATTAAGGTCACACAACTCGCTATGCTCAAAAGCAAGTCGCCATGCTCAAAAGCAAGTCGCTAGGTCATTTTTATGTATCAAGTCGCTATTATAACTCGCTACTCAAGTATACTGAATCTGGACACGACCAACTCGCTATGAAGAATAACCATAAGTCGCTAGCAAGATTTCCGACCAACTTCAGACCATGTTTAATACAAACCCAGAAAAACAGACATAAAAAAATGCTACTTTTGACCCATTTAGACCCAGTTTGACTGATAAAAGGAACCATTTGACCACTTGATTGAACACAAATTTGGTAACATAAAAGTCATAAAAGATGATATACACAATCTGTTTGGACCAACAAAGGACATGACACAGATGGTAACAAATAGACAAGATGACCTTTTTTTTTTTGTTTTTGACCAAATGGAGGATACAATAACTTGTACACAACTGTTTTGCATCAATATTTGAGAAGAAATGTTTCGACCATTAAACAGTAAACAAAAACACTTTTAAAACATGTATCAAAACCAGATTTTAAAACATGTATCTTGCCACAACTCAATAACCATGAATCAAACCTCAATAAACCAAACAAGCCTCATAAACCGAACCGTGAAGAACCATATACATCATCAAAACAACCAAACCTTGGCTCTGGTACCAATTGTAGGATCGTTATTTATTGTGTTGATGATTCGGGTGGTGTTGGATGATCAAAATACATGTTTGCCATAGTTAGAGAGTTAGTAGAGAGAGAGGGTGTTCTTGCTAGAGGTTTACACAAAGTATGAAATATTAGATTGAATGAGAAGCACCACCCCTTCCATGGATGGAAGGGGTATTTATACTTACAGACACAACGACCTCCTATCGGCCTGTGGATCAGGTATGCAGTGGGTAAAGACCCGTCCTTCCTCCACGGTGTTACACTATGCTAAACTACACTACTAAATAACAAATAAACTACTAAACAACGAAAATAACGAGACGTCTACGAGCTAACTTATGCTAGATCATAATTGGGGTGACCGACTCTTTAACATGGAATTTTCTAATTCCTAACATTTCGCTTTGCCATGACAATTATTCTTCGATCATAGCTCATTGGCTATTATCTTCTCATATATATATATATATATATATATATATATATATATATATATATATATATATATATATATATATATATATATATATATATATATATATATATATATATATATATATATATATATATATATATATATATATATATATTTTTAACAAACATAAACTCAACATAACATATGGCTCAATCAATCTCATAGGATGTGGTACTCATAATCATATGAACAATCTTCACTTTCCAAGCGACTAGCAACTAACCATTAGACATTGATATGGGATAGGCTAAGGTTTAAAATGTAAAATCTTTTTGTATTTTCTGGGTGAAGCAAAAATGAAAAGGGATGGCTCAGAAGGTGTAACTAGGGGTATCTAGTGCTAAAAATGAGCACTACAAATGGGTCCATGTGGGTGGTTAACTAACCAATGTGGCTAGCTAATATATCATTAGATGTAAAATGGAAGGCCATTTGGGTTAAATCCTAAGGTGCCTCTTTATCACACGAATTCACTTATATCGCACGAATGCAATCTCACTGCGGTCTGGTAATGATTTACAAGCACAAGTTCTAGAATAAATAAAATCACCGGCATACTCATAGCAAAAGATCCAAGCATAAAAGATGTATGCTAAATAAGAAATAGGCTCAAATCCTCACAATTTAGTGGAAAGGGTATAATATGTGCTAGCAAATGTCATCGATCCCAGAATGGATTGCAATAGTAATCGGAACACATCTCGAAGTTTCAAATATTACCAATTATACCAGTGGAATGATCCAGTTATTCTAATAGATAATCCTAAAAGTGTGAAAATAACTCGATCACAAGGGCAAACAAAATTTTAAATTAAGCATGAAAACTCTAATTTTTCCTATTCACCCCCCCACACTTAAGTTAGACATTGTCCTCAATGAAAAACGAACTTCAAAGTATAGAAATAAGGAAAATAGAGATGAAACCAGATATGTCAACGAGTTTATCAGCTTAAAATTCTTTCTTCACTCCTAGCATCCACTGGAGAAATCATCACATGCACACAATCTTATAAACAAACAAAAGGTTTTATTAAAAGGATGGCACCCCCCCACACTTAAGTTCAACCAAAGGTTAAAACTTTGGGGAGTGACCACAGAAAATCAAATGTGAAACACACGGGTTGCCTCCCGAGAAGCGCTTAATTTATTACCGAGTCCTTAGCCTGACTCGAATCTTCCCGAATTTATTTAGCTGCGAGGGCAGCTTTGAACATTTTGTAAAGTTCGGGGATGTACATGAATTCTTCACCAGTAGCTTCAATATCGTCCCAGACGAACTCAGCAGATGGTTTCCAAGGATCAGATTGTGGGATTCTTCCTGGAAATGGTGCTATAAAGGTGATAGTTTCGAATTCATTTTCATGGTGTCTCCAGGACACTGTCGCAACTGAAACTTCTTTCATTTGCTCCTTGTCGTAATATAATTTGATTCGGTGTCCATTAACAATGAAACTTCCACCTTGTTTGTCATAGAGTTCGACATACCCAGATGGATATCCATGTTTAACGACATATGGTCCAAACCATTTTGGTTGTAAGTTAGGAGCTTTGAATTTAAATTTCATGTTAAAAAGCAGAACTTTATCTCCGGCTTTGAACTCTTTTCGAATTCGTAGCTTTTTATCATGATAAGCTTTTGTTCTGGCTTTATACAGTTTGGAGTTTTCATAAGCTTGGAGTCTTAATTCATCGAGTTCGTGCAATTGCAGAAATCTTTTCTCTCCAGCTATTTTGAGATCGGTGTTACAATGTCTGAGCGCCCAATAAGCACGATGTTCAACTTCGAACGGCAAATGACAAGTCTTCCCATACAAGAGTCTCTAAGGAGTTGTGCCAATTGGTGTTTTATAAGCCGTACGAAATGCCCACAGAGCATCGTCACGTTTTCTTGCCCAAAATGAAGGATTGTCTTTTACTGTCTTTTCCAGTATTCTTTTGAGAGCTCTGTTGGTATTTTCGACTTGACTACTGGTTTGTGGATGATAGGCAGTCGCAAATCGATGATGAACTCCATATCTTTTCATGGTTTTCTCCATTTGTTGATTGCAGAAATGAGTTCCTCGATCGCTTATGAGTGCTTTGGGAATTCCATAACGAGCGAAAAGCTTTTTGAGAAAATTAACGACGACACGAGCATCGTTTGTTGGTAAAGCTTCAGCTTCTGCCCATTTGGACACGTAATCTATAGCAACGAGAATGTATTCAAATTTGTGGGATTTAGGGAAGGGTCCCATGAAATCTATTCCCCAAATATCGAATATTTCACACACTTGAATGCTTGTTAATGGCATTTCATCTCTCCGAGAGAGATTGGTTGTTCTTTGACAAGCGTCACAATTTTGAACAAGTGTGTGTGCTTCTTTGAATATTGTTGGCCAATAGAATCCAGCATCAAAAACTTTCTTAGCTGTGGTGGAAGGACCATAATGTCCCCGAGTTGGGCAATGATGACATTCGTCAAGAATTTTTCGGGATTCGGAACCAAAAATACATCTTTGGATCATCCCATCGGGACACATTTTGAAAAGATATGGCTCTTCCCAAAAGTAGTATTTGAGTTCCGAAAAGAATTTGCTTCTTTGAGCATGAGTTAGACCTTTTCTGAGAATTCCTCCGGCGAGGTAATTCGCAAAGTCAGCAAACCAAGGATCGTCAGTTTCATCGATGGTCATGAGAGTTTCATCGGGAAAATAATCATCGATTTCTTCTTCTTTTAATTCCTCAAGATTGGGATTTTCGAGGCGAGATAAGTGATCAGCAGCAAGATTCTCTGCTCCTTTCTTATCTTTGATTTCGATGTCAAATTCTTGAAGTAGTAAAATCCATCGAATAAGACGAGGTTTAGCGTCTTGCTTGGTAAACAGATATTTGAGCGCTGAATGATCGGTAAAAACGACTGTTTTTGAGAGCACAAGATATGATCTGAATTTGTCGAATGCAAAAACGACGGCCAGTAATTCTTTTTCGGTGACGGTATAATTTTGCTGGGCACTATTCAGTGTCTTGCTAGCAAAATATATAGGCCGAAAATGTTTTCCTTCGCGTTGACCTAAGACGGCTCCAACAGCAAAATCGGTTGCGTCGCACATAAGTTCGAAGGGTAGTGACCAATTAGGTGAGACCATGATCGGAGCACTAGTGAGTTGAGATTTCAGTGTTTCGAAAGCTTTTATGCAATCAGCATTGAAGTCAAAGACAGATTCTTTCTCAAGAAGTTTCGTCATTGGACGAGATATTTTGGAAAAATCTTTGATGAATCGGCGGTAAAAACCAGCATGTCCTAAAAAACTTCTAACGGCTTTGACGTTAGTTGGTGGTGGAAGTTTTGAGATTACATCGACCTTTGCTTTGTCTACTTCCATTCCGGCACTGGAGATTTTGTGGCCAAGCACAATTCCTTCGGTTACCATAAAGTGGCATTTCTCCCAGTTGAGAACAAGATGTGCAGCTTCGCATCTTTCGAGCATTTTATCGAGATTAGAAAGACAAGCTTCAAATGAATCTCCAAAGACTGAAAAATCATCCATGAAAACTTCCATGGAGGTTTCTAGCATGTCTTGGAATATGGCGATCATACACCTCTGAAAAGTCGCGGGTGCATTGCAAAGACCAAAAGGCATACGCCGATATGCGTAGGTTCCAAAAGGACAAGTAAAGGTGGTCTTTTCTTGATCGTTAGGATCGATGGGAATTTGGAAATATCCTGAAAATCCGTCGAGGAAACAAAAGAATTTATTTCCTGCTAGTCTTTCAAGCATTTGATCCATGAATGGGAGCGGAAAGTGATCCTTTCTGGTGGCTTTGTTTAACTTACGATAGTCGATACAAACGCGCCAACCAGTGACAGTTCTAGTTGGAACTAGTTCATTTCGCTCATTAGTTACAACCGTCATTCCTCCTTTCTTGGGAACACAGTGTACATGACTTATCCAAGGGCTATCCTCAATTGGGTAAATGATTCCAGCATCAAGAAGTTTTATGATTTCCTTTTTAACAACTTCTTTCATGTTGGGATTGAGTCGACGTTGACGTTCTACCACATGTTTAATCCCTTCTTCAAAATTGATTTTGTGTTTGCAAAAATTAGGACTAATTCCTGGGATATCAGATGTTTTCCAAGCAAAAGCTTGTTTGTGATTTTTGAGGACAGAAACTAAACTTTCTTTCTCACTATCCTCAAGCAACGAAGATATGACTACTGGAAGAAGAGAGTTTTCCTCCAAATAAGCATATTCAAGATGATCTGGGAGAGGTTTGAGTTCGAGATCTGTGGGTGGTTCTTCGATAGAGGATTTAATTCTCATCTTGTCATTGAAAGTTATTTCTTTGAAATTTTCTTCCTCTGTTTCTTCTTCTTCTGAGTTCTCTCCTTCGAATTCTACTTTCATGAAATCATCAAATTCTTTATCAAGATCTGTTTCATTGATTTTTTCGAAAGTAGTCATGAATGGATCGGATTCGTTCAGTAATGCATCTAACTCCTCATCAGTGACTTCATCAATAACATCGACGTTAAAACAAGTGTCATCACTGGAATGTGGGTAGCGCATTGCTTTATCGATAAGAAAAGTGATTCGATCTTCCCCAACTCCAAGGTTGAGTTCTTTTCCTTTCACTTTGATGATTGCATCGGCGGTATTTAGGAAAGGTCTTCCTAGAATGAGTGGGACTTTACTATCTTCTTCCATTTCCAAGATTACAAAGTCCACGGGAAAAATGAATTTACCGACTTGAACAAGCATATTCTCAGCGATTCCCACAGGATATTGATAGGAATGATTTGCCAATCGGATGCTCATTTTTGTTGGTTTCAGGCTGTTGTTGCACAACTTGGAATAGAGTGAATAAGGCATCAAATTGATACTTGCGCCAAGATCGGCCAAAGCATTGCATTTAACATTATTCCCGAAATTACATGGAATAAGAAAGCTCCCAGAATCTCCGAGCTTTGGTGGGATTTTGTTTTGAACTATAGCTGAGCATTCTTCATTAAGAAAAGCTGCTGATATTTGCTCAAGTTTGCTTTTGTTATTAAGAAGTTCTTTCAAAAATTTCCCGTAATTGGGCATTCCGGCTATAACATCAACGAGAGGAACATTGAGTCTAACCTCTTTGATTATTTCGATAAACTTCTTATAACGCTCTTCCATCTTCTCCTTCTTAAGGCGTTGAGGATAAGGAATTTTTGGTGTATACGCCTTGACGTTTGGAATGTTTTTCTTTTTGGTGGTTTGAGTTGTGTTTGGTTCTTCGTTTTCATCCTCACTATCAATGGTGACAGGAACATTAGGATTAGGTGGTGGATCGTACGAGAGACCACTTCTTGTGAAAACAGCATTGATATGTTCATTTCTTGTTTGGGGTGGACGATACGTCTTATCATTTGATGGTTTTGGGTTGGATTGAGTGTTACTTGGCAATGAACCAGATGGTCTAGAGGAATGTTGGTCAGAAAGTCTGCCAAGCTTGTTTTCAAGATCTTGGATAGATGCTTGATGATTTTTCTGTCCTTGCTCAACTTTGGCTTTGAGATTGAAAAATTGATTTTTGATAAAATCATTTGCGGATTTTTGACCAGCCACGAATTCTCTCATGGTTTTTTCGAATTCGGTTTCTTCTGTCTTTTTGTCGGGATTTTTTTGGTGGTAGATCGTCAGTTCGTGGTTGAGAATCACGGTTGTCATCCCTTGGTCGGCGATCTTGCCAATTTCCAGAATTTTGACCGTAATAATTACTACGATATCCTCCTCCACGGTATCCTCCTTGAGCATAACTTGCTTCTCCTTCCTTTGGTCCACCCATAGGTTTATCGTCGCACTCGGACGATGGATGATTTCCTCCACAATTGTTGCATCCGTCTCGTATTTCCTTTATTTCATCTTTGATATCTTTGTACTGCGAGTCGATTTTCGAGGTTAACGCTTCCATCTTCTCCATGAGTTTTGAGGTATCGGTGTTTTTGACAAAAGCAACGGTTTTTCGGAGAGGTTTGGTTTTGGAATCTTTGGACCAATCAAGCTTGAGGAGTACTCGATCTTCGAGCAATTGATGTGCATCGTTGGGAGTCTTATAGAGAAAAATTCCTCCAGCATCAAGGATGCCTTGAGAGATTTCATCTAGTCCATGGTAAAAGATTTGGATAATGGTTCCTTTTGATAATCCATGTCCATGACAACTACGAAGCAAATCTTTCATTCGAAGCCAAGCTTCGACAAGTGATTCGTTTGGGTTTTGGTTGAAAGCACGAATTTCTCCCATTAATCGATCAAACATGGCAGGTGGAAAGAATCGGCTCACAAAAGCTTGCCTCATCTCCTCCCAAGTATTGATGATTCCTGGGGTTAATTCATTGTACCATACTTTAGCATCTCCGGCGAGTGATGATGGGAAAAGTTTGAGTTTAATGGCATTGACATCGGTGTCGCCATAACGAAACATGCCGCAAATTTCGATGAATTCGGCAATGTGCTTATGCGGATCGGCCCGCGCACGGCCATCGAATTGTCGGTCTTTGATCATAGAAATGTGATGTCCCTTCACGGTGAAGTTGTCACCAAGGTTAATAGCAACAATAGCACTTTCGGGGGTTGGTGCTACGGTTCGGTTGGTTCCCCACATGGGTTGGTCGTCCGCCATGGGGAAAGGTAAATTGGTGAAAGGGTTGTAAACAACTTTGGCTTCTATGAGGTTATCAAATGGTGGGTTTGGTACTATTGGTACACGATTTTCCAATGGTATGAAAAGTGTTCTTCTTCTTCTTCGAATCAAACGTTCGGGGTTGGTAAGAGGTGAAATTGGTTCTATTCCCGCTGCTCGAGTTTTCATACAATGTCCTAGAGAATCCAGGCAATATCTGAACACACGGACAAACAACGAAAATAGTTTTATATGGGTCAGAGAAGGTAACCGGATCGGTTGCGGGATGCGACCGATCGGTTAGACTAAATGATTGATGGAAAAACTCGTAACCGATTCGGTTGAGGAGCAACCAGATCCGGTTAAGGTTTCTGAGAATTTTTTTTTTGGTGGAATCGACTGAGGGAAATTCAAGAACTTGTTGAAACACAATCAAATCCCCGGCAGCGGCGCCAAAAACTTGATGTGCCCGGTTGGTGCAAGTTTTAAATTTATAAAAGGTGAATTACCAATATTACCAATAACACATACGAGCAAGTATACTCGTCCGTTATAGCAAGATTATGAAGGTAAGTCGGGATCGTTCGCAGGGATTTGAGTGAATCTAAGCACAAGTTTGAATTAACGGAGTCTATCCAAAACATATAACAAAGCAAATAGATATAATGAAATTCAGATGATTAAAAACTACACTTGCTTAAACTAGTTTCATATCATAGATTAATGTGATTGTGTTAACCTCTTAACATGTTGGTTATGATAATTAGTTTGAAGACTAATCTATTGTTCTTACAAGTTAAACCTTCGTCAAGATTTTAGTTCATAAAAACAAGCATTATGTTTAACCAATCAATTCAAGATCAATTCAAGTTTCATAAGTCTACTTTCATAAACTTAAACACAAAAACATCCACTTGTTCATCAAATTGCTTAAGAAATGGTCAATACAAAAGGTAACCGATCATAGACAAAAGGCTACAATTGATTCTCAACAACTAATCTTACGACCATTTAGATGTTTCCAACCAATCCAATTTGATAATCAAAAAGCGTTTCTATTACAACCACACCTTAGTTCCTTTGTATAATCAAGAATAATGGGTAAAAACAATCATCCATAGACAAGATGATTATGACTAGTTGAATAACACGAAGTTCTTTCGACCCCAACGATTATTGTCAATTAGCCAAACTTGATTAACAAATGTCACTATGAAACTTTAGCACAATTGGATCTTAGAATCAACTTGAAATTGAATTAAAACATGTTAACACAACCACTAACTAATCATATGATAATCAACATCATTTAAGCAAGTGCATAAAGAAACTAGCCACTCATAGCAAACATAAACATAAAATCAGAACTTTGAACATTAGAAAACATGATTAAAAGTCTTACAATGCTTGGAATAAGATTACAAATGGTGTAGTAATGATTCCCAAAGTATTGAGGTGGACTTCTTGGTGATTTGGCCTCCAAATGGTAAACTTCTGGATCTCCAAACTTCTCTGGACTTCTAAGGACGAATTTTGAGAGCTTAAGGCTTTGTTTGATGAGTAGAGAGATTTGTATTATAGGTTGTTGTGTCTAATACTCACAATTAGCCTCTATTTATACTAATTCCAAGGCCTAGGGTATTAAATGCTGAACTTGGCCATCAAGGAGTGAGGAAGGGACTAGAATACACCAAGAGAAGGACCTAGAATCGTTTGGATGCAAAGGGGAAGCTTAGTGATGAAGATTTGGCAACTACAGCTTCTCCAACCGGATCGGTCATACGACCAACCGATCCGGCTGGTCTTCAATAACAACTAGCCGACCGATTCGGTTGCGGGTTGCGACCGATCGGTTGGCGATGGTAAAAACACTTATTCTGACCGAATTCCAACCGATCCGGTTGCGAGTGTAACCGGATCCGGTTGGATCTTCTGAGATACAAAACTTGATCTTCTTTGATTCTACGATCACTGAGATCTTGAGATACTGATTTAGTCTTGTTGAAATGGGAATCTTCGCTTAGCTGAATATTTCTTCTTTTTCCTCCATTTCCCTGCACTTGGTTATAAACACTAGACAAACATCTCTAGATACAATTAAGAACTATAATCACGTAAATATAACCAAATAACAGATATAAAAGTACACATAACGCTACTAAAAACATGCACAATCTGAGCGTTATCAAGGCCAGTCCCTCAGAAACAACAAAAAGTGTTCAATCTGTGCAGGGTAAAAACAAAGGCCTTGTTGCTAAAACCTTTGACTGGGATGAAGAGCCAATGTCATCAGATGATGAAATGGTGCATGTCAGTGCACTGATGGCCCTCTCAGAAGAGGACAAGCTAACTGTTGGAAAGAATCATTCCAGGAATGGATAATGGGTCAATATCACAATGAAGAAGGTAAATATTTTACTTTCTATGGATGATGACTCTGATTGGCAGTCTTACATGAATTATCTTAATGTTGACCTTAAGTTCGTAGAAGAGCAAAGACTGAATCTTTTTTTCAAAATACAACAAGCTAAGTTTTGAATTAAACAAGTGTAGGGATGAACTGCTTCTTTTAAAACAAGCTAAGCTTGAGGCTGTCACTTTGCAAATTCAAAACACTGAACTAGTAAAACGAAATCAGGCTCTTCAAGACGAAATTAAAAAGGTTCAAGATATCCTTAATAGTTGGACTGCTAAGAATCCCAGGGTATTTGATGTTGTTGGAGCCCCCAGTAGCAAGAAGAGAGTCTTAGGTGAAGATCACCTTCCTGACTCTCTCAACAAAGACCAGGGTCCTAAGCCATTTGTGTCTGGTGGCATGATTACCAGTATGTTGACTAGTCCTAAGCCCAGTGATTGGATTGAACGGGTTAATCCTGAGAGTAAGCTTCCAAATTTTGATTCTGGAAGAATTCTAGAACCTGAAAGTCAAGCTCTAAAGAGCATGCTTGGACTCCCTGATGTGCCCAGTAGTACTGAACACATCTCTGAGTCTGAAGCTGAATCTCAAGCACCACTTCCACCCCTGGAACCTCTTTAGTGGCCTCTCAAATTCAGAATCCTGCAAATGTCAGGTTCTGTGCTGACTTGAACGCCAAGATAAGAGACCATCCTGACAGAGAAACACTCATCACCAAGAAAGTCAAGCTTGAAGCACTGGGAATCCATCTGGACTGACATCATTTTGATTTATCTTTTTGTACTAGTGATAGGAACCATGTAATGTGATCAATAAAAGATGTATGTTTTGTTAAAATACTCAGTGTTCCATATTTTATTCATTAGTACATTCAGTGTAAGAAGAAACCATTTGCTCACTTACACTGATCAAACACTTAGGCTATTTGTATATCCAAATAGGGGAGACTGTTGGGTTCAGTAAATACCCAAACCCCTTAATCTAGGATTTGAATAGAAAATAGCCCAAGTGCTTAGTCCGTTAAACACTAACAGGTCACTGAGTGCATAGTCTCTCAGTGAGTCATCTTCAGGATACTCAGTATGAGGCGAAGAAGAAGTCTCTCCACTCAGTAAGGCGGAACTTAAAGGGTGAAGACTGAGTCAAGAAGAAGATGATGGATTCAGTGAGTGATGACAATAACTCACTGAATCCCTAAGACTCCTCTCCAACTACTTACAATGAAGACAAACTGAAGTAGAAGACTGAAGGATGTAAAGACTGAAGAATGAGCGGGACAAGGCGGGATAATTTTGAATCAGATAAGACAAAGTCCTTATCAACCAAAGTCAACTTTCCCTGAATGGCAAAAGATCAGGCTCAGTGTCATCACTGACCTTAGGAAAGTAGTCTTGTCTCTTACCTAAAATAGTCTTTGTAAACAGAGACAAAATACATCAGTATTTTGTCTTCTATAAGATGTCAGTTTGTCACTTAGGAAAGAGTTAAAACTCATACATGTATAAATAGCATAAGAGATGGAGTGAAAAGATTAAGCTTGTGAATTGTAAAAAAACACACACACGCAAGCCATCTTTTCACTCCTCCAAATACAACTTAATCCATGAGATAGCTCAGTGGGTTCTAAGAGTTGTGCTCAGACTTAGCCTGAGCTTAGAGAGGAGTCACCAAACTTTGTCATTTCAATCCCAAGTACTGTTCCGCAAGTACTTGGGTAACGTATTCTTTTGATTGATTTCTAATAAAGAATATGATGTTGAAAATTATAATAGTGTGTTTTACTTACGTTAATTTCAGTCATTGTTCACTATTAATTTGTTTTAAGTACTTAATTGTTTTAAACGGTAGTGAATAGGGAACAACAAGTGGTATCAGAGCGAGGCTGATTATAAAACCTTTTATAAAAAATTTAAGCCGCTCTAAAACGTTTTTAAATCAGGATCCTTATAGCTGAAATTGATGTACCCCAACTAGTCGATAAAAAGGGTGGAGCTTATTCAGCTGTTGCCCCTAAAAAACCTACCCATTTTACATTACACATTAATTCATCAGATAAGCAACAAAAAAAAACCAACACGCACCTAAAATCCACTTCAACCTTTGAACTTTACTTGCTTGTTCATTCACTCTTGCTTGAAGCTCATTAGATCTTTCTCGTAGTTCATTCATAGTTCGCAATAAGCCGGGTATAATTTGAACGGATCTTGGACACATTTCTGGGTCATACCAATCGATAAAGCCACAACTCCTCTACAAGTTAGCCAAATTAGCAAAAAACTTACAAATTAAACAATTAATTAAAAAAACAAATAACTTACCGAACAACAATAAAATCTCCTCCCTGGGTTTATGGCAGTCCATGATGTGCGAATATGGGAGATGGCATCACAGTTTCTACAACGAATCATTATTTTCTTTCTTTTGTTTGTTGGATGTTTGTGTGTGTTTTAATCTAAAAAAAACCATGACCTAAATCTTATTAATAGGCAAAAGAGGGGGGAAATCAAGTGGCAGATATGGAATGGGAGGGAAAACGTTATTTTATAAATCGGACCCTTCAAGTGAATCACAAATTACCACGTTAGTCCTTTTTTAACAGATGTTAGGTATTTGGATAGGATCCGTAAAAACAGAAAACCACGAGGACATGACCCGCCAAAAAAAAGCACAGGGACATTTTCTGCAAGATCCGACAAACCTGTTTAAAATACTCAGTGTTCCTTATTTTATTCATTAGTACATTCAGTGTAAGAAGAAACCATTTGCTCACTTACACTGATCAAACACTTAGGCTATTTGTATATCCAAATAGGGGGAGACTGTTGGGTTCAGTAAATACCCAAACCCCTTAATCTAGGATTTGAATAGAAAATAGCCCAAGTGTTTAGTCCATTAAACACTAACAGGTCACTGAGTGCATAGTCTCTCAGTGAGTCATCTTCAGGATACTCAGTATGAGGCGAAGAAGAAGTCTCTCCACTCAGTAAGGCGAAACTTAAAGGGTAAAGACTGAGTCAAGAAGAAGATGATGGATTCAGTGAGTGATGAAAATAACTCACTGAATCCCTAAGACTCCTCTCCAACTACTTACACTGAAGACAAACTGAAGTAGAAGACTGAAGGATGTAAAGACTGAAGAATGAGCGGGACAAGGCGGGATAATTTTGAATCAGATAAGACAAAGTCCTTATCAACCAAAGTCAACTTTCCCTGAATGGCAAAAGATCAGGCTCAGTGTCATCACTGACCTTAGGAAAGTAGTCTTGTCTCTTACCTAAAATAGTCTTTGTAAACAGAGACAAAATACATCAGTATTTTGTCTTATGTAAGATGTCAGTTTGTCACTTAGGAAAGAGTTAAAACTCATACATGTATAAATAGCATAAGAGATGGAGTGAAAAGATTAAGCTTGTGAATTGTAAAAAAACACACACACGCAAGCCATCTTTTCACTCCTCCTATTACAACTTAATCCTTGAGATAGCTCAGTGGGTTCTAAGAGTTGTGCTCAGACTTAGCCTGAGCTTAGAGAGGAGTCACCAAACTTTGTCATTTCAATCCCAAGTACTGTTCCGCAAGTACTTGGGTAACGTATTCTTTTGATTGATTTCTAATAAAGAATATGATGTTGAAAATTATTCTGTGTGTTTTACTTACGTTAATTTCAGTCATTGTTCAATATTAATTTGTTTCAAGTACTTAATTGTCTTAAACGGTAGTGAATAGGGAACAACAAAACCACAAGGACCAATTATGTAATTAACTCTTATTACAATAATAAGATCAAACTTCTTTGTGAAATAAATTATTTATAATGTTCTATGCATTTGAATACATTTTCAAATGACTTCAACCCATATCCTCCTGGATGCAGTTGATTATATAAGATAAAGTTAGATCTTTTAATTCAACCATTTAACCCGTTAAAGAATGACACAACCTATATGAAGGTTTGTTAAATTATGTGTATGTCATCAACGGAGAATCCCAAATTTTAGTAAAAATAAGAGGAGACATCAGGATCAAATAGGATTCCTAAAGATGTTTATAGTCATACTCTAATTTAGTTTCTTATATTATCGCAATGCTAACACCCTATGCCAATCCATTTATATATAATGTCTAAAAGCTTCCACTTCTAATCATGCCTGATAATAGAAGAAATCAACACATTTGATCAATATAGAAGCTACTGTTGGACCGTATATTTACATTGAAACTGCTAGCTTTAACTTTATTAATCACCAATATTATTAGAGTACAAAGAACCCTAATGTACCCTAAGCCCACAGATCGGGCTTGGGCCAACTCATCATTAAATCGATTAATACTCCTCAGCAGTTCGAGCGGCAAAAGCTCGGACTGGAAATATCTAAAAAGTAAAGCTATAAATATTTTTGTTGACGAAGACACCACAGCAAGCGAAAGCAAAGCAAACAAAGAAAGCAGTACTTTTCAAAGAACTTGTATATTCACCAATGATGTGCATTAGGACATCAAAAGGTTTCGCATTGATTCTTGAAGAAGTAACCTCTTGCGGCTTATTGAATGAAGTAACACCATTGATCGAGCTTCATTCAACTTTAGGTGGATACAGGTCGAGCTTTAGTCAACTTTAAGTGAATAGAAAAACAGAAACAATAACAATGAAGGTAAACCTCTTTTTTTTCTAGAACTAACGATATTGTTGTGATATGATGAAAAGAGAACCAAAGAAAAAACCTTTAGGTTTTGTTTCAATGAGAGTGAGGGTAGGAGGTGGTAGAAGGGAGATCATCATTTGTCATTATGATGGTGGTAGAGTAAATGATATGGGACAGGAGGTTGTTTAGGGAGGAGCGTAATCTAATTTTTGTGATTAATAAGTGGTAGTAGGTAGGGTGGAGGTAAGGTACGATCTATTGGAGATTAGGGTTTAGGACCGATTAGTTAGGCATGATACCATCTTGGACCGTATACTTACATTAAAACTACTTATTTTTAACTTTATTAATCACCAATATTGGTGGATTCTTGACGCTGCACTGTATACTCTAACGAAACACCGAAAACTGAAGAAAACAATCAGAGGGATTATCTACAGCTATAACAATCAATTTAGAAGACGAATCACACTTTTGTTTCAAGTTTACGTGCCTATAAGATAAAACGAAACTTGCCATCGGTGCTTGAAACAGCCAGGAAAATTAAAGAAAAACTAAAGTCAATATATGTTAAACTATCTTACTTAATTAGAAAGAATGTCATGAGAAGCAAATATCTTTTGATACCACTCAATATCAGTCAATAAAGTTCTTTACTCTAGGCAGTCTTCTTAGTCAATGGGTAAAATTTGTTGTCACAAATTTTTCAATGATCAGATTAACACAAACACAAATAACGCACACGCACCCTAACACATATCTTAATGTATTTAGATGATTAATGGAAAGCAAAATCAGCATAGGAATACTCCAGTTAAAGCCGTTTATCCAACTATACAACCTATTGCCTAATCTGCAACAACTACTATACAACCTATTGCCATCTTCAAACAAATTTTCCTTATTAAACCGTCATGATCTTACTTTTGACGGGTTATCAACATCTTTTAACTTTATTAGTGACCTCATGCAAACCCCACCTTTGGTTTGGGTCCAAATTTGAAACTAAGCATGTAAGTTCATTGTATTTTTAAAAACATCTAAAAGTGTGTTTGGGACACCATTAAATTTTAAAAAGTCCCATTGATTAAAATAGTAAGTTTCACAAAACTATTATGATACATGTTGAATTTGCCACATAACATAGACGAACAAAGTCATATTTTGTTATCATCTTTATAGCACAAATGAGGTCATGAAAATTCATAATGCTTCAAACATTTGACGTTATAAGTGGAAATAAAGGAGCATGATACTTCAAACTTTCATGAAAGCATAACCATATTTAACCTTTCACATAAGAAGACCAAAATATAGGAGATGAAAGTTACATTCTGTTAGGTCACTGGTTTTACAAACACAAGTAATATAGAAAGAGATAAGGCGATTGAACAAGTAAAACACACACACACAAGACAATAATACGGTTAGGCGTAGGAGTGTAATGAGAGAAATAACTTGAACAAACAACCTTCAAATGAAGGTTTACAAGAGTATTTATAGGAGGGAAGCTAGGGCAACACTCCTAGTTCCCTTCCTTTCCTTTATGGGCTTGGGCCTAAGCTCATGGGCCTTCTACATAAGCTTAAGGCTAATATCAAACATAAAGGCCATAATAAGCTACCTATTACATAAGAATAACTAACACTTGAATTATAGTTTAGGAGTGATTCCAACAATCTCCCCCTCAAGTGTTGGTGATGAACGGTGAAGGCGTTGATGTAATAGTAGCTCTGACGTTTTCTGACATTCTTCTTTCTTGTGAGAAGAATTTCCTTGATTCAAACAATCTCCCCAGTGTAGAGAGATTGTCTTCTTTGAACGGTTATGCTTTGACGTCATCTTTAACTTTGTTCTTTGATCATTGTTCTTTGTGATGAAAGTGATAGTATGTTGTTGTCTGCATCAAGTCTGCCTCAGGTCTGCTTCGCTGCTACAGTGTCTCCACGTCATTCTTCAACATGCTCACACGCTCTTTGACGTTGGAATTCAGTACTGATGAAGTTCTTTAAGTCTTTTTAACTTTGTAGATTCATTGATTTGACGAAGAATCATTCTGACTGTTGTGTTGCTTTTGGATAGAACTTTCATTAGTGATGAAGATGGCGTGAGCATGAGAAGAATCAGCACGATCATCCTGCTCCGGAGCTTCCATAAGATGAAAACATTTCAAACGGTTAGTAATAAGCGGATTCCGGCACTTACAAGTTTGAACTTCGAGAGTGTTAACAGCATAGTGTGAAAACTCAACTCTAATTCTTACAAAGGCCGTTCCTGAACTGGAGTCCCACAAGTGAGATAACGCGATGTATCGAAGTACATCTACAGTTCAGATGAGTCGCTGAGGTACACCGTAGCATCACCTCACGACTGTAGACCGTTTGAGACACACTAAGCGTAATCCACGGGGAGTTACCGAAGTGACCTGCTGTCAGGGCTATTTGATGTTGACCCTGGCAGGAGTTTCCATTCAATCACTGAGGATCACAGATGTGAACCTCTCATAAATGTTCTCGACAGATTGCTAAGATCTGTGAAGGACTCGATAATGTACCACTGAAATTCTTATTGTTTAACGTCAAGTGATAAAATGTCAAGTGTACCTAAGAGATCTTTTGATGAATCTCGTGGCTCTAGACTCAATAGTGAGTTTTGGTTTTCCTGAGCGGAGACTAGGGAGAGGGTCTCCTTCTTCAATACCAGCGATCTCTAAGAGAAAGCCAATAGTTTACGTAGGGTTCCCTGTGAGAATGAAACAAGCTTCTGTTGAGAGAAACTTGAGTGGCTAAGAAGGTTTAGTGCATGCGTCACTGGGTCCATGATGACTTTTAATCTTCAATACCGGCGTCACTAAGTGACAACCAGTAGCATATGAATTGAACCCGGTGTCTGCCCTAAGTTGAATAATTTGGAGGGCTATTTCTTTTCACCCTTTTCTTTGCATTTCTTTTTAATTCTTCAACTCCTTCTTTCTCCGATTCTCATTTTCTCCTTTTTATAATCGTACCTAAGGACTTCTAAGTACTAACTATTTGTGATGTCCTTGGGTAGATCCCTCCGGCTCTGGCAGATCATAGGACGGTTATTCCTAACCTTAGTCACCTTATAACTCCATGACTAACCTATGTTGCCATTAAAACCACTGTTGTGAAGAATCTCTCAAAGGGTTTGTAAATGAAAAACATGTTTGAACCACTGTGAGAGTTTTATCTTTTAGCAGAAATACTCCCCCTCCACATGTGCTTTAGAGTTTTGACGGAAATCTGCACTGTGTGGGAAGAGCGCGCACTTTTGAATTGATCAACTCAAGATAGACAATCTCCCGCGAGACCCGGTTACGTTGCATAGTTACAGAGTTACATTGACAGCTTTTAGGTGACAACTAGCTCTAATAACTACCTTGAAGGTGTAGACAATCCTCGAAAGGTTTTCATACCCGTCAGAGTTCATGTCTACCAAGAGTATCTCGAATGGTACTTTCTACTTGGACAAGTCCTTTGCGAGACACGTTTACATTACTAGCGAACTAGCTTGAAATTATTACCCGTCCAGGACAAGTCTTTTCGAGTTACTAACAGTTTAGTATCGTCAATTCGTTGGTTAAGTCTGAAGTACACAGATTCATTTGCATTTTGCACAACATATTTCTTATCACACAATTTTCTCCCCCTCAAAAATGGCATATAAAAAATGTTATTTTTGAACGGTTGAGAATAAATATGACCATTTCGAGTGTTGCGGGAAGGGTGACCACTGTGAACAATTTTTGAACAAAGTTTTTAATTCAAATACTCCCCCTCAACTAGTGATATAAACGGTTGAGGTTTTGAAAATCATACGGGGAAGTACTTTTCCTTTTGAGCAAAACCTTGAAAAATGAAAGGTTTGATAGGTTTTACTCAAAAGTAAGAAGCTTTCGCTCCTTGTATAAGGATTGTAGCACTGAAGCGTACAACAGGGTCCTTTCTTGACAAGAACGGGTTGTACACTGTTATGTGTGCACAAGCCATTGACATATATAATCACACATCCAAATTTATAATGAAAGAAACAATTCAAGGGGTACCAGGAAGTCCAGAGATGTCGACAGGAGTGTGAATCGGGCGTTGAAAGCCGGTGATGTTAATCCTGGGTCGACCACCAACATAGCTTTCCAATCTTCTGAACTGATCCCTTCTATACAACCTTTCATCAATCATTCTGATGATCCTCCGCACATCCCTTCGATCCTGAGAATTCCATCGCTTAGGAGACCCAATCTTTTGACGTATATCCTTCAACCTATAAGCCAATCCATCCCTAACCATCTTCAAAGTTTGATCCCCAAACTTGTGAAGATCACTACACGCCATTAAGCAATTTCGTTGAAGTTCACTGCGGTAAACGACTCCGAATGGTTTGCTGATGAGTGTATATTGTGAGAGCTGGTTGATGTCGGGAAGATCAAGCTGAGGTGGAGTGAAGTTAACACGGGTTTGATATGATTCAACAGCCAGCTGGAGATCTTCTATACGTTCCTTGATGACTATGCGTCTGATGAAGATGAGCAGTGACTTGATGAATTCACGTTGTACTTCGGTTGAAAATTGCCTCATGCGACCTTGTACTTTAGCAAGGTACATGTCTTCAATGTCGTTGATAGACAAATTATCAAAGTCAGCTTCAGAGAAAGCATAGTCCCTTTCATCTTGTCGTTTGACCACGATATTCTTAAGGAAGGTGTAGTCCCACTTAGATGACAGAACAACATGTTTTATGGCAACGATATCCTTAGTACTGAACACTGCATGTTGAGATTTCTGAACCTGACAGCTTCTGTAGTAGATTCTTCGGCGTTCCGGCCAATGATGAATCCCGTACATTGCATCGCGGTGGTATGCCTCCACTTTTTCGGAACACAAGTGATTGGAACGTTCCTCGATGGCTATGCAGTTTGAGTATATGGCTGCAGGAAATGGAAGTGTCAAAGATGTAGCGTATTTCCTTGATCCATCGCCACCGTGTAGAAGAAATTCCAAGTCTTTGTTGAAGAAATATCTGAATGGAATCCTAGGTTCATCTGGTTGGCCGATCGTTGGTGGTGGTTTAGACCAGTCGGTGTAATATGGAGGGTTGTCCCGTTTTGTGAAGTCGATGTTTGCTTCTGGGTTGAGCCAATCCATGTTGTTAGACATAGCTCGAGCAATGTTTTCAAGGTGATATTCGACATCGATGGCACTTTCTGAGCTATCTTTCCACAGTTGAAAAGCTTCATTCTTGATTCGCCTCAACTCGGATTTCATCATCTTCTTCACATGGAACTTTTCTTGCATAATCTTAGCATGCTCCAAAGTATTACCGTCTACCAGATCTTGACCTTCTTCAGAGTAGGGAGTGGAATTGACAAGTGTAGAAAACCATTCAAACTCCTGGGTTGTATCTTCATCTAGCCATGATACGACGTCAGTCATTGGCGCCTTCTTCTTCTTTTGTTTTGGCTTAGATGAAGATTCTGGTTTCTTAACTTGTTTGGGAGAGGTGGGTTGTTGTAGGGGATCAAGGACCTCTTCATCGTCACCACCCATATACTCAAAGTGATCACTGGTTTTCTGAGTCAGGGGTGGTAACTCGGAATCGTCCTGAGGTTTATCTGTAGACGAACGAGGAGGGGACCTTTGTTGAGCAGGAGTTCGTAGAGGAGGAGGTTGCATAGACGAAGATTCACCAGACTGCTTCTGACGTTTAGGTGCAGAGTCCTTGTCCATATCATCGTCATCTCTTGGTCATTTGGGTTGATCGGCTGACTCCTTGCAAGATGATCTGAGTTGAAAGTCAAGTAGACCTTCGAAAAATTTAGCTTCATCCGAAGTAAACGTTCCAGATCGCTTTGACATTTGCATCACCAGTTTGGCGAGTAACTCAGATTCAGAAAGATCAGCTTCTTTGGCCATTATATGTCTAACCAATGCGACGATGTTTGGAGTGAGTTGTCTGGAAAATACTTCTCTAGTCACACCGGGGACAGTGTCGAGAAGAAACTTGTGAGTATATTCTCTTGCCGTCTTCTCCAAATCCTTTGTGACTTTAGCAGTGATATCCTGAAGGTACTTGTGAGTGTAGCCTTCAATCATGCTGTTCAGTTCCTCTTGACGATGATTTTTCATGAATTCCTGAATAAACTTCCTTTCTCCTTTCATCTTTTCATTCTCGTCATACAGATGCTGTATGTGATCAGCAAAGAAGTTCAACTTCATGTTGAGCACGACTTTCTTTCTGACTTGTTTGACATCATTCACAATTCGTTTATGAGTGTGAGAAATCCAAGAACGAGGTGGTTTCTTCACTGATTTGGATGATGATTTGGTTGATTTCTTTGATGGTGGTGGTGAGGAATGAGATGATGAATCTGATGAGGAGACATGAGGGGGCTCGGGGTCCTTAGGAGGTGCAGAAGTATCCTCCTTGGAACGAGTTGGACTGTTTAGAAGACAATCATCATAATTCTCTTCGTCATCTTGTCCAGATTTAGCCTTTTCTTCCGTCTGAGCCTTAGCTTCTTCATCAGTTTTCTCTTTCTCAGTCTTATTCTTTTCTGATTCCTCAATGTTATGATCAGTAGACTCCTTCACAAGCGTTTGTTGTTGCACAAGAGTGGTGGCACCAGATCCCTTATCGGGTCGATTAACCGCATCAGGATCTAGTGAAGAGTGGGCAGCACCACTTGATCCTCTGGGGCCACCCATTTAGTCTTTTGCAAATTCTTCAGCTTTTTGAATGTGTCTAACTAATTTAAACTTCTTCCTGTAGGATTGATCCAGTAGCTCTTCTTCTTCTTCAGAGCTCTCATCATAGGGCACAAGTGCAGGAGTCTTTCCTTTTCCTTTTTCAGCTTGAGGACTTGGAGGTTTTGGTACTGAAGGATTGTCATCCTTTGCAGTTTCAGAGTAGGTAATCTCTTAATCTGTGTCAGTACCTTCAGAGCTTTCGTCCAAAAGCTTTCTTTGCGGTTCGGGCTTAGGGATTGGGATGGGAGTAGCTTCCTTAGAGGGAACAATCCTCTTTCTTGAAGGGTTCCTCTTGGGGAACTTCCTTTGACTCTCTGTGCTTACTGCACTTCCAGCACTTCCTCTTCTGGTTCTCCGAGTAGGAGTTCCTGAAGGTTTTTCATCAAGATGACCAACTTTGCCTTCTTTTACTGCTACTAGATACCTTTTGTACGTTTCAAGCTTCTTGAGTTCTTTAGATAGAAGGTGATCAGGCAGCACGACACCCTGCATCTTAGTTGTCGATTCCTTGATTATGATAGAAAGGATAGGTTCGGACAACAAGTCGTGATTGTCGGGGTCATTGAGCCTCTTGGGGATATCAGGATTAAGCCCAAGTGCTCTCTGGATCAAAAGCTTTGTGTATCTGACATAGGGAATCTTTGAGCCAAGCTTCTTGTGAAATAGCATCATGTCCTCCCATATCAGTGCTTCGATTTCGATGTCCTTCTTATTGATCAGAGACCAGAAGATTTGCAGTTCCATGAGCTTAGGATGCTCATAACCACTGTCACGACCAGAAACAGACTTGGTAATGATGATGTAGAGGGTTCTCCACGGTTGAGGAATGTTCTTAAGCTCCACGTGAGAATGCTTAGCAATAATCCCTGAAGCTTCATCGTAGCCAATGTCAAGAAGAAATTGCAGAACTGTCTCTTCAGTAGGTGTAGCAAAGAAGTCGGTTGGAGCGATGTCAGGAATGATGAGAACAGCCCGTAAGTCTACAGGAGTGATGGTGACTTGTTTGTGATTAAGTGTCACTGTCACTGCACTTTGACCTGTGATCCTCTGCATAGAATTCCAGAATTGCTGAATGTAGATTTCCGGTACAGTAGCAGAGTGTGAGAGCATGTTTTGGTAGGGATGATTCCTTAGAATATCCACAGCAATGAGACAAGAAGATTCTGAGCATGTGAGGGTTTCAAAGTCAACCCTAAGGTTATTCTTTCCAATCTTTCTCGGATAGCCATTTGGGAAGATATCAGCAATAGTGAGAACCTTAGGTGCATCCACATTTATTTGAGCAGCCATGTCATGATCTGAAATAACATTAGCCAAAAGAACCAACATATCGAAAGACATAATGTTAGTCAACAGAAGGTCTTATTGTCTAGTTAATGAATGTACAGTGTCATTGATTGTTACGAGTCCTAAGTCACTTGTTTGTCCAATAGTCCAATGACGTCGTGAAATGTTTCGTGAGTTAGTTAACTTTAAGTTTTAAAGTTTATGTTATCACTTATTGTTCACAACATATCAAACATTTAAGTTTATTAGTGACATTATTGGTTTCGTGATGATATGATTAGTTTATTAACAAGTTTGTACACGTAACAATTCATAATGAAGGTCAATCCAGGCTTAAGCGTAGAAATGATAAAGTTACGCGTAAACAGGAGTGGTATACGCGTAGTTGAAAGCTTATGCGTAGGATCCTAATCTTACGCGTAAGAAATGTTACGCGTAGGAAAAAGGGGACCTTATGCGTAGAGCTTACGCGTAGGCGTATAAGAACCTTATGCGTAAGGCTTACTCGTAAGAGTAGACCTTATGCGTAAGGCTTACTCGTAAGAGTAGACCTTATGCGTAGAGGTCACTGTTTACGCATATCCTTCACAGGATACGCGTAGTCCCATTGTAGAACCTTATGCGTAGTAGTTACGCGTAGGATTTCTCTTACGCATAACTTCCTACGCGTAAGGTAATCCTTATGCATAGAGTAACAATCAACCTTGATTCTGAATTTTATGCGTAGCAAGCCTGAAATAAAACATCATAACATCAATTTTGACACTTAACATCCATTCAATTACAGATTTAAACATAATCACTCATTTAAGCTGTTAGGCGTAGAAAACCTTACGAGTAACCTAAAACCCTAGTTTCAAAAGTTACGCTTAAGGAATTTAGCCATGGAAATTGCACCAAAGTAATTCTGCAAGGTCTTAGGGGCTGTGAGAGTCTAATAACCAAGTTTTAACATTCAATTCGTTGTGAATCAAAAATACCCAAACTCGAGAACATTAAACCCTAATTCCTAATTATGACTTAATTAGTGTTTCTGGGTTGTTATAGGGCCTAGATATCATCAATACATCATTATAACAACATCACACAACTATCATTATGACCAAAAACCTTCACATTTGAAAACACCCAAGACTACGCATAAACCCTAATTACACAAATAATTCAATTCGTGATTCTGGGTGAGTTTTGATGATTAAAATGGTATCATTTATGTATTAGAAACGTTTTGACACTGTCCATTTAACCAGAAACACACAATCTTGATCATGTGTTCATACGCATACGCGTAGAACACAAAAACAAGATTATACGACGTTTTGACCGTTGGATTCATGTAAAAATCAAAACCAATGTTTGAAAACACGTTAAGATTATGAAACAACTTACAAAATGATGATCCAAAACACAGATTTATTGAACGATTTGTATGCGTAGGATATTGTTAGGTTTAGAGTAATAAATGTGAAGTGGAAGTTAGGTGGAGGACTTTTATTGAAAATGACTTTCATCTTTTGACAATTTTGGTCCCTCCACATTTTCCTTTTTCATACAAAGCCATTTAACTTCCATTTTGGTTACTAAACAAAGATTTTAAGAAAGAAACTTGACGACACTCCCCCTCGACTTAGGTAAATAATGAAAGGTTATAAATTTTAGTCCGAGGAGTGTCATTTAACCAGAAAAGTTTACCACCATTGATAAAAGAAACAACCGGGATAGGATAATCATGCAAGTACACAAATGTTTTGAAACAGTTAAGTGATAATTTTCTCCCCCTCAACACTTGATCGTAAAAATACTGAATTTTGAAAGATTATAGTGTTGATGGAAGAAATGTACTTGCCATGTTGAAAGATTATAGATTAGAAGAATATTTTTGTTGTTTTATAAGATTTTATATTTTTGTATTTTGTTTTTGAAAAATTATTTACAAAATATGTTTTGGTGTTTGACAGGTTTTTAAGACTATTGTAGGAGGTCATCCAATTCTTCTTGAGTCAAACACCTCATACCAATCCGGTGGACCAACTCATTAAACCTAGCGGGAGGCAAGGCTTTGGTGAGTAGATCTGCCAATTGGTATTCTGTACCCACGAAGTATAATTCAACTGTACCCTGTTCCACGTGGTCCTTGATGAAATGATAGCGTAGATCGATGTGCTTTGATTTCGAGTGCTGAACAGAGTTGCACGAGATTGCAATGGCACTCCGATTGTCGCAATACATCGGGATTCTGTCAAATACGTAACCATAGTCTTTGAGTTGTGTTCTCATCCATATGACTTGAGCACAACACGCGGACATGGCTACATATTCTGCTTCGGTTGATGACAGCGATGTACAATACTGCTTCTTCGATTGCCAAGACACCAGTTTATCACCGAGAAATTGTAGAGCTCCTGAAGTACTTTTCCATGAGTCTAAGCATCCTGCGTGATCAGCGTCTGAAAAAGCGATTAGTTCAAAACCAAAATCCTTCGGATACCAGATCCCCAAGTTAATGGTTCCCTTGATGTATCAGAGGATTCTTTTAGCCTCAGAGAGGTGGGTTTCAGTTGGTCGCGACTGATAACGGGAGCATAGATAAACGACAAATACAATATAAGGTCTGCTAGCTGTTAGATACATGAGAGACCCAATAATACTTCGGTATTTGGTAGGGTCAACTAATTTCCCATGTAAATCAGCATCTAGCTTCTTGGTATGAGCCATTGGTGTGGCATAAGTGTCACAGGTTGTCATTCCAAATTTGTTTAACAATTCAAGGGCATATTTGGACTGACTCAAGAAAATACCACGGGGTGATTGATGAACTTGCAGTCCTAGAAAGAACGTTAGTTCACCCATCATGGACATTTCAAAATTTTTCTTCATTAGTTTTGCAAAAGCGATTGAAAACTTTTTATGTGTAGACCCAAAAATGATGTCATCCACGTAAATTTGAACAATTAAGATATGTGCCCCGTGATACTGTATAAAAAGAGTTGGGTCAACCGAACCTTTGGTGAAATTATTAGCAATGAGGAAAGATGATAGCTTATCGTACCATGCCCGAGGGGCTTGTTTGAGACCATAAAGAGCTTTGTTCAGTTTGTAGACGTGGTTCGGGAACTCAGGATCAACGAATCCATCTGGTTGGGTGACATAAACCGTTTCTTTAAGTTGTCCATTGAGAAACGCAGTTTTGACATCCATCTGATAGACCGTCATATTCATATGAGCCGCGAACGCGAGGAATATCCGAACAGCCTCAAGACGAGCAACCGGAGCAAAAGATTCTTCAAAGTCTATACCCTCTTCCTGATGATAACCCTTAGCAACTAGACGTGACTTGTTTCGGATTACGTTCCCTTCAGCATCCAATTTGTTTTTCCAAATCCATTTGAGACCAATGACGTAGACCCCAGTTGGTCTTTCAACCAGTTCCCATACTTCAAGACGTTTGAATTGGTTGAGTTCTTCTTGCATGGATTCAATCCAGTTGTCTTTTATCATTGCGTCTTTAATGTTTTTAGGCTCAGATTGGCAGACAGTGAGTGCATAAATGCAATGTTCACCATCTGTGTGAAGACGTTGTCTCGTAACGACTGGTTGATTCGGGTTGCCAATAATATTAGCCAGAGGATGGTCTTTTGTCCATCGATGTGTAGAGGGTTGATGTTGGTATACATTGTGCAGATTCTGAGGATTCAAATGGTTTGTTGATGATTCTGCGACATCTGGTGCAGCGATCTCATTAGCAAACGGGTTAAAGAACGCATTTGGATCAAAATCTGCAGGTGGGGGTACTTCATTCAGAATATCATCAGCCGGTTCATCATTATTTGAAGCGGTTTGTTCAACTGTTGTGTTGGAGTCAACTGGTGTAGGTGCATCTTCAACAGTAGTTGTTGTAGCAGGTGTATCAGGTATAGGAATATTATCAGGTTGAGCAGCGGAAACATCGGATACACCTGGAGCACGTTCATCAATATCGTCACTGAACAGAGGAGCAAATAACCTTTCCATTTGTTGACGAGTTAGCTGGGGGCTTTGTTCAGCTAATGATGGGGGTTGAGGGAAGTTTAAACGGTTGTGTCCGGGTTTTAAGCTGTTATACTCAGAAGCCATTTCCGTGAGTTCATCAAAATGAGCATGAATCGTTTCCATCACCTGTTTTGTACGACGATTCCAGATCCGGTAACCTTTAGAATTCTCACAATATCCAATAAAGACTCCAATGTCAGCTTTGGCTTTGAGCTTTCCAAAATCATCACGATCATTATTCGGATAGCAAAGGGATCCTAATACATGAAAGTGTTTGAGATTCGGTTTATGGTTGTGGACAAGCTCGAAAGGTGTTTTGTTGTGGCGTTTTGTGATCATAGAACGGTTTTGAGTATAGCATGCAATAGATACAGCTTCTGCCCATAAGTAATCTGGAAGTTTAGCATTGATTAACATTGTTCTTGCAGCTTCCACTAACATTCGGTTTCGTCTTTCAACAACTCCGTTTTGTTCGGGTGTACGTGCAATAGATGTTTGATGCTGAATTCCTACTTTCTCATAGAATTCATGAAGGGTTTGGTTAACAAATTCAGTTCCTTTGTCTGTTCTGATTAGCCTGACGGTGTTGCGGAGCTGAACTTGTATTTTCATGAGAAAGGTGATGATCATTTGTGGAGCTTGGTCTTTGCTTCGAAGAAAGTAGACCCAAGTCCATCGTGAGTAGTCATCAACAATTACTAAGATGTAGCGTTTGCCATTGATCGTTTGCACGCGCATCGGGCCACACAAATCCATGTGAAGAAGATGAAGCACATGCTGAGAGCTGTGTTCCACCTTTGTAGGAAAATGAGCACGAGTGCTTTTCCCTTGTTCACAGGCTGAGCAAAGGTGATCTTTTGAATACCGGAATCGTGGGAGACCTTCAACTAGTTTGTGTCGAGCAAGGTTGGTGATGGTTTGAAAGTTTAGATGTGAGAGACGACGGTGCCATAGCCAGGATTTTGTTGATGTTGCCTTTGAAAGTAAGCAGATGGGAGATGAAGCAACCATGTCTTGCATAGAGATAGTGTAGAGACTAGAATTACGCGAGCCAGACATAAGGTCATTTCCTTGTAGATCACGAATGAAACAAGTTTTCTCCCTGAAAGCAACCTCCAAATCTCCATCACAAAACTGACCTACTGAAAACAGATTATGACCGAGGCCTTCCACATAGTAAACCATGCTGATTTCGATGTTCCTATTGACATAGTCTCCGTAGCCCATGATAGCTGCGAAGTGATCATTCCCGAACCTGACAGTGCCAATGAACTTTCGCAATAAAGTTTGATAACAGTTTAAAGTTGCCTGTCATGTGTCGGGAACATCCGCTATCAACAATCCAGAGAATGATCTGTATCACCTGCATTACACACAGACGACACAGATGGAATAGAAGTAGATGTGGAACCCGAAATGTTAGAGGGTTCCGAAGCAGGTATATTAGACATACACACATTAATAATTTTAGGCATCCATTTAAATCCTAATGTGTTATATATCCATTTCTGCCATCTATAACTACTCTTTGCTTTAGTCTTAGTGAATGCACTAGGTGGTACTACATTCTTAGGAGGTGAAACTGGAGCTACAGGGACATCAATGCTTGCCTTAGAATCTAAAGAGGGCGGTCTACCAAGCACTGACTTAGAAGGATTAGTGGGCTTAGAGGTATTCCGATTCTTAGGATTCCGTAAATGAGAGATTATAGCTTAAGCAACACATTTGTCATGACAATCTGAATTCATACTTTTATGACAAATAACACAAGGTGTATCAGACTGAATATCAAAAGTGCTTAAAGGTTTATCATTCGTTACATCACTATTTCTATTACATTTGTCAGATGCAACATCTATAGTGGAAGCAACGTGAGTCTTATTCATAGTCCTAGGGTGTTCTTCTACTTTAGCATTCCTTATTGATCTTTTCTTAGGTCGCAACTTCCTATTCTTCGATTGAGTGCTCCTAGGCTGTGAAGTGCGGACGTTTGGAAAAGACGCAACTATTCCTGTTTCAGTAGAAGGAAGCACGTTAGCAACTTGTGATTTGGCAGTAGGGATTCTAGGTGCACGATTACTAAGTGTTACTGGTGTTAATCTCTTAATGATGGTTGGTGGAAGTTGTTCATACTTTCCTAACATGTCTCTTAACTTAGAGATAGTGTGAATCAAATCTTGATTTTCAGAACGAATATTACCAGCAAAATTCATGACTTCTCTAGTGTGAGCAAGATAGTGATCAAGTTCGTTTGATGCTTCATGACGAGTCTTATTGAGTAAATCAAATATGACACCATATTCCTGTTTAACTGTTACAAGTTCTTGTTCATATTTAGAGATTTGACTTTTCAAAGACACGTTTTGATCATCCAGTTGCTCAATTTTAGGATCAGAAGATTTTGCACTCAACTGAGCGATTTTCTTTTTAAAACTAAGTTGATGATTGTGAATATCTTTTTCACACCAATGAAGACGACGTTTTGCATTGTAAAGTTCGTTAAGTAATTGTTTATTTTCAGCTTTTAAAGACTCGATCTGAAGCACATTATCAGTATTCTCAACAGTTACCACAGAGTCAACATTATCAGCAGAGATATAATCAGATGCATGTGGCAAAGAATAGAATAACACAACATTATGGATATCAGCACAGATAACATCTTCCAAGAGTCGATCAACATCTTTTCTCAACAGTTTCTTTTTACGTTTAGTATTAGAAATAGATGTTTCGGTTTTCTCGAAAACAACCTTCATCACTCCAAGTTCCTTATGAAAATCCTTTTCCCAAGCTAATGCACAACTTTTCAAATTTTTAACGTTAGGTAAAAGATTTTTCTGAAAAATGTCTCTTTGTTCTCGTGCCAGAGGCGATTGAAAATGATCAATTTTGATTTCAGAACGATATTCTATCTCATGTTGTAAAATTTTGAGGTCAGCCATGAAAATGTCAAAATATCTAAGAATTTTTCGATTTTCAGGTTTAGAGTTTACTTCACTGATGGAAGGTAAAGGACCATAAGTTTGTGCGTAATCTGGTTGGGGATTAACATTAGAAGACTCAGGTGTTTTGATGATAACCCTTGGTGTGTTAGAAGAATCCGTTGGTGTGACGAAAGTGACCGGTTTTGAATAATTAAAAGGTTTGTTGTAAACAACAGTTTTTAATTTTGATCGACTCTCGTCTTCTGCATCTAATTCCTCTTGACGATGATATTCAACAACACTCATAACAGTATCATTAATTTTATATTCTGCACTGGAAACTTCAGGATTTGGTTTGAATGTTTTGAGTGAAAGCTTTGGTTTGTAATCAGCTAGATTTGGTCCATATCCTTTTAGATTAGGTTTTAAAGTAAACTTTTCAATAGTTGTTACTGATTCACCATGTTTGTAAACAACAGTTTTAAACTCTTTAATTTTGTTTTGTAAGCCGATAATTTCTGCAAGAAGGTCATCTACCCGATTCGTTGAATGCTTTTTGTATGCGGAGAACTGTTTTTGACAAGTTAACAACTCAGCCTTAGCTTTTTGATTTTCCAAGGTGAGAGCGTTAATTTGCTTTTTATGTTCATGTTTCAGTTGTTCTATTTCAGACAACAAAGCATTCTTCGAAGCGGCTAGATCACGCATCTGTCTCTCTAAATATTTTTCGTTTTGATGAGATTTAGCAAAAGCGGCTTCAAAACCTTTTTCACGGTTTTCTTGAGTTTTGAAAAATTTGAGTTGCATTTGTAAGCATTCAAAATCCTTGGTTAACAGTGCATTTTTGCTTTTTAATTCCTTATTTAATGCATAACATTCCTCCATTTTGATTTGATGGTCTTGAATTAAACGAGCAAAATCTGGATGAGGCAACAGTTCGGCTTGTTCAACGTGAGTCACAACATGATCATTATTTAGATCCTCAAGTACAACCACGGAGTCAATTTGAGTATCAAAGGAAGCCATAAGGTCATCTTGATCGTCA
The DNA here is from genome assembly GCA_019973895.1 of Chrysanthemum seticuspe. Taxonomy (NCBI): domain Eukaryota; kingdom Viridiplantae; phylum Streptophyta; class Magnoliopsida; order Asterales; family Asteraceae; genus Chrysanthemum; species Chrysanthemum seticuspe. The sequence continues at coordinate 138,895,689 of BPTQ01000009.1, forward strand.
AATGTAACTACGGGGTTTATTTGAAAATCGTCAGAATGAGATGTAGATGACTTATTTTGAACAGTCTGAGCCGTGCCGGATTCAGATATTGGCGGAGATATTAGTTCAGATATGATGATGGTTTGTTCGGGTACCTGAGACAAGCCATCAGTGTCATACATGTCACTCATGTGTAACTCATGCATATTAGCCATCAACATAACAGCTGCATTGGCCTGCAAGTCCTCCATATCATCATCTGAGTCTGCATCTGCCATAAAGCTCTGTTCTTTGTTTGTGAGAGATCCACCAGCTTCATCCTTAAGAGCCAAAAGAAGAGCCTCTTTGAAATAAGCACTGCCCCTAGTCCTTGGCTTTGGGCATGCATTAGCCAGGTGTCCCTTCTCATTACAGTTGTAGCATCGAAGACCATTCAACCCATTCTGAGCATTTCCCTGTTCCACCACTTGAGCTCTGTTGTTATTCCTACCCATAGCATTAAACCCTTGACCACCTCCCATTTGACAACCATAACCACGATTCTGAACTTCAACTCGTCCATTGTTCACAACAACCTGATTTCGTGTATTGGATGAGGAACGAATACGATTGTTGGATTTGTTGGTATAACGGCTAAAAGCATTAGCAATCATAACAAATCCCTATTGCAATGCTTCGAACGGATCTGATTCCTCACTAGTTTGACTATGAAGTGCTTGATCATTGTTGTTGTTGTAAGGAACCAATTGATTTTGTTGAGGTTGCTGTGATTGATCGTTTGGTGTGACTAGAGCAGTTGGTTGAGTTGCTTGTTGAGGAGGATAACTTTGTTGAGCATATAAGGCAAGTTGTTGATTTTCCGGATGTGTAGGTGGAGCAATTTGAGCACGGAGAATCCTTTCTCGATCAACTTCCTTTTCATGAGGCTTCAAGTAATCGTACAACAATCCATATGTAGAATGATGCATATTCTTCGCTTGTCGGAGAAAAATGACATACTTCTCCCATTCAGGACCAAGACTACTCAGGAACTTAGTATTCACTGCAATTCTTGGCATGATGATGTTGTGTTTATCTAAATCATTGATGATGTCTGAAAATCGATGATGATAAGACTCTAGTGTCTCTCCAGGTTCAATCATGAAGTGTTCATAAGCCAAGTAAATTTTGGATTCCAAATCCTCCTGATTGAGTACAGATCCTTCCATAAGAAGATGAATATGGTCCCACATTTCCTTTGCAGTATTTTGAGCATCAACACTTCGAAGAATTGGGTTAGGTAATCCTAAAAGGATATATTGCATTGCAAGCTCATCAGCTTCATAGTGTAGAAGTTCTGTTGGATGTAGATCTGCAACAGTAGCAATGTTTGTTTGTTCATCTCTTGGTGGAATAGCAGTAGGATCTCCGGGTACAATGACAGTAGGCATCTCAAATGGACCTTCCAAGATAACCTTTTTTAAGAACTTTCCATGTGGCTTCTTCAGATCACAAAAGCTAAAGAACCTTATCACCCATTGATCGTAGTTTCCTGGAGTGAGCATTGGAGGTCTATCAAGTGATCCAGCCTCATGAATTGATTGTTGGTTGCTTAAAGCTTCACACATCTTTGCAAACCAAGTGGGTTCCTTCATAGTGTTCCTTGATGGATGTTGATTGAATTCATTTGTGTAGGGTTGAACTTGAAGACTTGGCGGTGTTTGAACCATTTGTGGTGGAGGAATTGCACCAAGTTGTGGAGTATGTTGTTGATTAAATTGTTGTTGATAAATTGCTTGTTGTTGATTCCATTGTTGATGTTGTGGACTTAGTTGTTGTTGTCGTTGAGGATAAGTGTAAGGGAAATAGTTAGAGTATGGTGGTTGTGACATGTTGAAAACTTGTGTTTGTAAAAATGGATCTTTGTAGTCGAATGAACCTTTGTTGAAGAAGTATCCTTAGGCGTAGAAATCACAATAACCAAGTAGCACTTATGCGTAAAAACACCAAAGTTACGCGTAACAATAAGGAGTTACGCGTAAGTATGGAAAAGACTCTAAAGTTATGCGTAGACAAAAGTTAGGCGTAGAAAGTTAGGCGTAGGATTATCTTATGCGTAAGACTGGGCTTAGGCGTAAGAAAAATCTTATGCGTAGGATTTCTACGCATAAGCTTATGCTTATGCGTAATTTTAGGGTTTTATCCCAAGTGATCTTTTACACTGTCACAGTGCAAAAGATATCCAAAGTCGACGTATTTTCAGACTTATCCAAGTAAGAAAACACGGAGTAAACCACGAAAATGAAGATCAAACCAAGGATAACCTTACGCGTAGTTTTAGGGTTTTGCTACGCGTAGGATTACTCGTAAAATTGATTATGCCCAAATTTGTTTCTAAACCAGATTTTTGTTATGGAATAGCGTTAAGAGTACCAAAATAACACAAAAGTGTGAACCTTGATGTACCAAAACGGCTAAACGGGTTACGCGTAGAACTTCACCCACGAACAAAATCAAGCTCAAAAACTTAGATTCACGCGTAAAGTTTGAAACTTTTTGCCAAAAACAAGTATTTTAACACCTTAAAACGTTGAAAGGACAAGAATCTTGGATTAAAAAGTGTAAAAAACAAGTTTTTAAGCGAACCAAAGAGCACGTCTTCTTTACGGGTAAGACCAAAACCAAAAACTTCAATACAAAAGTGTGCACCCAACTATTTGGCGATTGATACCACTGTTAGGTCACTAGTTTTACAAACACAAGTAATATAGAAAGAGATAAGGCGATTGAACAAGTAAAACACACACACACACAAGACAATAATACGGTTAGGCATAGGAGTGTAATGAGAGAAATAACTTGAACTACCAACCTTCAAATGAAGGTTTACAAGAGTATTTATAGGAGGGAAGCTAGGGCAACACTCCTAGTTCCCTTCCTTTCCTTTATGGGCTTGGGCCTAAGCTCATGGGCCTTCTACATAAGCTTAAGGCTAATAACAAACATAAAGGCCATAATAAGCTACCTATTACATAAGAATAACTAACACTTGAATTATAGTTTAGGAGTGATTCCAGCACATTCAATGTATTTAAGCTTCGTCATTATCACCATCCATAACACATGATTCAAACTTTTAAACACATTACAAATGACTGAACCTTAGTTACACATAATAAAATAGGAATTTGTTGGAGTATTCTCATGGCATAATAAATAATTGTATGGCTAAACATACGTGAGCCAATTAGGTAACACACATATATACAGAGACACCATTTGTTATAATATAATTTCAATTGAAAATACCTTACATAAAATGGGGTGAAGAATTAGGACTTTAAATTTGAATTGAAGAAGATGAGCTTATGTTGTTGACTTTAGTGTCATCAAACATTTTTGTGTAATGGTGATTTACCCGAGACCAAATGAATTTCAAGTTAAGTTATAATATGAGTTTGGAGGTGCGGAATGCACGCTTGTATAAACTATTAACTTGATTTCGGATACAAATAATGGTAAAGGTTGTGCATGTATACCAAAGCGTAAGGCCATGTTTCTTGTACCGACAGAATTACACTCGTCACCGTAGTGTTGCAATGAGTGGTTGTTTGCATTAGTGACAGAAATCAGTCGTCACAGTTCGACTATCACAATAGTGACATATGCCTTCAAGGCTGTAGTTAGAGACAATTTTAACTGTCATAATTTCTGTAGAAATTATTCTAAGGGTTGTGACTATTTATTAAAGAGTGACTCTTCACCAAGAGATACAACTTTTCCCTACAATCACCATGAGTTTATATATATGTAAACATAATTTGGTCTTCTATAATGAACATTTTTATATCAATAACAAATACAACAAAAGTATTCAATGTTTTTGCTCTCTTTCTTATGCATAGAATTAGAGTGTGTTCTTTTCTTATCCCAATACGAATTTCGTGTAACCCAATGCACAATAGGGTCGAAATATTTTTTTAGAAAAGTGGATTCTACACAATTCAAAATTTTATCCGGGCAATCTTTGATTATCAAGACCCTAAAACCAACAAACAAATACAATATTTTAGTGATAATCATGATTGGTGAATTGTGAAAGAATTTTGAATCTGTTAATATTGACAAGACATTGAAATTCGGTGGTGACTTGATACGGATGAAATTTGAAGGGAGTGATCTTCGGAGATGACAGAAAGTATGAAACATTTGGCACATTTGGTAATCTGTTTCGAAGATATATCAAATGGTGGCATTATAAAGATTCCTTAATCTGTTCACTTTCTAGTACACATCTTCTTCTTTTGTGACAGAGTATATTTTTAACATTCGTATATGAATATGAATTGCATGCATGACACTTGTATTGATATGATTGACACATGATAAAACATGGTTAACTTGTGTGTTTAATTGCTTCACCATATTTGGTCTATCCAAGTTTTAAGTATACTCTTTTATGATTTTGGTGGATATGTTTTTCCTTGAATATGTATTGGTCGTTGACTGCTTTCATGGATTTAGACAAGAATTTTCTTTAGTGACTGATGATAGTTTTTAATTTCTGGACTTATAACTTCTTTGATTGTGAAATTACATGAAAATTAGATGAAAGAATAAAAGAAATTCTTTTGACAAACAAGACCATATAAGAGATGATTAATGTCGGAAGTCTTGTTAATTGGCAATAATTACTCCCAGAAAGATAGTTTGAATAATGTATTGATATATATCTTTCATCTCGGAAAACATTTATTTGTATTTTCTTCCATACCTTTCACATAAGTCACAAGCACATAATTTAACCAAACTTTAAGAGTTTGTTAAAGATCAAGCAAGCGATGTCTTGCTAAAGAATCTAAGTGACTCAACATCCTATTGTGCATGTCAACCATGAACAACCTTTTCTATGACTGAAAATGTGCAATTGAGATTTTGAAAAATGTCATGAAAAATTAGGATTTTTGGAAATGTCACGAAAAATCCTAAGTGTTCCTAACTTGTGACTTAAGGGTTCGTTTATTCAACTCTCATGTCACTTGTTTTATCGAATGACACTTAGCTTCCTTAATTGTCTTAGAAGTTCCTTCTTCCGAGACATTGACCTCTATATGAGGGAGACCCATCATTGTCGTGAACTACTTGTTCATCCATGACATCATCAACCTCCACGGACGATGATTTGAGCTCCGGTAAACTCTCATCCAAAGTCACATTTAGAGAGAATATCCTAAAAATATTTTTTACTACTTAGAGAGTATCCTAAAAACACAACTTTGTAAGACTTTTGGTCAAACTTAATGAGATAATCTTTTGTGTTTAAGTATAAACATTTACACCTAAAGGCCCTAAAGTAATCTATTGATGGTTTCCTACCTATAAGAATTTCATAGGGCGTTTTGCTAAGTGTTTTCCTAGAGTAGAACATGTTATAAATGTAACACGCGGTATCTAAGACATGACACCAAAACTTTTGCAAAATGGATTGCTTTTCTAATATTGCACGACACACCTCCCGTAACTTCTTGTCTTTCCTTTGAAAAACCTCTTTGGATTGAGGAGGACCAAGGTTCGAGAAGTTATGTAAGATTCCATGTTGCTCGCAAAAGTCCCAAATTGCACCCTATTTTCATATCTACTACCATAATTAGCTTGAATTGAAGCAATCGAGCAATCAAGTAGGTTTTCTAATCTTTTTCCTAAGATCTTAAACTTATATAGGGCTTTTTCCTTTGTACTTAAAAATAGAGTCTACATATTGAGTAGTCATCAACTATCATCCAAGTGCAAAATTTGCCTATGTAGCTTTGAATAGGTGATGGACCAAACAAATCCATATGCAGTAACTCTAAGACTCTAGTGGTTAAGATAGTGTTACTAATCCTATTTCTTGCAAGACCTTGTTTGTTTACATTACGCGTATCAAAAAAATGTCTATGGCAACTCAACCTTGGTAACTTCCTTACAAACTATTTGGAAGCTATGTTTTGAAGTACCTTCATATCGGCGTGACATAACCTCCTATGCCAAAGCATTGAGTTATCCACCATGGATGCAAGACATATGTGTTGTTTGGAGTTATCTCCCAATTTGCAAGTATATAAATTATTTCTCCTATGTCCTTTAGCTAGTGTTTTACCAATTTTACTAATAATGCAATCTATCTTAGTAAACTTAACTACGCAATCATCATCACTTAATTGTCTAACACTAATCAAGTTAAAAACTAAAACACTAACATGCTCAACATTTTTAATTTCTATGGAGTCATGAAGAACATTACATTGACTGGTGCCTTTGCCTTGTAGATTGCTCCCAAATACGACTTGAGCTTCATAATACTCCTTGTATGAAGTAAACAATTTCTTATTCCTGATCATGTGTTTAGTGCATCCGCTATCCACTATCAACTCTTCTGGTTGTAGATCACATTTGAGGCAAACCTACAACCAAAGATGCAATTCAAGCTTTTAGTACCCATTGTTTCTTGGGTCCACCACGGTTAGCATGAAACGTTCCCAAGTTGAACATCCTTGGGTCTTCAAGTAAGACACTTAATGTCTAAAGACCATAACTTGAACATATAGTCCAAGGGTTGTTTGAAAAGTTACTTTGGTTTTGAAATCTTGGTCCAAAGTTTTGATGGTTGTGTGGTCTAAAAAATATTTGGTTTGTATAGGAATTGTCTCTTCTTTGGGATGTGTTGTATTTAGGGTATGAAGACCTTTGGTTGTTATAAAAGTTTCTTCTAGGTTTAGGATTAAAAGTTCGGCCAATGTGATAAAGAGTTTACTATGAAATGTCGAGCTTAAATATTGTCTCACAAACACAAGGTGGAGTCGTTCACCCCACAACGTTGTACCCGCAGATCTAAAGTATATAGGAGGTTCTCGGATCGTGGATTTGTTGACGTGCTTTTGTGATAACGAGCCAAGTTGAGTCAGGTAGCTCAACTAAGTAAAAATATTTAAGCCCGGTTGAGCCTTTATTTTTTAGCTCGAGCTTAGTTGATTAGACAATACTTCTAGTTTTGTTGCACATCAGTTCTTCCAATTTGTAAAAAGTTAACCGAAGAGTACTTCAAAATAGCCACTTGTTCTTCTTAAAGTAGTTGATTTAATTGATTTGTTGAAGGTGACTCAAGTCAAGTTAGAATAGCTGGCAATGGTTTATAACTTTATTATAATAGTTCCATCGGCTTGCCTCTTCGGTTTTAAGAAATCACTATAGGTTCTTGGTTCCACTTTTGAAAGATTGATTATTAGAAACTTCTAGGAAAACATCTTCTGATCTTATAGGTTTTAAAGAATATCATCCTAATGTCATCAAGAAAATCCCCATTCTGATATTCCAGTATCGGGAATGAGAAAATACTTTATAAACATTGAATTGATGATACATGACAATTACTCAAATGCACAAATCGCAGTATATTTGTACGAAAATGAATGTAACAATGCTTCTGCAAGCTACAAATGTAGTTATAAGTTAAAAATATTGATTCATATTATTGGACCATTCCTTTTAAAGCTTGTTCAAAAGATAGTCTTTCCATTTTGTTTACCATAAAATCCACTAGCTGACTTCATTGGTGCACTTAAATATTAATTCTACTTCAGCTCGGACCATATATACGTGCAAACCAAATTAGTGTGCGCAATTCCAGATCCTAAAGGAGTACCACTGTGGCATTAGGAAATTGCATCTGGCTATCTGATTCAGATTAAATTCAAACCAGTATCATGTTAAAAAAGAAGTTAGATTAGGACTCATTCATGGAAACATTCGGGTCAGGAGGTTAGTGAGTATAATACATATGAATTCCCACTTTAACTGATCCAGTAACAAGTCTGTTGACCAGGACCCAAATGAGTATATCACCAATTTCTATTTGTTCCCATTTCAAATTATTACTTGCCTATAAACATAGGCAGCTCTCTAGAAACCCCGAACAGCCACCTATTAAGAGCATTTATAGAGTAATAGACAAAACATAACATTCATCAAAAATTTCAACCTACAACCAGAACGAGAAACAGCTTGTGTCGACAGTATATGACACTTGCATCAAAACAGGAAACTGAATCAGGCAAATAACCTATCAAAGAAATGAAAGTAAAAGGTTGAATTTCATCAACGAGATGGAAGTCATTTGGAATTAAACTTCTGTCATTTTGCTTCCAAACACTTTAAGGAATTGTTCACAACTAAAAGTGGATACACTTGCATATTACAACTTGAAAATGGGCATATAATGATGCCAAACAGGGGTATGAAGGATGTTTACTGAATAAGGAACCAAACTGAGAGTTGATGGCTACTACAGCTCGGATGTAAACACACTAATACAAGAAAAAATTATGTAATGTACAACTGTCTTACTCATAGTTCCAACTTCTCAGAAACATGTTTTCCAGCATAACCATTGTATCTTACAATATGATATTTAATCAGTAAGCTTAGTTATTTCAAAAATTCTATAAACAATTATAGAAGAATGTGCTAAATAAAATATCAGCCATAGTGGCAGTAATAGGTAAGTCAAACCCTGATAGAGAGACATAATCACACATGAGAAAAAGATGCAACGAAATCATGGCAATCATGTCCGCAAACCCGTTTTCCTTTATCCAAGAGCTTACTGACAGTCTCTGACACAAATTTGTATCGTAAGACCGTTCCAGACAATTCAATTACCATAAACGAATCCTCCTCCCGTTCTCCCAATAAGATGCTCAAAATATTATCACAACCCCAGGCAGCGGGCAGCCTCCATGTAGGATATGGCCTCATCATGTCATGAACATTAACAAAGTACTTAACCGACCATTTAGAATACTCATTCTTCATCTCATAAATATTCAAATGTCGGGAATGATCATAATCCTTACAAAGAAGAAGCAAACTACCATGAGACGTAAACAATTTGCGATCAAAATGAAATTCCCCTCCGGCAGTTAGAGGAGGTGGGGCTTGTATGTTTGTTAAAACCGGACGGTCCACAATATCTAACTTAACATGAAAAGGCTCACCATAATTTAGAAAATGAATGGCACCATTCCAATATATTGCCGCCTCGAAACAACCAAAACTTCTATCGGAAAAACGATCATCCCAGACACTCCAAACACCAGTTTCAGAAGAGTAAGTTTGTATTATAATGGAAGTACAATCAAATCCATCATCATCATCATCATCATCAATATATACCTTTCCAACATGCACGACTTTGTAACAAGGTGATTTGGTAGGATCAAAAGCCATGTAAATGTCTTCAAAACCATTTATTACATATTTCAAATCATGCATTGGTGGAAGCATCTTGAACATACTAATCAAAGGATTGTAAACACAATACTCATGATGATCACCCCGCACCCAACACAGAAGCAAACCATTGCATGACTTACGAATATGAACCTCTGAGTTATAACTAAAGTCTATTGACCTTTTCGCTGGAATTCTGGGATCAAATGACACGAAATCATATTTGTTGGGACCACAAGAGTCAGCCCATCGTCCAATAAAGAGACCAGAAGGAGGATCGACTTTAGGGATTCGGGTTCGTGCCAAAGTGAAACTATGAGATGTCATGAGAGATAGCCACTGTTTGGATACCGGTTTGAAAAGATGAAGTGAGAGTATTGGTAATCGATGTAAGATTTCCATCAAAAGGTCGTCATTGGATAACACCTTATGTACAGAAGAAGGGAATTTATGGTTTGTGCCATCATCATCATTATTGTCAACAACCTCCAACCGGAGAGGAAGTTCAGATGAACCACCAGCCATCGTTTGTTAAAACTGGGTAAATCGAAACCCTAATCTTCGGGTTGTTATCGGAATTTGAGGTATAGGGTTTAGATTTGGGGACCTTTATTTAAAGGCTAAAAAAACATGATAAAATTTTTGACCGACTTATTATTTCACCCTTTAACTTTGTCATTGATTTAAGGGTTTAAGCTATTAAATAGCCACGTACTTTCTCAAATGTTCCGATATGGTACCTGTACTTTTTTTTCAACCTGGTTAGGTAGTGTACTTTTTTTCCGTGACGATATGGTACCTGTACTTTCTCCAATCTACGTGGCTTGCCCAGTCACTTGGGTTTGTGTGACGTGGCTTGCCAAGTCAATTGGCTTGCCTACGTGGAAAAAAATAAAAAAAAAAATTAAAATTTTAATTTGGAAAACAAAAATTATTTTTTTTTTAAAAATTTACGTTTTAAAGAAAAAAAAAAAAAACTTTTACGTTTTTTTTAAATCATAAAAAAAAATTTAAATTTTTTTAAAAAAATTTAAATTTTTTTTTAAAAAATTTACGTTTTTATAAAAAAAAACCTTTACGTTTAAAAAAAAAAAAAAAAACAACCTTTACGTTTTTTTTTTAAATCAGAAAAAAAAATTTACGTTTTTTTTTATAAAAAAATGAAAGTACGTGGCTATTTTATAAAAAAATGAAAGTACCATATCGGAACATTTGATAAAGTACGTGGCTATTTAATAGCTTAAACCCTTGATTTAATTGTTAACTTTCATTGGCTTGTTGAAATAAGCCATCAAATTATTAAAACATGCCATCGAACAAATGATATTTTATATTTAGAATGTTTTTTTTTAACCAATTTTTCGAATGTCTCTGTGACGCCTGACCCTAGACATTTTTTTATTTTTTATTTTTTTGGGATACGTTGTATAGGTTCTATCATATACATCGTAACGATCTGTACTCCTGAAGACTACTAAACTAAAAATCTGTATTAAGCACATATTAATTATATAATACATAAACGTGGTACTTAAATTTGGTATGCGGAAGCGTAAAACTATGAGTGCGGGTGTTAACCCAAACACCCCTATTTTGACCCATTTTCAAATACATGCTATATATTTACACATTAATATCAAAACATGACTTATATAATTCTGACGCTTAATCATAAAGTTTTGGGGCGTTGACAAGCTGAATAACAAAGTATGGTTGAGATGCTCGTCACCTATAAACGCGAGCACTGCCGATCTCCTAAGTCGCCTTCTTAATCTACAAGCCCCAGCATCCTTAAGACTTAACCTGCAAAATATGGAAACTGAGAACGGTAAGTCCTGATGACTTAGTGAGTAAACGGGTCTGTGTCTATATCTAAATCTGAATCTCAAACATGACCTATAGTCTATTTGAGCTTCTGCATGGGTGTATAAGCATAGTTTGGATCTAGAGCTATATCTGAATTGACACTTACAATTATGAACATAAACGTATTTCAAATGCTATAAAGTGTACGACTTATAGTCGTCTTACTACTTGTACATGAGTCTGAGAATTATTCTGAATTCTTAATCATAACATGATATTCGAGCACGTGCATTCTGACTAGACGATACTTAGTCGTCCTGCTATGAGTGAGAACTTCCCTAGCCAACGAGTACTCTTCTAACGGCTTCTAAATTTATTATACGTGCTTTTCTGATATGGGTCGTCCACTTAGGACGTAAGTGCTTTTCAAGCACGGGTCATCCACTTAGGATGCTACTATAAAAGCACGTGTCAGCCACTTAGGATGCTACTATGGGAGTTCTACATCATGCACTTCTTAGGCACGCTACTTGACTTTGCACTCTAAACTTGTTAAATCATGATCCTTGTGAGAATACTATTCATGGGTTGCTTCGGCTATCTCCGAAACCTTGCACAAGTTCCATCATCGTGTTTAATCTAGTAACATGAAGCTAATAAACCGTTACTCACCTGTAGGTCTTGTTTAGCCTTCCGTAAGTTTTCCACGAGCACCTACTCACATGATAACCATTCTAATGCTATTAGAACTTGCTAAAACATTTATCTAACATGTATCGGGTCTAATTAACTTAAACATGATCATATAAGGTGCTATTTCATCATTAAACACACTTTTACAAAAACACTTTAAGTGCAGAATTTCCTGGGTTGCTGCTGTATTTTGCACTTTATACTAATTTAACTTCCAAGCGAGTCAAAACTTAAAGAATAACAATTAAAGTACACTCAGAGAGCTACAACTTTCGTTAAGACCTCATCTTAATCCGACAAACGGTTTAATCTCCACGGTCCTTCTAAGTCTGCGCATTTTCTGAAAAACCTTGATGTCCCAAATTTAAATATCACCAAAACGACCCAAAACTCATGATAAGCTATTCTACCATTTACCAAACTTATATCTCAGCTTAATTAACATGTATATGATCATTTTCAATTAAGTTTGCACTTATAACATGTCTAAAATTGCTAATATGGCCTTGTGCCAAACACCCCCTTTTTAAGGTTATAACTAAACTTATCTATACATAAACATCATCTTTAGCATGATTTAGCCATAGGTTTCTATCCATAAACATCAAAGTTACTGTAACATAACAATATCTAATCCAAAATCATGTCAACATCATCTATAATCATCAAACATGTGCAAAAACCTCCTGATCTTTACTAATATCATGACTAGCATACTAATTAAGCAAAACCTCCAAATTTCTTTCATGACCATGAAAATAAAACTTGAATTATACTCTTACCTTTGATGGGGATTACTTAGTAAAGTTTGTAGCATCATGTATCTAGCACCAACATTCCAAGAATCATTTTGTATCATCATAAATGATGATTTCTTCATGATTAAGTGTTCTAGCATTTTTCTCTCCATATTTATCATAATGAAACACGTGTATCTATATGAGAATTCTAAAATTTAGAAGGTTATAAAGCCATAAGGGCAGTTTAGTAATTCTATCATAAAAGTATACTTTGCACCATTAATCCTTGCCGTTAAATATTTTGCACCGTTGGTCCTTTTCATTAACTATCTTGCATTCTAAGTCCTTATCTTTATAAAATACAATCATAAGGACCTTTATAATTTTCTACAGGACATATATAAGTATATTTATGAAACTTATAAAGATCAGGGTGTTACAGTCTCCTCTTTAAATGGGTGAAAATAGGCTATTGCATCTTCATATGGTGAGTGCGTGGGGTTGCCAACGTGTTCATACGTCACACATCTGGCGGGTGTAGTCTCTTCGGTGGTCCTATCAAATATTTGTGTTGTAATTTGTTGGTCAAGTTTCATGCAGGGTGTGAATTTTGCTTATATAATGCTATAAATTGGAGTCTAGTGTATATTTTGGTTGAGTTATATATAAAAGTTCTTGCTTCTACATTATACTCAAATGGTGGCCAATAAGTAAAGTTTCTGCTTTGGTAAACCAGCTCTCTTTTTGGTAACGTGCAGGGGTTCAGACGTGGTAACATACTGAAACTAGAAATGTTGTTACTTGTTAGCACATCGCACACAGTTTGTCACTCTTTTAAGTGATCCTCAAAGGGTATTTAAAAAAATAATGTTACCAAATTTTGATCATCAATCTTAAATAGGAATAATAGCTCAAACAAGCAATTACCGATGATCGATGATCCTAGCAACTTAACTCTTTTGATTTCTAAATCCTTATAATCAGATTAACATTTGCTTCTTATAGAGATACTGGGACAGGAAGGCAATTTTACATCCATCGATCTGAATAATCAGCTTTATTCAACATGTAAGTGTTGGAAATGTATATATTTACAAACATGTGAATGTCCGGATTCGAACTCGTGACCACGGGATTGCACACATTAGCGAATGAGAATTAAAGTTAATAATTAATGTTTATGTTTACGATTAATTATAACACATTAAGTCCGGTTAACGATCGTTAAGTATTTAACGGAAAAATGACTAACGACCGTTAAATGAAAAGAGAAAGGACTAGAAATGGAAAACTTGGAAAAGTTATGGATTTCCTTTGGGCTTGGCTACATGGCCGGCCATAGGGGCCTTTCAAAGCCCTAATTCATAAACTTGTTCCCTAAGTTTACCTACTAGTATATAAAGAGGGTTAGGTTCTAGGGTTTCATACACTTGTGTATTGAATTAACCCTAGATCTCTCCTTCTCCTCTCTCTTGTCCCAATCGGCCGAACACCCCATTTGTAAGGGAGTTTGGTTTCGTTTTTCTTAAACGAGGACTTGTGTTAGATCTAGCAATCGCTTGATTCGTTGGTTAATTCGTGTGTACAAGAACGTGGTAGTAAGACACTATTCTTACACCATATTGGTTTGAGTTGTAGAAAGGTAAGGGACAACTCTCTAATCCACTTCTTGGTCTTGCTCAAGAGATTTGATATTCGCAAGAGGTACGTTATGCATACTTTCAGTTAATTAATTTATTTGTTATGATCTTTAGTCTTCCGCTGTGTACTCTTGATGTCTTTATGTTTTATTGTATTTTATATATCATAAACTCAACAGTGGCATCACGAGCCTTGTATAACAAGTAATTAATTACTGAAACACATAATTAAAATAAACATGAATGTGTTATTATTTGTATGCTTAGATCTAGGGTTTTCAAAACCTAAACTCTAATTTTGAGGGGGGGGGCGTTTTATTTAGTGCCCTAATTAGGGTTTTGTAAACTATTGTTTTAATTGGATTAGAAACCCTAAGATGCATGCAACTTTATGTGTATATGCGTAACTTTGATTTAATTGCATTAATTGTTAAGTGTAATTTTATGTCCATGATAATTATCTGCATGTTTTATCATGGATCTGCTTTTATTGTATGTTCTACTTGTTTAAGTGATATACACTAATTTATGATAGATCTAAAATTGGGGAAGACCTCAATAATTATTATTTAATCAATTATGTGCTATGTGGTATATATTTAGTTTTGACTTACGCAATCGATGAATCGATGCATGTGGTTCACCTTGTACATAGATGAAAACGGGTGGAAGTCTTAATTAAATATATGCATATTGACAGATCTAGAATTGGTTATTAATAAGATTTATCAAAACCGTTTGCATGTGGCTATTTGATATGCATGACTTTTATTTGTTATGCATTCATTGTTTATTTGTTTATTTTTATAAATACTTGCTTGTTTGTGTTTTGTAACAAGGGTATTTTTACAAGAAAAATAAACTGACCTAAACAATGGTGAAACATGTATTTTATAAGCATAGTAATCATAATCGTTTAATTGATTGATGACTTTGGTACAAATGGTCTGAAAGGCTCACCCATGAGAATGAACTAATAAAAGGGGTTTAAAGAAGTGCGCACAGTCACACTGAAAGGATGTCTAAGGTTGTGCTTTAGCGCGTACCTGGTCCTCTGCCCTCTGTAAGTTCGAGTGGAGCTACTTAGTAAGCCATTAAATGTGCAAGCTCATCTTAAGGGCGAATTAGTTTTAATTCCATGCGCCACTTCGGTGGTAATTATCCGAAACACTAAGTGTTTACACTTATGCAAAAGTACGGTATAATGGATGATAATTAACACTAAATTCCTTGATTGGTGAATCCAATACCTCAATTAAAGTTTGATGATGAAAAGCTTATACATTAAAACAAGATATAAATGTTTTAATAAAAACTATGCTACAAAGATGAATGCATGACATCTTTGTACATATTTGATTTGACATCAAAATTATTACCCTTTAATTTAAGTTATATGCCATCCAACGAAACGGAAACACCTAAGATTATTTTTTATTTGCGTGAGATCGTGACTTAGATCGTAATCAAAGGGTAAAATGTCCACGTGACGTGAGAACGGGCATGGATGATTTTGCAGTTTCATAAGTTGGACAACTTAATTGAGTTAGGCAGTGAGAACTGGCAGCTCAAGGCATAAGATGGGATAAAACATGTTTACATGGCGATTGAAATTGGCTATATGTAAATCCCATAAATCTAGGAATTGCAATTGATATTGGCAATTGAGCAAAAGCTCTACCATTTTGTATAAGGTTCATTACTAGCAGATCAACTGACGTGATGAAATTATGACAATTTGGATCCTAGCTTTCAATAATAATTAATTGGTTATATGAATATGAACCTTGGGTATTTAATTGTTTATTGAAAAGGAAAGTTATCGAAAATACTAAAATTGAATTTTGTAATTCTTTTGAATGTATAAATGCAACATTTAACCGTAAACGAGGTTTAGTCTTTGATCAGTAAATTGATCCATTCTGCTTTCAAACAAATGTTTGATCGAGAATAATTTACCGAAAAGACAAACGAAGTCTCTTTTCCATGGGAGAAGCATGAGACTCAATCCTATTCCTTTTCATGAATGAGAAAGGTATAATAGGAACGTTTGAATTGTCTAAATTCTAATGTAACTCATAGCAATGAATTGCACATCTTATTTTCTATAAAGATTTCATTACCCTCATTTGGTGAATGAATCCTTTTGTAACAAACATGAATGTTGGTTAACTGGAAAACATGTATATGAGTTACTAATATTAGAAGTTAGACTATTTACCGCGAAAATTGGTAAAAGGCAAACTAGAATTATTTATCTAGTTGTTTTGCTTTAACCTTTAAAGGTGCTACATACCATTATGGGCATGGTAGGCCTGTTAAGGAAGAAATTGCATACCCAATTTTTCGAGTTAATAACATTGATGGATAACCCATCATTCATAGTAGAATACACCTTTTAATACCTTAGTAATGATTACGTATGGTTCCTCAAAGGTGTAGGAAAGTAAAAAGCAAGCAAGTTGTTTTCACTGGTTATGCAACACTTACAATGTTGTCAAATTTAGTAGGAGCATTTTTGTTGCATTACTGAATAAGAAGTTGTTGAAATGATTTCTAATTCAGTGGGAGCTACAAGCCTTATTTGCTGCGTAGTAATCAAAATTATCTCTTGAATATCATGTAAATAATTACTTTCCAATTGTAGGCACTTATGTTTTTAAGGATTGTCATGTGCGTTTCCTTACTAAACAATATAGTCCTACATCTACTTGTTATATCTATGACACAAATCATATTAATCAAATAAACGAACGTGTATCGTGTTGTTTATCTGCTACATGATGTTGTTCCATGCACAAGTGGGAGAAATCTTTATTGTGTGCAAGGTACAACACATATAAATATGATTTAAATGGATTCTCTTGATCGCAAGGTAAGAGAGTTACGTTCTAATAGGAATTATACATTTTAATGTGTATGATTGCCCTATTCAGAACATGTGTCAAGATGATAACAAAGACTACTTTAAATATTTATGTCATTCAATATTTAAGTAACACTTGTAATTACAATTTACGTTACGTGAGAACGTGAACTAGATTGTAGCTCAAGGTAAAATATCCACGTGTCGTGAGAACGAGCATGGATGATTTTGCAGTTTCTTACGTTGAACTTTTCATGGAATGACATAATTAAATGAAGTAGTCTAATACTATTTTGATTTTAAGTATTCGTTGAATGACTTAAATAAATGTAGTAAATATTAACTTGAAATTATTAATTGAAACCCGATGTGGTGTTCATAATTACTTTAATTATACATGTTTATGACTTCTTTGTAAAGTCACAAACATGAAGTCTTTTAATACGAGACTTACAATATAAAGTAAGACGTTAACTTGCTATGTTTTAAGACATATGTATAAAGTCAATGAGTTGATCAATGACTTATAACGTATAGTGGGATTATAACTGTTATGTCTTTTGACTTGGTCAAAAATACTTGAGTTATAATGCATGCAATTGATTTGGTAATTCTATTGTACCATTAAGTTTTACTTTGTTGGTAAATAGGATAAACCAAAGAGTAGATGGTTATCTTAAATATTGTTAGATTAATCTTACAATATTAATTCTAAGGAAATACCATAGTTTTATGGTATGTTCACTTAGAAGAATCAAAATCTATTGGCATTGTTTGATTCAAGATAACTATAGTTTCTTCCAAAACGTTATCAAGGTTAGTAGATTGAGTATAGATTGGATATACTCAATAAGACTCCAACCTAGAAGATTAATAAGACACCATTTTTTATGGAATGTGATGAATCACATTAAGTCTTATAAATGAAGTTCTGAATTTGTTAAACTACTTGTAGAGTGAGTTGTAACAAACTAATGTCAGGAACTGTCAATGTGTTCTGTAATGTCCCAAAAAGAGAACAATGTATTGTTGCTCTACTCGCTAAACTATTTAAATGTAATCTTTAAATTGTTAAAGGCAAGTGGGAGTTTTGTTTAGATCTTGAAAGATTAAATTACAAAATACATAATCTTCTAAAATACACTAGCAAATATCATGATGAGGTTAAAAATGTAAATGATAGACCTCAATATGATGGAATTGTCATTCATAGATCCGTAAGGATATCTCAGATATTTTATATGTTGAGGATTATGAGTTACAGGATCATGGTAAGCCTGTTAATCATGATGATGAATTTACCAAATGTTGAATTGTGGAAAATCAATCATACTATGAATGTTGAGATACTGTCCATAAAGATAATCAACTTTAGATACTTGGTTTATCTTAATAATGAAAATGAGTTTCTTCAAAGGATGGAAACCCTAGTGGTTTAAATTTTTGTAGAAATCATATGGACAATATTGTACACATATTTAATGCATGTCTAGTGATAATAATATTAATCATATTTAAGCAATTAACTACGATTGAATATTCTTTTCTAGATACATTAAATAGAAGTATAAAGATTATAATTGTCTTACTTAGTTTCATTGATATGGAATTTTGACAATGAATATCAAAACTCTTTGTTGTGAATTACTTTTGCGAGGACGATAAGTAATACAAAGTAGTTTATGAATTCAAATAATCTTTGAATATGTACAGACTGCAAGAATCCATGAATGGATATATGCATGCATCTAGGAGATGATTCTTATGTTTAATATTAAATCCATGTTTGATTTAATAATTAAAATAAGATTGCTCATAAGTATTCCTGAAAGCTAGTGGGAGTATTATTTATTTTTCTTAAATCTTATATGTTGTATGGGCAACTACATTCCACTTAAATTAAGTTTTAGTTGGGAATGAAACTTCGTTTGTAAGATTTGGAAATAATATATACAACCTTGGAATATATGTTTATTATTATAAACATATGCGGTAAATAAATGAGTCTAATAGAACATGATGAGTACATATCTTTGACAAGATAGTATATGAATGAGATCTTAAAGTCTAACTTGAAGATTCATCATGAACATCATATTGTGTATAAGGTTGTTGTATCATGCTTGATTACAAGATGATTTAACAACATTGTAATATTTATGTTTGGATTTAGAATTGCATTCCTCAGCCTGAAGTTGCTCCCAGATTCTATACGACAATTGTTGTGTAATTGTCATAGTCAACAAACTTGAGGTTTGGATGACACCAAACAAATAAATATTCAGAGTTTACGGATGTTTAAAGAGCATATTGTTGTACATAATGATGATGGTATAATTGAGATGACACTCAATTCTAGTCATGGTATCCTTGATGATGACCATGTTGACTAGTTATACTCATCTAAGAGCATAGTTGCATTATACATTAAAGAATAAAGAATACTTTAAAACTTTAAAGTTTTGAAAGATAATTGTCATAAAATGGTGGTTCAGGTTATCACGCACCTTATGGAATGATATGACAATATCAAGATATGTGTAAACATATACAAGAAAGTCACTTATTGAATTCTTGAAATAAGTATTCTCAAAATTCCTATAGATCAAAGTTAATTGAAATTATGCCTTGTCAACAAGTATGATTTTCATGACTTGTGGCAAAATTCATTAACTAGTATTATCATGCATTGATCTATTTAGTATTTGGATAAAGGATGTTAAACAATTATTACTTATAATGAATTAAAGTACGGTATACGTTTAATTTTATTTATAATATTGTGTCCTGTATTTGCATGTTTAAATCCTTGAATAACTTGAGTTATTCTAAATAGTCCGTTGTCGATCAATAACATGGGAATGATATTGAATTAAGACAAATCTGAGTATTAGTTAGAATATACTTGAAAATATATTGATGCGTAGCGTGACTAATTTCAGATGATATTCAATGGATTGAGTATAGGACTTATCCCACCCGCATGATAATACTTTATGGATCTTTGTCATTAAGTATATCATGAATATTTATCCTCTGACTTGAGATACCAGAGATAGGTCATGGATGTAGTGCATTTTTGTGAAGCAATCTAACGCTATACGTAACTGGTAGTTATAAGGGTTGTTTTCAGAAGTGTTGCGAAATTTATGAATCCTGCTTGTAGTCAAAATGGGATTTGTTTCCTTCAAATTTATTTTGAAGTATAATACTACTGGGCCCCTCGTAGGATTGTTAAGATGTTTGTATGGCCATACCCAAGGTCTTCTGTTCAGAAGAATTGGTAATCTTAATAAACCATATAAAGCGAGAAACATAATAGTTAATTAAGAAATGAGTGAGATCCATATTCTTATTAACATGGTATTAGAAACAAAAGGATGAATATGATGATGAATCATCAAACTTGGTTTTTCTCCAGAAAACCATACACGAGTTGTACCGGGGGCATTGGCGTGTTGCTAGACGCTAACCAATGTCATTTCACGTTTTGTAAACATATCCAAGTGGGAGCTGTTGGAAATGTATATATTTACAAACATGTGAATGTCCGGATTCGAACTCGTGACCACGGGATTGCACACATTAGCGAATGAGAATTAAATTTAATAATTAATGTTTATGTTTACTATTAATTATAACACATTAAGTCCGGTTAACGATCGTTAAGTATTTAACGGAAAAATGACTAACGACCGTTAAATGAAAAGAGAAAGGACTAGAAATGGAAAACTTGGAAAAGTTATGGATTTCCTTTGGGCTTGTCTACATGGCCGGCCATAGGGGCCTTTCAAAGCCCTAATTCATAAACTTGTTCCCTAAGTTTACCTACTAGTATATAAAGAGGGTTAGGTTCTAGGGTTTCATACACTTGTGCATTGAATTAACCCTAGATCTCTCCTTCTCCTCTCTCTTGTCCCAATCGGCCGAACACCCCATTTGTAAGAGAGTTTGGTTTCGTTTTTCTTAAACGAGGAATTGTGTTAGATCTAGCAATCGCTTGATTCGTTGGTTAATTCATGTGTACAAGAACGTGGTAGTAAGACACTATTCTTACACCATATTGGTTTGAGTTGTAGAAAGGTAAGGGACAACTCTCTAATCCACTTCTTGGTCTTGCTCAAGAGATTTGATATTCGCAAGAGGTACGTTATGCATACTTTCAGTTAATTAATTTATTTGTTATGATCTTTAGTCTTCCGCTGTGTACTCTTGATGTCTTTATGTTTTATTGTATTTTATATATCATAAACTCAACAGTAAGTTTCCAACTTAAAGTTACCCATCGCTAGTCGTTTACTAGTTTGTTTGTTTTTTTTTGTTAACCGTGATTTTCGACCTTTTGGCCGACTTATACTAGTTATGATATGATTGTATATCTTGTTCCTATTCTGCAACTAAAGTTTTTAGTGCAGATGATGATAATTTATAGGCTCATTTTGAGATCTTGTGCATTCAGTTCACATCTTGAGAAGCAATATGATTTAACAAAAAAAAAATAAAAAAGTCAACACCATAAGTTTTGTTGTTATAATTGATTGTCGGATGGAACAAGCTAAGCTTAGGCAACACATATAAATTTTCAAGCATCAAACAAAATTTAATCTTTGATACTATGTGCAATTCATTCCCAAATTGTTTACCTCGCCTTTTGAAATAAAGTACTCGTTGTAACTTTGCGTGACCATCTTACCTAAAGCCTCATTCAAGAACTATTGTTCAACAAGTTAAACAGAGTTAAAATAGTCATGGAACCATTTTAAAAGACAACTTTCTCAGTTGCGAAGTATCTTACTTTCTCGAACTAACCTAGTTAATTTGCTCATAGTTAAACTATTTAACAAAGATGACCCAAGCAGTATGATTCAGGGATATACCCATACAATCTATATATCACTTGTTAAGATGTGTATGTAGCGATAAATGTTATAGGAATGTCTCACATAAAACACATTTATCTGTAATATATATAAGATATATATATCTATACATTATATATAAGAGGAGGCATGCCACATAAAATGCCACTTGGCATCCCATAATGCCAAGTCATATTTCCATGTCAGCATTAATTTATGTGGCATTTTTTTTATAATTATGTTTAATTTTAATTTTTTTTTAATTTAAAGCATTTTTTTTAATGACATGTGGCATTTTTTTTATAATTATGTTTAATTTTAATTTTTTTTAATTAAAAATCGGTTTTTATGTTCAATCTTAATTTTTTTTTTAATTTAAAATTCAAATTCAAAATAAATTCGTGTAAAAATGATTATAGTGAGATTCGAACCTAGATCATTAAGTTAATATGCAAACATCTCAACCAATGGAGCCAAGCCATTGATTGTGATCAAGCACCAAAAACAAAAAAAATATACTAGACAAAAAAGCAATTTACACGTATTTTTTCCTTAAATTTAGTTCCACAATATTAATTATTCGGTCTGTGTGCACAAAACCCTAATATCATTGCCTTCTATGCAACTGTTTTCGGCTTCATCACATTCACGCTTAAAAGAAGAATGACGACAAGCAGTACATGATATACATATTCCAGTCTCATCAAAGGTCATTATGTCGCCATCTTTTTTGCCAACAACATCCGTAGCCACCGCAATAAGATCTACAAAAATCCTTTAAGGTTTTGTATTTTTTTATTCCCATGTGATTTTTTTTCATGTTGATATATTGTGTTACTCATTGGTTGATTGAATGATACAGTGATTACGTAAGGGCCAACAATACTCAAGGTATTTATTATATATATTTTAATGATTCACATATTTGTTTTATGAATAGTTTTGGTTTTGTAGAACCTTGCTGAAGGACCAACAATACTTCAGGTATTTATTATATATTTTTTTAATGATTCACATATTTATTTTGTGAATACTTTTGGTCTTCCAGGTACCTATTTACTATTTTATGAATGCTTTTGATTTTCTAGAACTGATGTGCATGACACATGAACCAGAATGCTATCAAATATGTTACATGCTTGATGAGATTAATGGTTGCGAAATATGATTAGTTTTATGTTTGATTCGTGTCAGAGTTAGGTTTTAATCGATTTTTTCGCAACGTGATTAGAGATAGTGATTCTATACGAGTAGATTTAGGTTTTATTTGAGGTTGATGTAATTAGTTTTTTAGGTTTTAACTAGAATCCCTACAACTTAGTAACCCTAAAAGCATATAGGTAAAAAAAATCTTCACTTCATTCATAATTTAAGGTCCATTAAAGATCGTTTTATGCCTATGAAAATAACGTGTAGCTGCATTTGGTACACGATGTCTGCTCAAGTACAGTTTGATTAATTTTAGCAGATTACGAGTATTAAGCCTTTTTTTTCTTGCGGTGCTAATCCTATTTAGCATTCTCAAGTAAAACACTCGGAAAATGACGGATTTAACTCTTACCACTAGCCAAACTGATGATAAAAAACCAGGCACACTGGAAAACATGGAGAATCGGAAGCCATCCATGGCGGGACAACCAAAAGCCGTTAGCCAGAAGGAGAAACGAAATGTATTAAAGAAAGTCAAAAGGAAGCAAATAAGAAAGGAGTTAGCTGAGAAAGCACGAGACGATGAGGAAGCTCGGCTTAATGATCCTGACTGTTGCTGCATTCGAAGTCAAAGTTTTAATAAGCTAATCATCAAGTGGTTACAGGATAGAATCTACATTAAGATCATGTAATGAGCTGGTGCGTAGCCAGCCAGAAAGTCATGTTATGGATCATTATTAATATCATAACATGTCCATGGATGAAAGAATTTTCATAGAGATTCATAGCCTTGGTATCTACCCATCACAGGTGGTTTAGTGTCTCTTTTTCCCATTAGCATAAAAATTTCTCTTTTGTATCAACTAAATGAGTTTCTGACATGCAGTAGTTTGGGCGGTTAGTGTTTTCTGCGCTTCTGTATGAGGAGTTCGTTTTTATGCTTTGAACACTTTGTGCTTTACTTTTTACAGCCAGACTTAGTACACCCTGGAGATGAAGACGTCAGCAATGATATCAGTAGGCTTCAAGAAAAACATAATCATCAGGTATAAGTCTGTTCTCCTGTATTATGGGTCTCACCATATGCACCTAGGTATACCCAGTAGCTGGACTTTAGGAATCTTACCAGCTTCTTGAGGATCAGATAACCATTGGCTATAGTTTGAACTGTAAAATAGAATTTCATAATCATCACTAATAGTTCCCATAGGGCTTTGTTTGTATTCCCAGTACTACTACTAATACGTAATTATGGGTTTCTGGCTTTAAACACTAAACATTTAGCAATAGTCGTTACATAGGCTATTTGTGGTCATAAATGTGTAAATAGCTACCCTCACCATTTCTATCAATTGTCTCGAGAGACACTCAAAAGACTAATAAGAATTGTAACAGCACATACTTTCTGGATGACAAGAGTATTAGGACAAGTGAAGAATCTAATTATGTTGAACTGAAGTTGAAACAAAAAAGGATGGTCGTAACTTTGCCTAAATAATATTCACATGTTGGGCCGTTTAACAATTAGGGGTGGTTAGGATTGTTAATTTTCAAGTGCTTAGCTACTAAAAAAAATCGAAGTGCATATTTTTAAAGTTAAATAAGCAAATGCGCAGTTTATCCAGAAACTCACTACTGTTATCTACTTCATAATATATTAGCATCTAAGCACTTGAATAAGCAATCTGAAACACCCTCAATGGTGAAATTTATAAATTTAGTATAACCCATTTGTTGAAGTTTTAGTCTATAAGTGACCAAACATGTGTGAATTTTTATTGCAGCGGAATTCCTGAGTGCAATCTTGGGATTAACGACATATTTATGATGGATTTTCAAAGTCGAGCACCAAAAGGAAAATCCGTTGATTTGGAAGACATCATAATTCATCAGTAAGTCTTGAAAACACTTAAAGGGAAGCCCAAAGATTCGCTGAAAAAGAACGACGCGCATAGGGTTGAAACATGGAAAAAAGAAACCATTACGCAAAGAGGTAATAACCTGCTCTACATTTTTTTCAGATATTGAAATATGGCAAATACTACTACGGATAAATTTGTACTAATCTGCCTTCATACAAGTGAAAGTATAACTTATGTTCAGTTTAACAGTAAAAGTAAAAATATCACAACTCTTTAACTTTTCTTTAAAGAATAAAGAAATTGAGATTACATTGTAAGGGTCTTTTGTAAACTAAATATGGACAACCTTTTTTAAGGTTACGGGGTTATTCTGTCTAATCTCCGAAACCGAAGGACTCTTTTCTCCTTACATCAACGATATATAGCTGATATATGTCTCTAAGGTAACTTTGACTCGAATCATGAAAGTGTTGGTAAATTATGCAAGAACATCTGGAAATTCGGAATAAGTTTGAAAATAGGTGAGTTTGAACAGATTCTCAACGCATCTTAACACGATATTTTCAAAAATTGAAGCGATTGCACCTAATCAAATTGGTGAATTTTTAATACTATTGATGTATTGGTCAGCAATGCATGTATATCTAAACGCATTAAGAATGTGTTTCTTGCATTTGTTGCAATACTTACCCCTGATGTGCCAAATGTACCGGTAGGTGTCAAGTCATCACAAATATATATATTCTCATGTTTTATTTCAGTTGTTAATAATAATTTTTCTGAAATTGCAGACCCTTACAAAAAAATCACTGTATAATAATAATAATTTTATTGTTTTATTTCATTAGCCGGGAGTCTTGCTCTCTTCAAACCTTCATTGGTGAGCGTCCATGACTTCCTTGAAAAGAGGCGCCTCAGGTACTATAAATCACTGTATAAGATCGTTTAAGTCATACATAATAAATTGTAGTTACATACAGCTCTCAATCTACATGCTGCATTTGTTATTCTACGTGACTGACCATACATTCACTCTCATGTTTCTGCCACTTGCCATAAATATAATGGTCAAGAAAGAGTTTGTGGTGCAGATAACGGTCTCCATGATTTGTTAACAGGAATATGGAACTTTGGTGCTTCAAAAAAGCCAATGTGAGGTTTGCTAATCATACTCGAGAATCATGTATTATTTATTTATTCTAACTGCAATATTCTAAGTATATGTCTGAACTTATTTAGGATTTTGAGAAGAATGGCGCTAAGAAGATTATGGTGAAGAGATTACATATGTAGCCACAAAATGGTTTAAGTCGAAGAAACTGTAAAGATGGCAGGTGGGAAAAATGTAAATCGAAGAAAATCCGTCCTGAAGAACCACTAGCTAGGAACACCAGGAGTAAATCTGTTATGCCAGTAGCTCTGGAGGAGGTAAATGACGAACCTGAAATGACGGGGTCACCTACTGCTGAGAAAAAGAAGGTAAAAGGGAAATCAGTTAATGTTACGAAAGGAAAAGTTGCTTCTGAATTGAAAACAGTAGTTAATGCTACCAGGAGTCATAAATCTAGGAAACGCAGAGGAACCCCTGTTACTGAAGATCAAGGTATTGGAACTGATTATGGTACTGTTGTTGATGAATCTGCAAGACGCGTCAAGACACCTACTTCAGGAATTTGCTACCAGCCAGCTGTAAAAGGTGAATTATCTGAAGGACACCAAAAAGGAACGAGACAGACCTTGAGAAGTGGTGCGGCAACGGGGGGTGATATCTTGAACGAGGGGTGATATCTTGAACAAGAGATATGTTATAAACAAAATATTCCGTGTCTTCAGTGCCCTATTAAAAGCAGCATGTTGCGGGTTAACTAATTGACCTGTGGCCTTTGTATGCAATGCAGGATTTTGGATAACATCCAGTTTGTTGTCCTACTATGCCAGCTAGATGGACACTGCAAAAGAGATTGATGACCTGTTTATAGGAGATGCTGAGGTACAGTTTTGTAGACATACTGAAATTTAGTCTAATCAGGGAAGGGAAAAAAGCATACGTCTGAACTTCTGAATATAGACTTAAATGCAGTAATATTTTGTAATGTATTTGCTTTAGTAGTTATATGGTTTGACTGCTGAAGTGATAACAAGATGAAAAACAAATAGAAAATTCACACTCCCATGGGAAGAAAATTCACACAAAATATTTTGCATATGAAGGTATGGAGAAGACCATCTATTGGGCACGCAGATCCTACGAGAGGCAATTTTCCATTAGTGACAAGAGAAGGACATAATTTTCTAGAGGTACATTGCACCAACACGTTTCAATGTGAATTCTGTATCTTATTTTTCTGTAAAAGATCCTAAGCACACTTTTTTCGGCTTATCGAGGATTTGTATAAACAGCTTATGGCTTATTTAAGACCATAAGCGTCAGCTTGACAAGCTTATAAGCCGCAAAAAAGTTAGCTTATAAGCTTTTTCAAATTCATATGAGCAAGTATTAATTAAAACTCAGGAAAAAAACTCAAATTTGGACCAGAAATTGTTTAAGTTAAATTGACCCGATCAGTATTCAAACATACCATCAGACCCCGTTGACACTATTAATCTATAAAAATGAGGTATTAGAAATTCGGGAAAAAAAAGTGCTTAGGGTCAACTTGACCTAACCTGATATATTTTTTAGAATCTGTGCTGCTGCATTTTCTAGGATCTCAAAACCTGTTTTCGTCTACTTTATAATAACAAATAGAGTTGCATATTATAATGATGGAGTGAAGGAAAAAGTGGGTTGGTATTCATTACTCTTTTCTGCAATCGGTTTGCTTTCACTCTTTGGCCACACTTTGCAGCATTACTTTTATGGAGTAATTGGGGAGAAAGCAATGACAAATCTTCGACAAGCTTTGTATTGAGGTACTGCATTCATACCATTTACTGTTACATGAATGCTTGATTCAGATATTGCATTAAAACGTCCTAAATCAGCTTATATTTAGAATTAGATTATTATTAAAAGAAAACAACTTTTGGAAACATATCTGACACATTAATAAAAACTCAGGAAAAAAACTCAAATATGGACCAGAAATTGTTTAAGTTAACCTGACCCGATCAGTACCAAGACATACCATCAGAACCCGATTTGACACTATTAATCTTTAAAAATGAGGTATTAAAACTTCTGGACAAAAAAGTGCTTAGAGTCAACTTGACCTAACCTGCACCAAAGAGTACCCGTACTAACCCACCCATTTTCTGTCTATCCTATGCAAAAATTGATGTCGCAATTTGTGTATATTATAGCGGTACTCCGCAATGAATTAGCATGGTTTGACAAGCCTGAGAACAATGTTGGTTCCCTAACCTCACGAATCATCAATGGAACGTCCAAATTAAAAACCATAACTTCTGACCGCATGGCAGTCATTGTGCAATGCATTTCCTCATAAATTAACAAAATGAAACTAATTTATTGCCCGTTTTCTATCATGCTTGGAGGGGTACTTGCGTCAGGAAGTATGCACCAAGCCATAGGCCACCACTGGAGCCAAAAATATCACGTTGATTGTTTGGTGGTTCGATTAGCCTCCGAATGTGGAGTACGACATGGAAAATCCAAATCCATATGCTTTCATTTTCGTTCCTCCTACCAACAACTATTCGCTTAAGGTACTTTGCTCTTTATTTACTCATGCTTTTGGCGAAACAGGTTCTGTTATTCGAGTTTACAATAACCTGTCATAATAGAAACCTTGGGTTGCAATAAGTGACCAACTGTTCATTTTTCTTTCATGAAAACAACGTATTGTATGCCATATTCAAGTCTTTGCATTATCTGGATGGATAGCAGTTCCTTTGCCTATCAAGTATAGTGAATTTACCAAGGGTTTAAGATGGAGTATCCCATACTTTAGACTCCCGTGGGAAACCGGTTATGTGAAGCGTGTTTGGCCTATGAATCCACATTCATATGGTTCTAGAATCGTTGATCCGTTAAACTTGCTATGAGAAGTTATTTGGATGTAGCTGGATGTAACAGGTACCTACATCTCTGCACCGAACAAATTCTTGTGGATTTCGAGCACCTTCATAATCAATTTTAGTCCACCTGTGAGAAGAGCCAATGCAAATGTGGTAAGTATCATTGCAAAGTATGCCGTCCCTACTGAAGAATGGCCAGATTTGCTGCCATTTTAGTTCCAGTGCAGTCATTATACTTCTTTTTGGATATATGAGTAATCAAATGATATCGTGGAGTCCTATTCAAGTCATCAAGTT
Source organism: Chrysanthemum seticuspe (assembly GCA_019973895.1). Classification (NCBI taxonomy): domain Eukaryota; kingdom Viridiplantae; phylum Streptophyta; class Magnoliopsida; order Asterales; family Asteraceae; genus Chrysanthemum; species Chrysanthemum seticuspe. The sequence continues at coordinate 138,924,807 of BPTQ01000009.1, forward strand.
TTTTTGTGAACATAAGTCATCAGTGACTTGATGACCTTTTCATAAATATTACTATGTCAATATGGTGTCAGTTATATTATTTCAATGAGAATATAAAGTATTGATAAATTTTAAGTAGAAGGTTTTATAAATTTTTAGCAGGAACTCTTAGTTTTTTTTTATATAAATCATTAAACGTGTGGAGAATATATCGATAAGTGGATAGATCAAGGGTATGTCTGTTTCAAATTCATATGTTTCTACTCACTTTTTTTCCATTTTTTAAGGATGGAGTGATTAAGAGATAATGATGATGTTTCTTGTGCTGGCTGGATAAAAGCTTTACATCTGTGTTGTAAACATCCCCTGCTTGGGTTATTTTTTTCTAAAGTAGCCGATATAATGTTGCTTTAGTTACTCTCATGCAACATTGCTTCTCGATTATTACCATGCAGTAAGAGGTTTGCTACTAATCAAGGTAACCAGTCTTTTTGGAAAACACTAATCCGGTGCTTGCGTTTATATTAATCTAGAAAATATCGTCATGTTCAGATGTACTTAGAACAAAGTTTCTTATGAAAATTTAAAGCTACCATCTATTAGGATAATTTCGTAATACCAGCCCGCAAGTCACAAACCCTTATGATGAAATTATATAATGGCTACATCTTATTTTTAGGCCATATTAGGATACAAATAATCTTATTTATATATGATGAAATCTTATGTATATGTATTTATAAGTCCTGCCCGCCCATGGGTTAATGATTACCAATGACCCTTTATTTAGCCTTACTGTCAATCCACCTCTACCGCAAGTCAGCAAGAAGATTCAAGTGAATTAAGAACCGTGTTAGATGTTCTAACAAAATTGGAGAAAGAAGTTCTAGATGTCAATACTTTTACTTATGAACGATAGTATTGGTCAAAGCGAGCCTCATTACTAGCTAGAACTTCAGGTGAGAAATTGGATGAGCCGCCAAAAGATCATGGTTTTCATAGTTCCAGGGATATTAGAGGGTGCAGTTTCACCTGATCAGATTGATGTGATTGAGTTGTTTCTTCCCACTATGTTTAGAGCAATGATATCGTTACATCCAACTAATTCCCTTGATCCTGATGTGGTAGTTTTGGTTACCGGATGAGGTATTTATACTATGATACTACCAACATAAATACTCATTAGCATGTTTAGATTTTTGTAAATATATTAATGAAATTACTTATCAATGTCATAGACAATGTTTCTTTAAAATAAATACCTTTATCAAGCCAAGTCATTTGAGATGGTTGATGTGCCTTTAACACAATCTTTTGAAAGAGATATTGGGGGACTCAAAATCCATATTGATTGGAAAACGAGTTGCATGAAGAGCCATCAACTCCTCAAGCCAAGAAAAGTGCATAAATAAAGTATTTAGTTTTACATGTGATATAATCTCCAAGTATAATCATATGATTTTCCTTAAAAATGATGATTATGTTCCTAAATCATGTTCCAACACCATCATATGTACACATGATTAAAAATATGATTATGTTCTAATCAATGTGATCGGATGTTGATGTAGGCTTGGAGGGTGTGATTTAAGACATTATCAGTTTTCTCTCAGATCTTGACATGCTCTAAATCTATCACTACTCTGACAACCATTTGATGGCTTTGTTGTGCTGTTCCACAACATTAATGGTATTATTTATCCTCAGGATTCTGAAGGTGCAAAGAGAAGATGTTAGTTATCCCTAGAGACCACAAGGAAGAATAAGGAACTTTGAGCTAAACGCCCCCTGTCATCGTTGTTTGTAATTTTCGCCTTGATGTTACATCATTATGTTATTATTACGACTATTTTTATTTCAAGTCTGTCTGTCTCTCTTTTAAATTTTAATACATTATTTTTATTATTATTAATCTTGTTGTTCTTGTATGTGTTTTATTTAACACCCTACATTCAATTGTTATATATCAACATACTATTGTTGTTGGTGATAAATCATTGGTTTCTCAATTTCAGAGGTAATAAGCAAAGCTAATTGCATCTTTGGTGTGGACACCATCCTTTGTCCATATTGTGAACATATAATATAAACGGTCGACTAATGCGTAACCCGATCTAAATGGGTCAAAGTGGGTAGGGCGGAAACCGTTAGATGGTTATCATGGTTGAAGTAGTGTTTGGTAAAAGGCTGTTAGTGCAACAAGCTATTTACAGAAATACAATTTAAGTGTTTTGATTGGATATTGTAGAAGGTATACTAAAGGAAGTCTTACGAGTACATCGAAACAATGGTTAAATAATAAAAATGCACTATCTATAGTTGCTTATTGGAACAGTGGTTAAATAATAAAAACACATTATTTATAGTTGCTATGTTAAACTAGAAAAAGCACATATGATGTCGGTAATGATATAATCCATCAGTAAGTAACCATTGATATCCTCTTTGTAAAAGCAACTCCTTTATATCATGGTACTTATTTACGTTTCTTCTTTTGTGTCGTGCTCCATCTATGGTTACTCGATTAGATAATGAATAATTGAAGCTAAGATAATAACTAGTATAGAGTTGCTACTATTTTCGCAATACTCTGTATGGCCCTTATCCTTTCTAATACTAAGATGTTGTTTGAACGTTAATATATCAGAGTAAAAATGTTCTAAAGGTCTGAAACAACAAAGACTAAATGTATCATTCACTTACAAATAACATTAAAAATATTTAACACCCTTCTTATGTTAAAGGAAAATATGATAACGAGTGAGTCTTTAGTTTGCTTGTGATGAACCTCTTTTTTTACCCATGAGTTAATTCAAACAACTGTTTATACTTATCTCTATACCGCATATCATATAGTCTAATAGATTAGGCTTCACAGAATTTTCTTTGTTAATTTATCAATATTGCCACACTTGATAGTAGGGCTATAATCAAGCCAATCCAAGTTCAAGCTTGACAAGGCTTAAGCTCAGCTTAAAACTCACAAGGTAGGGTCGAGTTCGGCTCGATAGCTCGGCGAACTTTAATCATCTAAGTTTGAGCCCGGCTCAAGTAATATTCGAATAAGGCTGCTTAAAAAACTTGAATCTATACATATATCATATATTCGATTGCCAAACTCATCAATAAAATTAAAAAAAAATACGCAATGCACTCGAAAGCAAATAACTTATACACATCTTTCAGGAATATTAGGGTTTGAAAAGTCATCCTATGATAAATATTTAATTATTATACCAGTATTAACATAATCATCAATTGATTTGAATAAGTCACTCTTCATAGTCTATTTATCATAAATATTTAATTATTATACCCATATTTACATTAGCATAAGTTGATTTAAGTAAGTCACTCTTCATATCCTATTTATCAGTTGATTTGATAAATGTAATTTAAAAGCATCAGAAGATCGATCTGCTAATATGTATCTATGTGTGCAGTAATCTATTATGCTGCAGGTCTTCAGGAGTTTCCTAGGATGTTAACGTGTTAAATTTATGTTTTGTATATAAGTGAAGTTTAAAAAATTGGTAACTTATTTTAATTTTGACCTTCCAAAATATATGAAAACTATAAAATCTGAATTAATAAGGACTCAAACAAATATAATACCTTAGGTTTGAATCGAATTCATTTTGCCTATCATTTACATAATATCGCAAATCGATCTCTTATATAAACACTGCCAACGGTTTTTAAATGCCTTTTAACATGTCCACTTTCAAACAATTTTCTACAACCCTTCTTTCAGTATAGAAAAATATACAAACAATATTTATAAGTCATGCCCGCCCATCGGGCAAGCTATACAATTGTTCAACTAAACCCTAAAAATAAAAACCAAAAACCAAAATACTTATTTGCTTTTAGCCGTTTTATGGATTATGGTAACATCAATTATAGTTATTAACCGTTTAATTTAACTTTTAATAACTTTTTGCAATATATTTGTTCTACTAAATCCTAAAAATATAAACCACAAATCAAAATACTTACATGCTTTTAGTCGTTTTATGGATTATGCTAACATCAAGTATAGATCTTAACCATTTCATTTAACTTTTAATTACTTTTTAGTATATATTTGTTCTTCTAAATCCTAAAAATAAAAACCACAAGTCATACCCGTCCATCGGACGGGTTTTGACACTAGTGTATATATTATATATATATATATATATATATATATATATATATATATATATATATATATATATATATATATATATATGTACAAAGCATTAAGTAGACTCAAAATATAGCAAAATATAAGAATCTGATAAAAAGATGATGGTAGCATCATACTAAATGGGAATCAAACCCCTAAAGACCGGCTATAAGATAGATGTACAAGTTAATAACCTTAAACAGATAGCACATCTACATGTATAGAACCAAAACTCCATATAAGCTACCACTGCGACCAGCCATGAAAAAAAGATGTTTTTTCATTAACCTGTTGAATCCTGATTTGAGTAGTTTCTTGAACACGTCCCTACTCTACCTGAAACAGTGAACTAACCCATGATCCACTGTTGCTATATGGCTATCACGAATATATGAAATGACCGCCAATGATGATGATGTGAACTAACCCTTTTGTTTCTGTTGCTACGGATTACTTTAAACTTTTAAAGTGAACTAACCCTTTTGTTTATTGTGTAATTTTTCTCATGATAGCCATGGATTACTTTAAAGTGAACTAACCCTTTTGTTTCAGATATGTTCATGATAGCCATCAGCTGGAGCATCGTGAACGTCCGCCATTGATGATGATGATGATGATATGTGTGTTCTTGTGATGGTTTCTCTGTTTTGTTGAGGGTAACCAAAAAGGAAAGAAAGTTGTATGACTAATAATCCAAATATATAAAATGACCATTATGCCATTCAACTAAAATAAAAAAGAGACGGTAAATAATGGAGTTCAACGAGAAATCACAGTCAAAAGGATTCGGTTTGATCACAAAACATGGAATAGAGACTCACGGTGAAATAAAAACAAGGTACGACCCATTGATGTTTTTGGACAAGTTTAAGGACGAATGATGTATTTTTTATTTTTTTTTACTATATTTTTATTTTGAGTGAATTGCATAAATCGTTCTTGTGGTTTGGTCAAAATAACGGATTTTGTCCCTATACTTTTTTTCAGTGCGTTTCGTCCCTGTGGCTTACAAATCTTACGGATTTTGTCCCTCTTCCAAAAATGTCCGTTAAGTGTTTTGCGCTGTTAGTCCTTCGTTAGTGCAGTCCGTTAAGTGTTTTGCACCGTTAGTCCTTATTTTTTAAAATGTAGTTTTTCCCAAATAGTCCCTCCGTTAATAATAGTTATCGCCTGATTTTTTACGGTTTTGTCCGTTTTTATGCGTTTTCATTCGTTTTTATTCGTTTTCCCCCCGTTTTTTTCGTTTTTCGTCCGTTTTTTACGTTTTTATCCATTTTCGTCTGTTTTTATATGCTTTCGTCTGTTTTTTTACGCTTTTGTCCGTTTTTATCCCCTTTTTATCCAACTTCGACCGTTTTTTTACATTTTTATTCGTTTTCGCTAGTTTTTTTACGTTTTTGTCCGTTTTTTTCCGTTTTCGCCCGTTGTTTTACGTTTTTCTTTCGTTTTTCTTACATTTTGTCCGTTTTTCTTTCGTTTTTAAAATTTTTTCCAAAAAAAAAAATTTCCGAAAAAAAAATTGAAAAAGAAATTATCAAATTTTAAAAAAAAATTGAATAAAAAATTTCAAAAAAAAAATTTGAACAAAAATATTTTTTTTCAAATATTTTGAAAAAAAACGGACATATTTAAAAAAAAAAAACATATTTGAAAAATATTTTTTTTATTCAAATTTTTTTTTTTGAAACGGACAAAAACATACCAAAAACCGATAAAAACGTACGAAAAACGGACAAAACGTAAGAACAACAGACAAAACATAAGAAAAACGGACAAAATGTAAGAAAAACAGACAAAAACGTAAAACAACGGGCGAAAAAGAAAAAAAACGGACAAAAACGTAAAAAACCTGGCGAAAACGAATTAAAAATGTAAAAAACGGTCGAAATCGGATAAAAAACAGACAAAAACAGATAAAAACGGACAAAAGCATAAAAAACATACGAAAGCATATAAAAACAGAAGAAAAGGGATAAAAACGTAAAAAAACGGACGAAAAACGAAAAAAACGGGGGGAAAACGGATAAAAACGAATGAAAACGCATAAAAACGGACAAAAACGTAAAAAATCGGGCGATAACTATTATTAACGGAGGGACTAATTGGGAAAAACTACATTTTAAAAAATAAGGACTAACGGTGCAAAACACTTAACGAACTGCACTAACGAAGGACTAACAGCGCAAAACACTTAACGGACATTTTTGGACAAGGGACAAAATCCGTAAGATTTGTAAACCACAGGGACGAAACGCACTAAAAAAAAAGTATAGGGACAAAATCCGTTATTTTGACCAAACCACGAGGACGATTTATGTAATTCACTCTTTTATTTTTTTTATGACTATAGTTTTAAAACTTCGTTTTCTGATATTTTTTTTTTTTTTCCCTTTATAGATTATGAACCTTGTTTAATCATGAACAAATAATTCCCGTAAGTTAGGCTCCATTTGTTCCAAGTAATATATATATATATGTTTGAGGGTTATGATGACTATTTTAACAAGTCAATATAAGTGCAAGAATAACTATAGGTAATCACATTTATTTTAAGACATAACGCGTATATACTAAGATAACTCAATCCGGGTTTCTAAAACCGGAACGTGATAGAAACACACAAAAACTTAAATACCTGAGAGATGGCTCGGCTGACCTACGAGTGATGGTGGGAATTATCCCGTTACCTCATTACCTGGTCAAAGACTTGCTTGGATGCATGATCCATAAGTAGTTGCTTCCTACTTATATGATACTTATTAACTTCAAACAAGTAGCATGTCAAAAAATAAGTCAGATTGAATTTGTTTCTTATTCGCAGTAACATTTGGGTAAGACTCAATAAGAAACCAACTTGTCAACTTAACCAAAGTGAATAAGAAGGTTGGTGACAATAATATCACATATGATCCTCCATTACGCTGACGAGCAGAATCTTAGCTTGAGCCTCTGCCTTCGCACACCTCCGTTACACTTTAGGAGGCATCCGCAACAGATAAACTACCCACCGCGCAGTGTCCCCCCAACCCCACGAATGATCGGTGTGGCGGTTACGCATCCTTAGAAGAAAGTGTGGTCTTTCAGGAATTGGTCTAGTAACAATTACTATTGACAACCACCCATGTGAGTACATATACTTATACCAACACTTTGGTTATAACCTATAGTCACGGGGCTACTTCACTAAATTTCTTATGTTTTCATTTCAAAATATTACATACCTATACACATAACATAGGCAGATCTCCAGAAATCACCTGTTAAATGCACCTGTACAATCTTAGATGGGACAATACAATCTTGAGTAGACCCATAAATGAAATTTTAAGCAAACTGAAATTTATCCAAGTTTTTAACTTACCAACCAGAACAACAGAGCACATAACTTATGTCAGCAACATATGACACACGTACATCAAAACAAGAAACAAGAATCATGCAAATAACCTATCAACGAGATGAAAGCTACATCAAAAGATTGAAAATCTGACCACAACCCAGTTCCATGAGTTATGCAAGAAGCAGCGTAGGAATTCGAATGATTATAGGCCACGTGTTGAAGTAAAGTATCAAAAGGCTTTCTTCAAATGTGAGGCGTATTTCTGTCCAGTTTTTTACGCCATTACATATGCAAATCTGGATGTTTAAAATTCCATGATTGATGGAGTTTAAGAATTCGTTGGTAACTGAAATCCTGTCATTTTGCTACCAAAACCCTATGGAATTGCATTTCAATTCCAATGCCGTCAAAATCCCATAAACCAAACGCACTGTTAGTGGTTTACAACTAAAAGTGAATACAGTTGCACATTACAACTTAAGAATGGGCATATAATGATTCCAATCAAACAGAGGGGGTAAAGGATGACCAAAATGAGAGTTGGCGGCTACTACAAGTCAAATAACCCAAAACGAGAGATAACTATTTAATGTACAACTCTCTTATTCTTAATCGCATAAACATGTTTTCCACCATAACCACATCACTTACATATAATATTTAACTACAATTCAATAGATGACAGTCTTTTTTCCACTAATGCAGCCTGCAAATACCTTCATCTTAACAACCTGAAATGCATGTTAATAAGTAAACTTAGCACTCAATGAGTTAAAAAATTGTTCAATAAAACATTAGCCAAAACAAGCGTTATAAAATTGTAGGTGCTTTTTGTTGGTTTTATGGATATAAATTAGTAGACGTGAGTTAGGATCGAACTCGAGACTATGGGATTGCACACTTTACGTATGAGAATTTAAAGTTAAATAATTAAATATAAAAGTTGTATTTATTTATTTATTAAATGAAATAACTAACGAACGTTAAGTAATTAATGTAATGGACTAACGGGCGTTAAAGGTATTTGGAAAAGGACTTAATTGCAAAGTTTGGGAAGGTTCCGGAATCCCTATGGGAAGGCTAAACCGATCGGCCAAGGAGAAAACATGGAAACAAAAACCAACTTGTTCACCAAGTTTAGTTGGGTATATATACAAGGCTAGGGGTCTTGTTTTTCCATCTCTTGTGCTCATTGCTAAACCCTAAAAATTGTTTTGTGTGTGTTTCTTCTCCAAACCGATCGTACAACCCCTTGGGTGTCGATTCAAACCTTTTCCACAAACCAAGTTATTTTATTTGATAAAACTAGCATTACTTTAATTCGGTTTAGTACGTGTGTACAAGAACATAGTAATAACACACTATTGTTATTATCTTGGATTGAATTACAAAACGGTAAGGGGTAATTCTTATAATCCTATAAACCCTAATTAGGGTTCATCCAATTGCTAGTTTGTGGATTTGAGTCTTGTTCGGCTAGAATCAAGAAAAGGTACGCATATTCTTTTATGTTAATTATGTTGGTGTCAGTATCCCAGCAGCAGGGTAAGATAATCAATAACTGTTCAGCAGAAACAACAAAGGGTCAGCAGTAACAGATACCACTTGGTGGTTACCGGATATCACTTGGAATCGTGTGATCACTTTCCAAAGTAAACTATTCGACCCTAATGCCTGGGTATCACGAATATCTACTTGGGATAAGACCAAATGCAGTTAGAGAATTAGGCACAATTCTATAACCCTTTCGCTAATAAGTGTTTAGTGTTTTCTGTGTGTTCTTCATGCATGATCAGATCTCCAATTTATAGGAGGTTACTCTTGAGCTATTCCAATGGAATTATGAGTATTAATCGGCCCATTAATAGCCTCATAATTATCCCCATTATAGCCGTTAGTGGTTACATGACCAATTAAACGTGGTCATAAAGAAGTTGTAACTGCCATTTAGCAGTACTTTCCATAAGCAGTACTTTCCACTAACAGTACTTTCACTTGCAGTGGAAGTACAGTCTATCAGTGGAAACACTGCTTATCAGTACTTTCATAGCACTATCAGTGGATACACCACTTTAGTGGAAACACTGCCTATCAGTGGAAATACTGCTTATCAGTGGAAACCACAAGCAGTACTTTCCACAAGCAGTACTTTCACCAGTACTACCAATACAAACCACTATTAGAGTCAGGGTGTTCATGGACCTTATGGGTGTACACTCCGTACCTCCTAACCCATTACAAGGTGTGAACTAATCCCACAAGTGCACTAAATTTTCCAACAATCCTCCCCAAATTTAGTTCACTTCCTTTGCATGAAAAATAAACATTAATCAAAACATGTGCATAAACGAAAATGTCCTGAGGATTGAATTTCCATCTTAGTAAATTACACGTTCAAATATTCGAGAATCAGGGTGTTCTAAGAATTGAACCCTTCAACCCATTTGAATACCTGAAGATAAAATACACACAAGTTTTCAAACACTTAACAGCTCCTGACACTATACAAGCCATGTGTCCATATCCAAATTCATAAATGTTGTAAAAGTTAAAAGTCCAAAGCTTCCTGAAGCGGCAAAACTTCAACATTTACATAGGTGGTTCCTCTTTAGTCATGCTCCTGCCAAGCACTTTTTCAAAGAAAAATAACCATTAAGAAGTAAAGACTTCATCCTCCTTTCAGCACGTTCTGAGCACAACCTTGGGATGTAAATAAAGCATGTGCTCCAGTCCACTGAATGTTCAGCTTTCCACATTGAACTCAGCTCCCAAGTTTCCTTAGGAGGGAGTTGGGTGTCCTAGCATTCAGTGACTAAGTTGAACTTAAACCCATCCCTTTAGCAGACTTTATAACCAAGTCTCTAGTCAAACCCTTCGTCAAGTGATCAGCTAAATTCTGTTGAGATCTCACAAACTCTATAGATACCACCCCATTCATGATAAGCTCACGAATCATGTTATGCCTGACACCTAAATGTCTAGACTTACCATTGTACATCTGGCTATAAGCCTTAGCCAATGTAGCTGCACTATCGCACCGGATAGAAATAAGTGCTATAGGTTTCGGCCACAATGGAATCTCAAGAAGCAAGTTTTTCAACCATTCAGCTTCTTTACCAGCAGCTGCTAGAGCCACAAATTCAGATTCCATTGTTGAACTGGTGATGCAAGTTTGCTTCTTGGATGCCCAAGAAATTGCACCTCCACCAAGTAGGAATACCCAGCCACTGGTAGACGAATTGTCTTCAGTGTTACTGATCCAACTTGCATCAGTGTAACTGATGAGTGTCTAAATACTCATCATTTTTGTACAATCTAAACTGCAAAATCATCTGAAAACACTCGAAAATGCATCAAAATGATGAAAATATCACAAATCAGTGTTTTATGTGTTTTAAATTCAAAAATATCAAAATCAGATGAAAAATGATTCAAGTTTGCAAAATTGGCAGTTTTAGTCCCTCAAGTTTCAAAAGTTGTCAAATCTAGTCCCTGGAATTCAAAAATGTGGAATTTTATCATTCAAGGTCCCTGAAATATTCTAAGTTGTTAAAATTGGTCCTTGAATGATTCTTGGGTCAAATGGCAGGAAAGGTCCTTAAAGTTTGAAAATTTGCAAAAATAGTTCTTGGATATTTTAAAATGGAATTTTATGCAAAAAGGGTCCTTGTTCTATCAAAGTTTGTCAAGTTTGGTCCTTGTGATAAGTTTGGAATAGTGGCATGATCAGTCCTTCATCTTTGGTCGAATTACAAATTTGGTCCTTGTGTATACTAAACCAAACCGGACACCTTTTTAATATTACAAACCCAAAACAAATCCAACCCAAGCCCAATCCTTAGCCCAACTTGAACCCCCTTGAGCCTTGACCTCCACATGAACCTTGAACCTTGGACCCCCGTTAGTATTATAGCTTCGGTCAACGAAAGTCAAACGAATAAAAAAACCGCCTAACACTGTTCACTTCCTTCTTCATAGCCTGAATTCCAAAACCAGTCATGGTTTTCCATGATTTACTCCACCCCCCCTTACCTTGTCCCCTCTACCTCCACTAACACCCAAATACCCTTAATTGATTCAAACAACTCCATTTATTGATCAAACATGCTATGTGACTTTTGGCGCCAAAATCCACTTGGACGGATATGATGAGTTGGATCAATCCAATGGCTGGAAATGAGTGGGATTGTATCAGAGGTCAACAAGGATTCCAAAAAGGCTATAAAGAGGAGCAAGGAAGCTATGTATCAAAATATCTAGTGCAATCTTTAATTTTCATGTCGTTCTAGCTTAAATTTGAATTTCAGTGTATATTTTAATTTCCAAGCTTTGTATTTCACGTTTTCAGTGTGCAATAAAACTTTTGTAACCTTCAATTTTAGCTTTAAGTCAAGTTCTCAGTTTATGCAATTTTAAATTTCAAGAAAATCTCATGAATGCTTTAATGTTGTTGTTGGTTGTTATTATAGACTGATATAGTACATATAAGCTCCTAGAAAGCTTATTTAAGCTTTTAGAAACACTAAAAGTCAGTTTAGAAGCAAAAATCAAAAATCACCAAAAATACAAAGTAAATAGTTGAAAAATAAAAAATCCATTGGAAATGGCATTCACAGCTGGAGCAAGGTGAATTTTGGATGGCCTTGGGTTAGTGGCTTAGTGGTAAGCCTTTAGGATTGGTCTTGATCATTGGTTCTGTGATTGCAGTTGGATACCCATTTGTAAGCCATTTACTCATTTTTAGCATTTCTCTGTTTTAGATATTTCATAGTTTAAATTTTTGTGTTTTATTGTTAATTAGTTATAGTTAAGTGTATTTGAGTATTAAAATCAGTTTGTTGTTCTTTTAAATTTATAGTTTATAAAAATCTCATCTTGACAGTTAAAAGCGCATCATGGTCATTTCTGAGTTTAATGTTGTTATGGTTGTTGTTTTAGGCTTCATTAGTCCTAATAAGTGATATTATAAGGTCTGCAATCAGTTTTATGGTTTAAATTTGTGATTTGCTTTGTAAAGTTCCAAAACTGTCACTTAAAGGGTGTTTGGATTTGCCTGTTTAAACTATAGAAGGTCTTGTTTGAGTTGATTGTTTGTGCATGTTCTGTGTCATATACACACCTAATATCTCAGTTTAACCATAAAAAACAGTGGTCATTTGTCAAAAAGTCAAAATCCCTTTTGATAACATCTTGTGCATTCACTGTTTGAATTTCATGATTCATGATCATGATTTTGTGTTAATTAGTTGTTAGTGTTGATCAAATCAGTCTTTATATACCTTAATACATCACATTCAGTGCTTAAGATCAAATCAAAGTTCATAAAAGTCAAACTTAGTTAGTTTTTAGAAAAGTAAAAAATTTGCATTTGGTCGTTTTTGATTAAAAAAGATATTTTTAGTGTGAGTTTAATAGTAAGATTTAGCTTAAAATCTTTTGGGGTATTAAAGTTTAGTTGCTAAACTTAATTAGAAAATTACTAGTTCTCTTTGAATCAGCTTTTTAATAGCTTTTTAACTAGCTTATTTTGAGTACCTGTTTGAAAATGGTGCCCTGTGCACAGTTGGGTGGTCCAACTTGATAAGCTCACATAGAGCTTATTAGTTGCTCAAATCTTGTGATTTTTGGTTCTTTGGGTAGCTGACCTAGCCTTCTTGAGGTCCCAAGCTTAGTTTTCCATTTTGAAGCTTAATAGCTAGGGCTGCACCTAGCTTCTTTTTTGTCCCAACACTCAGTATCAACTGTCTCAGCTTGAGCTGAGCAGTGATCTGGTATCACTTTCACAAGCTCTTATAAAGCTCTACAGTTACCTATAGCTTTTGATCTTTGGCTTTTTGGAAAGCCAACCTAGCCAGCTTGTTGACTCAAGGCTTGTTTTGAGCTTGTGAGCTTATTTCACTAGCTTATTTTGGCCTTGAAAAAGTCCACATGACTGTTTGGTTATTCAGTTTAGTTCAAGTGCTTATTGCTTATTTCTAGCTTATTAGTGTGCTTATCTGTGTAATTTAGCTTTATATAAGTAGCATTATCCTATTTGTAGCTTATTTAACTTGTGTTTCCAGTTTATAACTTTGTTTGAGCTTAAATTCACCAAAATAAGCTCTTAAGCTCACTGTTGGCTTATAAGCTTCTCAAACAGCTTATTTGTAGTTTGTAAAATTTTTGTGTTTATTAAAATTCATATAATCAGTAGTTAAACAGTTTTCAAAAAGAAAATCCAGAAAAACTTCATTTTTAAAACAGTGATAGTGTTTATTTAATAGTTTTTAGCTTTTTGATTTTTCTTTTCATCTTATTAATAAGCAAATCTTGTTTTTATATTTTTCTTAGTTTTCTGTCATCATAAGTTATTTTTAGAAAAAGTTTCATAATTTTCCTAATCTTTTTAGTATTTATTATAATTTTAAATAGTTAAAAATAGTAATTAATTAGTAATAAATAATTAAAAAGCATAAAAAATATCTTTTCAGTTTTAAAATTAGTTTTATCATATTTTAGATTTTTCCAAGTTAAAATTTTATTTTTCCAGATTTATTTTATATTTTCTAGTATTTAAGTGTATTTTAAATAATAATTAATTAGTAATAATTAGATAAAAAGTGTAAAAAAATATATTTTTAATTTTAAAATTAGTTTCATAATATTTTAGATTTTTCTAAATCATAATTTTATTTTTCTAGCCTTATTTTGTATTTTCTTTTATTTTAGGTTATTTATAAATAGTTTAAAATAGTTTTTAATTAATAATAATTAAATAAATAGTTGTAAAAATAATTTTCTTTTATTATTAGGATTTCAAAAATGTCATTTTCATATTTTTAGGTCTTTTATTTCTTAGATTTCACCTTTTATTTTGTACGTATACGTAGTTTTTAAACGTACGTTTTACGTTTCTTTTATCTGATTGTTGTGCTTTCCAATTCTGTATTCCATTCCATTCCAATCAATCAGTAGTGTAATTTCTCATCCAAAACCTTTACTGATCACTATCCTTAGTGATCACTCTATCATCTGAGTTAGTTTTGACACACCATTGAGTCTCCGTGGGACTTAACGACCCGGGAATTCATTATATTCCTCTGATCTTAAATTGCATTTGGTGTTTGAGCAGTTTTAAGTCTATTACGGTTAGCCATTCACAAGTGGCTAGCTTGTGTGATTAGACTTGACTAGTTCAGCACCGATCAAATTTTGGCGCCGCTGCCGGGGAGGCTTTAGCGTGTGTTAAACCGTTTTCAGACCCATTCTTGCACATACCCCATCTTTTGTAAAAAGTTTTTTTGTAAAGTTATAAGAAAATCAAAAAGTTCATTAGCACTTTTCCTAAAGTGTTAAAACCACCAAAAAAATATAAAACAACAAAACAATCGGAACGTTTTCTAGCTTGTATTGTCTTTAAGGTGATTCTTAAAACAATACGATTTGGTTAAACGAGACGATACCAAAAATATCGTCCAAAAGTTTTTAAACCCTTTGCACAAATCATTACCTACGTCTTTTCAGTGGTACTTAATTTATACATAAAAATCAACCACCGCAAATCAAGGCAGTACACCTAATAACTGGGGGTGTGACCATAATAAGTTCCCGAACAACAGATTTAAAACTTGCCTTTGTGTCCTTGTGATTTGGTGTACCTTTTTCAAAGAAGCCATTTCATTTGTGATTATTGGTTAAGTTCACTTGTCGTTTTGCCTCGCATTTGTTTTGAAAATTGATTTTTATACTTAGTGCATGCGCACTCGTTCTTCCAGTTCTACAAGTCCACTTTCAGAACTTGGAAATATTCCTCGTAGACGTAGAGGACGTTCTGCTCCTTCAGCCGTGACTAAGGAACGTCTACCACCACCACCACCTGTCGTAATGGCAGAAGATAAGCCCATGAATGAGCTTCTCCAAGCACCCATCGAGGGTTACGGAGATGCTATTGTTGTCCCAGCCATCGTGGCTGATACCTTTGAGCTCAAAACCGGGTTGCTTAATCTAGTAACCCAAAGCCAATTCTATGGTTTTGAGCGGGATGATCCTCATGCACACATTCGATGGTTTAACAAGATTGCATCTACCATCAAGTACAAGAATGTCCCACATGAAGCTATCAAGCTTCTTCTGTTCCCATTTTCTCTAGAGGGACAAGCCCGGAATTGGCTTGAGAAACAACCCCCTCGTTCTATTGAGACATGGGAAGATCTAGTCACCAAATTCGTTAACGAGTTCTATCCTCCATCCCGAACCACAAGTCTTAAGAATGAGATAATGAAATTTTCTCAGAGATTTGATGAATCATTCGGGGAGGCATGGGATCGTTACAAAGAGTTGCTTCGCAAGTGTCCGCATCATGGTTTTACCGAGTTAATGCAAATGGATACTTTCTACAATGGTCTGAACCAGACCAATCAAGACTCTTTGAATGCCTCCGCGGGAGGTAATTTCCTGAGCAAGACTACCAAAGAAGCCTTGCAAATCATTGAGAACAAATCTCAGGTCCGTCCTTTCCGAGCAAAGACATATCAGTCTCATGCTGGACCTTCTTCTTCATCCCCCGTGAGTACATCTAGCACCGATGCTAAGATTGACAAACTCACAGATATTGTTCAAGCTTTGGTTCTTGCTAACCAAAAGAAAGTGACCTTCACACAGACACCAACACATGGTGAAGTGAAGAAAGTCGAGAGTTGTGTTACTTGTGGTGGTCCTCATGCATACTACAATTGTACTGCCACCGATGGTAGTCCATTTGAAGCCAATGCTCTAGCCGGTAGTTCACATCAGGGAGGTATTCAATACCGTCCTCAAAATGAACCACACTACCGTGCTAACACTAGTCAAGCACCACCCGGTTTTAACCAAAATCATAACATGCAAAACCAGAATCAGAACCAACCTAGAATGAACCAAGGTTACCAAAACCAAGGTAATTTCTATCCTGCACCAAATCAAGGTTTCCAACATCAAGGGAACCTTAATCAAAACAACTTCAATCGAGGGAATCAATTTCATGGGAATATGAATCCTAATCAAGGAAATTTTCAAAATCAAGGCCCTAATCCTAACATTAGAGGCCAGAATTTTCCTAATCCACCTCCCGCCATTGTTCCAACTAGCCCATCATCTGATGAGCTGTTGAAACAATTCATGAAGTCCCAAGATGAAATGAACAGGTTGTTGGTCAGTCAGATTGCTGATCTTAAGAAGTCTTTAAATGATCAACCCTCGGGATCAGGAAAACTTCCGAGCAACACGATCGCTAACCCGAGGGGCGATGCAAAGGCGATCACAACCAGAAGTGGTGTTTCATATGCTGGACCTGCTGTTCCTACTACCTCTTCTTCTTCTATCCCTAAGGTAGTGGAAAGTGAACCTAAGACACACAATGGACCTACGACTCCAATGCCTCCTCCACCAGGAGAAATGAGTCAAGTTACCAAGGATACAACGGACAAGGTGCATTTTTCAAGCCCACGAAGTACCGCACACGTCCTACCTTCGGTAGTCCAACCTCAAGTTGTCCAGAAACCCAAGTCAAATCCAGGAGTTGTTTTTGAACCTCCTGTAGCTCCTGTTGAAAACCAGAAATCCAAATCTTCTATTCCTTACCCATCACGTTTGAATGAGCAAAAGCTCCGCGAGAAAGCCAGTCATCAAATGGACAAATTTTTCCAAATTTTCCAAGAGTTACATTTTGACATAAGCTTTGCGGATGCTATCATGCTGATGCCCAAGTTTGCATCAACTCTCAAACACATGTTAAGCAACAAGGAAAAGCTGTTTGAAATGGCAAAAACTCCTCTTAACGAGAACTGCTCAGCAGTTATCCTGAAGAAGCTTCCAGAAAAGCTTGGAGATCCTGGAAAATTTCTCTTACCTTGTGTATTTCCAGGAATGGTTGAATGCTTTGCCTTAGCCGATCTTGGTGCAAGCATCAATCTGATGCCTTATTCAGTATGGAAGAAACTTTGTCTTCCGGAACTTACTCCTACATGCATGACTCTCGAGCTTGCAGATCGTTCCATATCCCGTCCTCTTGGCATTGCCGAGGACGTATTTGTGAAAGTAGGAAAGTTCCATTTTCCAGCTGACTTCGTGGTTGTTGATTTTGATGTCGATTATCGGGTTCCTCTCATTGTTGGGCGAGGATTCCTGAGAACGGGCCGTGCTCTCATTGATGTATTTGAGCAAGAAATCACATTACGGGTTGGTAATGAAGCTGTCACCTTTAACCTTGATCAAACTTCGAGGTACTCCGCAAATTATGATTCTGAGTCGGTTAACCGAATAGATATCATTGATGTTGCTTCTGAAGAGTACTCTCAAGAAGTTCTTGGTTATTCTCATAATTCTGTGAGTGGGGATCCCACCACATCTTCTCAACCTATCATAGCCAATTCTACTCCTTCCCTCACTCCATTTGAGGGAAGCGAATTCATCTTAGATGAGATTGAAACATACTTGGCTAGTGATTCTGTTCCATGGGAAATTGATCACGCTCCAATTGACATTGAGGGGGACATACTTCTCATTGAGAAGTTGCTTAATGGTGATTCATCATCAACCCCTCACTCTAGTGATTCAATTACTGATAAGATTAATCAAAATGAGATTAATCTGGAGGGAGATATTCTTCTTGAGAAATTGTTAAATCAGGACACTTCTCCTCCTCTACCTCCCGTCAAGCTTCATAACAAGGAAGTCAAGTCAGTTGAGAAAACTGAAGAATTTCCTGAGGTTGAGCTTAAGGACTTACCTCCTCATCTCGAGTATGCATTTCTTGAGGGCGATGATAAATTACCCGTCATTATTGCTAGAGATTTGAGTAAAGATGAAAAAGCTGCTCTCATAAAGGTCTTGAAGTCACACAAGCAAGCAATTGCTTGGAAACTCTCTGACATTAAGGGTATCAACCCTGAGTTCTGTACTCATAAAATCTTGATGGAGGATGACTTTAAACCAGCAGTTCAACATCAGAGACGAGTGAATCCAAAAATCCATGATGTTATCAAACAAGAGGTTATCAAACTTCTTGATGCAGGATTGATTTACCCGATCTCAGATAGTCCTTGGGTCAGCCCAATTCATTGTGTTCCGAAAAAGGGTGGCATTACTGTTGTCACAAATGAAGATAACGAGTTAATTCCAACTCGTCTGGTTACGGGATGGCGTGTGTGCATTGACTATCGTAAGTTGAATGACGCTACCCGTAAAGACCATTTTCCTCTACCCTTCATGGACCAAATGCTTGAGAGATTAGCAGGGAATGAATACTATTGTTTCCTTGATGGTTTCTCGGGTTATTTTCAGATTCCCATTGATCCACAGGATCAAGAGAAAACCACATTCACCTGCCCATACGGAACTTTTGCCTACAAACGTATGCCTTTTGGCTTATGCAATGCTCCTGGCACGTTCCAACGATGTATGATGGCCATTTTCCACGACATGATCGGGGAAACAATGGAGGTGTTTATGGATGACTTCTCGGTCATTGGGGATTCTTTTCAAACATGTCTCTCCCATTTAGAAAAAATGCTTCAAAGGTGTAAAGACACCAATCTTTGTCTAAATTGGGAGAAGAGTCACTTTATGGTCAAAGAAGGCATAGTCCTTGGCCATAAAATTTCAAAAAATGGGATTGAGGTAGATAGAGCAAAAGTAGATGTTATTGCTAAATTACCTCATCCTACTACCGTCAAAGGTATTAGGAGTTTTTTAGGTCATGCCGGTTTCTATCGTAGATTCATACAAGATTTTTCTAAAATCGCCCGGCCTATGACCCATCTTCTTGAAAAGGATGCTCCTTTTATCTTCTCACCCGAGTGCATAGAAGCTTTTGAAACATTGAAGAAAAAGCTTACTGAAGCACCCATTCTCGTTGCTCCCGACTGGGATTTACCCTTTGAGCTCATGTGCGATGCAAGTGATTTTGCTATCGGTGCAGTCCTAGGGCAACGCAGAAATAAGCATTTTCAGCCTATCCACTACGCAAGTAAAACTATGACTGAAGCTCAAACTCATTACACCACCACAGAAAAAGAGCTATTAGCCGTGGTGTATGCATTTGAGAAGTTTCGGCCATACTTAATCTTGACCAAATGCGTGGTGTATACGGATCACTCGGCTCTCAAATATCTCTTTGCAAAACAAGATGCAAAGCCGAGATTGCTCCGTTGGATTCTCCTCCTGCAAGAATTTGATATCATCATACGTGATAAAAAAAGGAGCTGAGAATCTAGCTGCTGATCATCTGTCCAGATTAGAAAACCCTCACCAAGATGTTTTCGTGGAAATTCTACCACCCCATGGTTTGCTGACTTCGCAAATTACCATGCGGGTAACTTCATTGTGAAAGGGATGTCGACCCAACAGAAGAACAAATTCTTCAAAGATGTTAAACATTATTTCTGGGACGACCCCTACTTGTTCAAAATTTGTGCGGATCAAGTCATCAGACGGTGTGTTTATGGACAGGAAGCTATTGACATTCTCATAGCTTGCCATGCTGGACCCACCGGGGGCCATCATAGTCCAAACTACACCGCCAAAAAGGTGTTTGATTCCGGGTTTTATTGGCCCATAATTTATAAGGATGCCCACGACTTTGTCAAAGCCTGTGACGCTTGTCAACGTAACGGAAATATATCTCAAAGAAATGAAATGCCACAAAATGCCATTCAAGTTTGTGAGATCTTTGACATCTGGGGCATTGACTTTATGGGGCCATTTCCATCATCTCGCGGTAACAAATACATACTCGTGGCTGTTGACTATTTGTCAAAATGGGTTGAAGCAAAAGCTTTACCTACCAATGATGCCCGAGTTGTTGTGAAATTTTTGAAATCCCTTTTTGCCAGGTTTGGAACTCCTCGTGCTATAATCAGTGATCGTGGTACACATTTTTGTAATGACCAATTTGATCGTGTCATGCAAAAGTATGGTGTAACCCACCGTCTATCTACTGCATACCATCCCCAAACAAGTGGGCAGGTGGAAGTCTCCAACCGTGGTATAAAAAGAATTCTTGAAAGGACAGTAGGCGAAAATCGTGCATCCTGGTCGGATAAGCTGGATGACGCACTCTGGGCCTTCCGTACAGCTTACAAAACACCCATCGGGTGTACTCCATACAAGCTAGTGTACGGAAAGGCATGTCATCTTCCGATTGAGCTAGAGCACAAGGCATACTGGGCCTTAAAACATGCAAATTTCGATATTCAGACAGCTGGTGATCACAGAAAAGTTCAAATGAATGAACTAAATGAACTTCGTGATCAAGCATACGAGAACTCTTTGATCTACAAGCAAAAGACAAAGAAGATTCATGACTCTAAAATCAAGAACCGCGTTTTCAACGTTGGTGATCGAGTCCTTCTTTTCAATTCAAGATTGAAGATTTTCTCGGGAAAGCTCAAGTCCCGTTGGTCTGGTCCATTCACCATTGCTAAGGTTTATCCTTATGGCACCATTGAGTTATCTCAACCTGATGGTCCAAAATTTAAAGTGAATGGTCATCGAGTGAAGCATTACTTTGGAGAGGACATTCCATCCATGGTTGTCCCGGATCTACAAACTTTCCCCATGAACCAATGAATGCGGGGATCGAGTCAAGCTAATGACTCGGTAATCAAAAACATTAGCATACACCATATGGGTTTTCACCCATATTTCTGTCTTCTTTCTCTGTTCTACCACCCTAGTGTGGGGGGGTTGCCTCACGCTGTTGTATATAAAATCTTTTCAAAAAATAAAAAATAAAATAAAATAAAAAAAATAAAAAATATATATATCTCTTTCATAATAATGGCCGTAGTATTTCCCTTTTACGTTCTTTGTTTCGGCATAGAAGCCGGTACTTTGAATATTGAGGGCAATATTCATTTCTAAGTGTGGGGGGGAATTCTCACGAATTTTATTATGTATTATCCACCCAATTCCTCCGTTTTTGGCCAAAATTTTTTTTCCCCCGTTTTTGGCCATTTTTTTTTTTTTTTTTGGAGTAAGTGTTTTTCACTTACTCATCAGATGGCAATCAGTCCGCCATGTCTAAAAAACAAAAGGATTGGCTAATCCAGGAGCAAACGGCTCTTGGTAAAGATTTCTCAAATCCGTTTATGGCTTACAATTTGCCCAAAATTGTATGGTATTCAACTCACCATATCCTAAAAAGTGAAGAGTTGGCTAGCCCGCAAGGTTATGGCTCGTAGTAAAGGCAGTGGAAAAACCATAATTGGTAATCAGCTCACCAAAGATAATTCTGATAATTTATCTAAGAGTTGGCTAGTCCAGAGCAAACGGCTTCTGGTAAAGACAAATCAAATCCGTTTACAGCTTATGATTTGCTCAAAATCATTTGGTTATCAGTGTACCAAGGTTCTTACTTGAACTGAAACATTTGGCTACTCCAGAAGTGATGGCTTTTGGTAAAGAGTTTTTAAAATCCATTAAAGTTCTAAATCATTGCTAGGGACTAGCAATATCTCAGTGTGGGGGATTGATGAGTGTCTAAATACTCATCATTTTTGTACAATCTAAACTGCAAAATCATCTGAAAACACTCGAAAATGCATCAAAATGATGAAAATATCACAAATCAGTGTTTTATGTGTTTTAAATGCAAAAATATCAAAATCAGATGAAAAATGATTCAAGTTTGCAAAATTGGCAGTTTTAGTCCCTCAAGTTTCAAAAGTTGTCAAATCTAGTCCCTGGAATTCAAAAATGTGGAATTTTATCATTCAAGGTCCCTGAAATATTCTAAGTTGTTAAAATTGGTCCTTGAATGATTCTTGGGTCAAATGGCAGGAAAGGTCCTTAAAGTTTGAAAATTTGCAAAAATAGTTCTTGGATATTTTAAAATGGAATTTTATGCAAAAAGGGTCCTTGTTCTATCAAAGTTTGTCAAGTTTGGTCCTTGTGATAAGTTTGGAATAGTGGCATGATCAGTCCTTCATCTTTGGTCGAATTACAAATTTGGTCCTTGTGTATACTAAACCAAACCGGACACCTTTTTAATATTACAAACCCAAAACAAATCCAACCCAAGCCCAATCCTTAGCCCAACTTGAACCCCCTTGAGCCTTGACCTCCACATGAACCTTGAACCTTGGACCCCCGTTAGTATTATAGCTTCGGTCAACGAAAGTCAAACGAATAAAAAAACCGCCTAACACTGTTCACTTCCTTCTTCATAGCCTGAATTCCAAAACCAGTCATGGTTTTCCATGATTTACTCCACCCCCCCTTACCTTGTCCCCTCTACCTCCACTAACACCCAAATACCCTTAATTGATTCAAACAACTCCATTTATTGATCAAACATGCTATGTGACTTTTGGCACCAAAATCCACTTGGACGGATATGATGAGTTGGATCAATCCAATGGCTGGAAATGAGTGGGATTGTATCAGAGGTCAACAAGGATTCCAAAAAGGCTATAAAGAGGAGCAAGGAAGCTATGTATCAAAATATCTAGTGCAATCTTTAATTTTCATGTCGTTCTAGCTTAAATTTGAATTTCAGTGTATATTTTAATTTCCAAGCTTTGTATTTCACGTTTTCAGTGTGCAATAAAACTTTTGTAACCTTCAATTTTAGCTTTAAGTCAAGTTCTCAGTTTATGCAATTTTAAATTTCAAGAAAATCTCATGAATGCTTTAATGTTGTTGTTGGTTGTTATTATAGACTGATATAGTACATATAAGCTCCTAGAAAGCTTATTTAAGCTTTTAGAAACACTAAAAGTCAGTTTAGAAGCAAAAATCAAAAATCACCAAAAATACAAAGTAAATAGTTGAAAAATAAAAAATCCATTGGAAATGGCATTCACAGCTGGAGCAAGGTGAATTTTGGATGGCCTTGGGTTAGTGGCTTAGTGGTAAGCCTTTAGGATTGGTCTTGATCATTGGTTCTGTGATTGCAGTTGGATACCCATTTGTAAGCCATTTACTCATTTTTAGCATTTCTCTGTTTTAGATATTTCATAGTTTAAATTTTTGTGTTTTATTGTTAATTAGTTATAGTTAAGTGTATTTGAGTATTAAAATCAGTTTGTTGTTCTTTTAAATTTATAGTTTATAAAAATCTCATCTTGACAGTTAAAAGCGCATCATGGTCATTTCTGAGTTTAATGTTGTTATGGTTGTTGTTTTAGGCTTCATTAGTCCTAATAAGTGATATTATAAGGTCTGCAATCAGTTTTATGGTTTAAATTTGTGATTTGCTTTGTAAAGTTCCAAAACTGTCACTTAAAGGGTGTTTGGATTTGCCTGTTTAAACTATAGAAGGTCTTGTTTGAGTTGATTGTTTGTGCATGTTCTGTGTCATATACACACCTAATATCTCAGTTTAACCATAAAAAACAGTGGTCATTTGTCAAAAAGTCAAAATCCCTTTTGATAACATCTTGTGCATTCACTGTTTGAATTTCATGATTCATGATCATGATTTTGTGTTAATTAGTTGTTAGTGTTGATCAAATCAGTCTTTATATACCTTAATACATCACATTCAGTGCTTAAGATCAAATCAAAGTTCATAAAAGTCAAACTTAGTTAGTTTTTAGAAAAGTAAAAAATTTGCATTTGGTCGTTTTTGATTAAAAAAGATATTTTTAGTGTGAGTTTAATAGTAAGATTTAGCTTAAAATCTTTTGGGGTATTAAAGTTTAGTTGCTAAACTTAATTAGAAAATTACTAGTTCTCTTTGAATCAGCTTTTTAATAGCTTTTTAACTAGCTTATTTTGAGTACCTGTTTGAAAATGGTGCCCTGTGCACAGTTGGGTGGTCCAACTTGATAAGCTCACATAGAGCTTATTAGTTGCTCAAATCTTGTGATTTTTGGTTCTTTGGGTAGCTGACCTAGCCTTCTTGAGGTCCCAAGCTTAGTTTTCCATTTTGAAGCTTAATAGCTAGGGCTGCACCTAGCTTCTTTTTTGTCCCAACACTCAGTATCAACTGTCTCAGCTTGAGCTGAGCAGTGATCTGGTATCACTTTCACAAGCTCTTATAAAGCTCTACAGTTACCTATAGCTTTTGATCTTTGGCTTTTTGGAAAGCCAACCTAGCCAGCTTGTTGACTCAAGGCTTGTTTTGAGCTTGTGAGCTTATTTCACTAGCTTATTTTGGCCTTGAAAAAGTCCACAGGACTGTTTGGTTATTCAGTTTAGTTCAAGTGCTTATTGCTTATTTCTAGCTTATTAGTGTGCTTATCTGTGTAATTTAGCTTTATATAAGTAGCATTATCCTATTTGTAGCTTATTTAACTTGTGTTTCCAGTTTATAACTTTGTTTGAGCTTAAATTCACCAAAATAAGCTCTTAAGCTCACTGTTGGCTTATAAGCTTCTCAAACAGCTTATTTGTAGTTTGTAAAATTTTTGTGTTTATTAAAATTTCATATAATCAGTAGTTAAACAGTTTTCAAAAAGAAAATCCAGAAAAACTTCATTTTTAAAACAGTGATAGTGTTTATTTAATAGTTTTTAGCTTTTTGATTTTTCTTTTCATCTTATTAATAAGCAAATCTTGTTTTTATATTTTTCTTAGTTTTCTGTCATCATAAGTTATTTTTAGAAAAAGTTTCATAATTTTCCTAATCTTTTTAGTATTTATTATAATTTTAAATAGTTAAAAATAGTAATTAATTAGTAATAAATAATTAAAAAGCATAAAAAACATCTTTTCAGTTTTAAAATTAGTTTTATCATATTTTTGATTTTTCCAAGTTAAAATTTCATTTTTCCAGATTTATTTTATATTTTCTAGTATTTAAGTGTATTTTAAATAATAATTAATTAGTAATAATTAGATAAAAAGTGTAAAAAAATATATTTTTAATTTTAAAATTAGTTTCATAATAATTTAGATTTTTCTAAATCATAATTTTATTTTTCTAGCCTTATTTTGTATTTTCTTTTATTTTAGGTTATTTATAAATAGTTTAAAATAGTTTTTAATTAATAATAATTAATTAAATAGTTGTAAAAATAATTTTCTTTTTCTAATAATTTTCTTTTATTATTAGGATTTCAAAAATGTCATTTTCATATTTTTAGGTCTTTTATTTCTTAGATTTCACCTTTTATTTTGTACGTATACGTAGTTTTTAAACGTACGTTTTACGTTTCTTTTATCTGATTGTTGTGCTTTCCAATTCTGTATTCCATTCCATTCCAATCAATCAGTAGTGTAATTTCTCATCCAAAACCTTTACTGATCACTATCCTTAGTGATCACTCTATCATCTGAGTTAGTTTTGACACACCATTGAGTCTCCGTGGGACTTAACGACCCGGGAATTCATTATATTCCTCTGATCTTAAATTGCATTTGGTGTTTGAGCAGTTTTAAGTCTATTACGGTTAGCCATTCACAAGTGGCTAGCTTGTGTGATTAGACTTGATTAGTTCAGCACCGATCAGTAACCTTCCAACACTGATGGGTAACCAGTATATGAGAGACTATAATCCATAGTTCTCTTCAAATACTTCAGTACCCTCTGAACTGCTTGCCAGTGATGAGCACTAGGATTACTAGTATACCTGCTCAATTTTCCCACTGCAAAACCAATATCAGGTCTTGTACAAGTCATGGCATACATCAGGCAGCCAATTACCCTAGAATACTCAAGTTGAGATACAGCCTTGCCATGATTAGGCAACAGCTTCTCACAAGTATCCATAGGTGTACTCACTGGAGTACAATCAAAGTAATTGAATTTCCTCAGTACCTTCTCAATATAATGAGACTGAGAGATAGAAATTCTATTACTTTCATGTTTAATCCTTATACCAAGGATAACATCAGCCTCCTCCATGTCCTTCATGGAGAACCTTGATGACAAAAATTCTTTTGTCAGGTCAACCTGATATTGGTCAGTGCCAAAGATCAACATGTCATCAACATATAGACAAATGATGACTCCTTTACCAGATTCATCAAATTTGCTATATACACATTTGTCAGCCTGGTTAAGAACATAACCACTAGACAAAACCACTTCATCAAATTTTTGATGCCATTGCTTAGGTGCCTGCTTAAGTCCATAAAGAGACTTAACCAGTTTACACACCTTGTTTTCATTTCCAGGCAAGATGAAGCCCTGAGGTTGGTTCATATAAACCTCCTCTTCCAATTCACCATTCAAGAAAGCTGTTTTCACATCCATCTGATGAATAACCAGATTGTGAATAGATGCCATAGCAATCAGCAGTCTTATGGTACTGATACGAGCCACAGGGGCATAAGTATCAAAATAGTCTATTCCTGACTTTTGTTTAAAGCCCTGAATGACTAGTCTAGCCTTGAACTTTTCAATAGTTCCATCTACCTTCATTTTCCTTTTGAAAATCCATTTGCAACCCAGAGGTTTGCAACCAGGAGGTAGATCAACCAATACCCAAGTGTTGTTGCCCATGATGGAATCCATCTCATCATTGATTGCTTCTTTCCAGAAAGCAATATCCTGGGACTTCATTGCTTCTTCAAATGTCTTGGGATCATCCTCAACAATGAAGCAATAGGAGTATTGGTCTGAGACCTCATCCCTTGTTCCTTCAACTAAGTATAGTTGAAACTCAGGTCCAAATGACTTTGGAGTCCTGACCCTTTTGCTTTTCCTGAGCACAGGTTCAGGTTGCTGAACCACAACCTCATCAGGGACCTCTGATACACCAGTGTCATGAATTCCATTAGGAATCCTCTGACTTGGTCTAGGGCCTGATGAGAATCTATTCTCATCAAAATCTGCATCCCTTGATTCAATAATGGAGTTAATTGAAACATATTCATTAGGTTCAATAACATAGAACCTAAAAGCCTTGGAATGCTCAGCATATCCAACAAAGATGCAGTCAATGCCTCTTTCACCCAAAGTCTTTTGCTTTGGATCAGGGAGTCTTACAACAGCCTTACAACCCCAGACCCTGAGATAGTTCAGGTTGGGTTTCCTTTTAGTCCAGAGTTCATAAGGGGTAACCTTGTTCCTTTTATTGGGAACCCTATTTAATAAATAGCAAGCTGTTAACATAGCTTCACCCCAGAACCCTTGACTCAGTCCTGAATAGGACAACATGGAATTAACCATCTCCTTCAGCACCCTGTTTTTCCTTTCAGAAATACCATTTTGCTGAGGAGTATAAGGGGCAGTCGTTTCATGGATTATTCCAACAGACTGAAAGTACTGAGTATCCATGTACTCACCTCCCCTATCAGTCCTTAATCTTTTGATCAAAGACCCAAGTTGTAATTCAAATTCAGTTTTAAACACTTTGAATTTATCTAATGCTTCATCCTTGGTATGTAACAGATAGACATAACAAAATATAGAAGCATCATCAATAAATGTCACAAAGTACTTCTTATTCCCCAAAGAAGGAGTGGCATGCAAATCACACAGGTCACTGTGTATAAGCTCCAAGACCTTAGTCTCACGACTAACATCCTGAAAGGTTTTCTTGGTTATCTTGGTCAACATGCAAGTTTTACACTTTTCAGTGTCCATGTCAAAAGCAGGGATTAAACCATCCCTAGACATATCTTGCATCCTTTTATAGTGAACATGACCAAGTCTAGCATGCCAAAGGTTAGAATCATTCTGATCATATGTGGTCACAAAAGCTGAAATAACACTGTCAGTGGTAATATTAAGCCTGAACATTTGATTACATAAATAACCAAAACCAATAAAAACACCACATTTAGAAAGAACAAATTTATCAGATTCAATAACTTGTTTATATCCATGATTATTCAAAACACTACTTGAAACCAAGTTTTTCCTTATATCAGGAACATGAATAACATTAAACAAAGTTACAATCTTTCCAGAACTAAACCTAAGATCTACACAACCACGACCATGCACCAAGGCTGTTGACTCATTTCCCATGTGAAGAATAGAACCATCATTCAGTGACTCATAAGTCTTGAACCAGCTTCTATCTTTACACACATGAACTGTTGCTCCAGAGTCAACCCACCACGCAACATCATCATCCTACACATAAAAAGATTCAGATACATATGTAACATAATAAATCTGAAAAGACTTATTAAACATATTCTGACCTTTCAGTGAGTTGGCTGAACCACCACTCCCTGAACCATTAGTGCCTGATCCATTGGCTTTACCACCAACTTTAACACCCTTGCAGTCCCTTTTAATGTGACCAGTCTTGCCACATTTCCAACAAGTAGGCGTTGCCTTCTTGTTAGGATCTGCCCTTGTGTTATCATGAAATTTGCGTTTGCCTTTGTTGTCATTGTACCTGGTGGAGTTGTTATGCTCCACCATATTGACAACAGATGGTCCAGCAGCATTGCCACTCTTTGGCTTGTCATTATCCTGCACCTTGAGAGATTCCTCAATGTGCAGATGACTGCCCAACTCAACAAGAGTTAACTCCTCCTTCATATGTTTCAAGGTATGCTTGAAATATTTCCATGAAGAAAGAAGTTTATCAATAACACAAGAGACTTGAATAGCCTCATCCATGTGCATATTGTGTTGTGTAAACCTTCCAAGTATTCCAAGAAGTTCATAGTATTGTTCCATAACTGGTCTTGAATCAGTCATTTTGTAATTTGTGAAATTACTAACAAGGAACTTCTTACTTGATGCATCCTCAGCCATATATTTGGCATCCAAGGAATCCCACAGTTCTTTGGAAGATTCAAAGTTCTGATAAATATCAAACAGAGAATCAGACATACCATTGAGAATAAGACCTCTACATATGTAGTCATCATTCTCCCACTTGCTCCTCCTCCTGATCTGATCCACAGTAGCATCATCACCATCATCAGGAATTGGAGTAGTCAGCACATACACCACACTCATGCTTGACAGCAAGAAGTGCATCTTCTTCTGCCACCTCCTAAAGTCCACCCCTTCAAACTTGTCCAGCTTAGCAAAGTTTGAAGCCATGTGTTTCATTGCAGCAGTTGCCATTGATTATCACAAAATAGTTTACTTTGATTGTTGGTGTCAGTATCCCAGCAACAGGGTAAGATAATCAATAACTGTTCAGCAGAAACAACAAAGGGTCAGCAGTAACAGATACCACTTGGTGGTTACCGGATATCACTTGGAATCGTGTGATCACTTTCCAAAGTAAACTATTCGACCCTAATGCATGGGTATCACGAATATCTACTTGGGATAAGACCAAATGCAGTTAGAGAATTAGGCACAATTCTATAACCCTTTCGCTAATAAGTGTTTAGTGTTTTCTGTGTGTTCTTCATGCATGATCAGATCTCCTATTTATAGGAGGTTACTCTTGAGCTATTCCAATGGAATTATGAGTATTAATCGGCCCATTAATAGCCTCATAATTATCCCCATTATAGCCGTTAGTGGTTACATGACCAATTAAACGTGGTCATAAAGAAGTTGTAACTGCCATTTAGCAGTACTTTCCATATGCAGTACTTTCCACTAGCAGTACTTTCACTTGCAGTGGAAGTACAGTCTATCAGTGGAAACACTGCTTATCAGTACTTTCATAGCACTATCAGTGGATACACCACTTTAGTGGAAACACTGCCTATCAGTGGAAATACTGCTTATCAGTGGAAACCACAAGCAGTACTTTCCACAAGCAGTACTTTCCACAAGCAGTACTTTCCACAAGCAGTACTTTCACCAGTACTACCAATACAAACCACTATTAGAGTCAGGGTGTTCATGAACCTTATGGGTGTACACTCCGTACCTCCTAACCCATTACAAGGTGTGAACTAATCCCACAAGTGCACTAAATTTTCCAACAAATTAATTGTTCATTAATAAATCCTATACGCTTCCGCATGATTACTTTGATGTTTTGTGATTATTTATTTGAATGTCATGTTATATAATTCCAACAGTGGCATCACGAGTCATTGGTTTTTAATGAGTAATTAATTACATAAACGCGTAATAAAACAAATACCTGTATGTTGTTTGATATGTTAATCTAGGGTTTATGTTTAATTTATTGTTTGGTCGATTTTTTTTAAGAATTGGGGCGTACCCCTAATTTTTTTTATGTCGACACATGAATAAATTTTTAGGGTT
The DNA here is from genome assembly GCA_019973895.1 of Chrysanthemum seticuspe. Lineage (NCBI taxonomy): Eukaryota > Viridiplantae > Streptophyta > Magnoliopsida > Asterales > Asteraceae > Chrysanthemum > Chrysanthemum seticuspe. Next base: position 138,955,350 of record BPTQ01000009.1, read on the forward strand.
TTGAAAATTGTTTGCTAACCTTATTAAAACCTAGAATTAATATATTAGTTACGTGATTAATTCATGAATATTTTGTTATGTGTCATGGAATTTTTATATGCGATCTTGTGACTTATTTGTATAATTGTTATGATATCCATGATTATACATGCATGTTAGTCATGGATAAGTTACTTTGATAAAATTGTTTAATTGTTGAGACATATTTAATTACGATAAATCTTGAATTGGGGAAGACTCCAATTATGTATATTAATGAATCAAATATGTGCAATTTGGTATATTATTAATTATAGGTTTACGCAATCGATTCTTCGATGTATGTGGCTCACTCTCAATTGAGAGAGTGAAAGCCCTAATTAATATATACATTAATTTAACCTAGATATTGATTATTAATAGGGTTTTATCGAATAAGTTGCATGTGGCTACTTGTTTACACGTATAAATTGTTTATTATGTGCGCATTGTTTTTTAGTAGTTTATTTTTTATTTGTTACTTGTTTGTTTATTATGTTAGACATTTTTAAGCAAAGGGTAATTTTGAATAGAAAAATAATACGGACTATACAATGGGGAAATTTGATTTATTTTGGAAGAGTTAAGTTTTCAATAGTTTAATTGATTGGTGACTTTGGTACAAATGGTCTGAATGGCTCACCCACTAGAATGAACTATAAAGGGGTTAATAAAGAAGTGCGCACAGTCACACTGAAAGGATGTCTTAGGTTATGCTTTGCGCTTACCTGGTCCTCTGCCCCCTGTAAGTTCGAATGGAGCTACTTAGTAAGCCATAGAATGTGCAAACTCATCTTAAGGGCGAATTAGTTTTAATTCCATGCGCCACTTCGGTGGTAATTACCCGAAACACTAAGTGTTTACACTTATGCAAAAGTACGGTATAATGGACGATAATTAACACTAAATTCCTTGATTGGTGAACCCAATACCTCAATCAAAACTTTGATAATTTGATCTTTATGAATTGGTAATAAAAAGTTTTTTTTATTAAATTTATGCTACAAGATGAATGCATGACATCTTTGTACATATTTGATTTGACCACATAAAATCAAAACTAGTACCCTTTTAAAATTAAGTTATATGCCATCTAATTAAAGGGACACTTGAAGTTGCAATTTACGTCATGACAGTACTTGGCGAGATTGTAATGGAGAGGTAAATCTCTATGTAAAGTCAGACCTTACATGGACATATTTGCAGTTCTTTAAGTTAGACACTTAAGTTGAGTAGGAAGTGAGACCTGGACTCAAGGCATAAGATGGGATGAAACATGTTTATATTTGCAATAGCGTTGGAAAATATAAATCCCATAATGATCTAGGAATTGGAAATTGTTTGCCAATTATTGTTCGATAGATTACCTTATTATGTGCTTTCGTTACTAGCAGATCAACTGATGTAATGAACCTATGATTATTTGGATCCTAGTTTTCAAGAAAATTCTATGGTTATATGAATATTACCTTGGGTATTTTATTTTCTTGAAAAGTTTAATTATCGAAAATACTAAAATTGAATTTTGCTAATTCTTTAAATGTATTAATGCAACATTAAATCGTAAACGTAGGTTATTCCTGTATTGGTAAATTGATCTACACCTGTAAGGGTTTTTGTTAGAGTCAACTTTACTAAAAGAATAAACCTAGTCCTCTTTTCATAAGAAATAGTGAGATTCAATCTTATTCCTTTTCATGAATGAAGAAAGGTATGATAGGACAATTAGAATTGTCTAAATTCTAGATACATAACTCGTAAGCAAATTTTAATAGTTAAGAAAATTGCATATTTCTGAGTTATTAAATTAGAATCTAGACTAATTACTGTATAATTGGTAAAAGACAAACTAGCATATTTTATCTAGTTGTTGTGCTTTGACCATTTAAAAGTACTACTTACAATTGTTGGAATAGTAGAACTATTAAGGAAGAAATTGCATGCCCAATTTTTCAAGTTAATAGCATTGATGGATAAATTCATCATCTACATAGTAAAATACATTCTTTTAAGTACATAAGTAATTGTTATGAGTGGACTTTCTCAAAGGTGTAGGAAGTAAATAGTACACTATTTTCTTTCACTGGTTAATGAAACACTTACAATGTTGTCAAATCCAGTGGGAGTGTTGTGTTCTTATTACTGAATAAGGAATTAATGTAATGATCTCTTATTCAGTGGGAGTTACAAGCTTTGTCATTTTGGTAGTAACCCAGAATTATCTCTAGAATGTCTTAAGATAATTACTTTCCACTTGTAGACACTTATGTTTTCAAGGATAGTCATGTACGTTTCCTTATTAGACAATGAAGTGGTTCTACATCTACTAGTTATGCTAATATCAATGACACAATCATATTAGTCACATAAACAAACATATGTCGTGTTGTTTATCTGCTACATGATGTTGTTCCATGCACAAGTGGGAGAAATCTATATTGTGTGCAAGGTACAACATATAAGTATATGATTTAACGGATTCTCTTGACTGCAAGGTAAGATACTAACGTTCTAATATAACTTGTACATATCTAATTTAAGAAACACTTGGTGTTGCAATTTACGTCATGTGAGAACTTGGCGAGATTGCAACAACAAAGTAAATCTCTATGTGAAGTCGTCAGACCTTGCATGGACATATTTGCAGTTTCTAATTTAGACAAGTATTTAGAACATGTGTCAAAATGATATATAAGACTACTTCAAATTAAATATTTATGTATTATTAGAATGACATAATAAATGAAGTAATATAATACTACTTCAATTTGTTTATTTATGTATTTTGGAATGACATAAATGAAAAATAATGTAGTCCTACATTATTGTGAAGTAAATAAATTAACTTGAAATTACTATTGAAACCAAGAGTTGTGTTCATAATTACTTTAGTTAAACATGTTTATGATTCATTGTAAAAGACATAAACATAAAGTCTTTTAAGACTTATAATAAAGTAAGACGTTAACTTGTTATGTTTTTTTAATTAAGACATATACAAGAAGTCATTGAGATGATCAATGATTTATAACGTATAATGGGATTATAACAGTTTATGTTTTCTTGATGAGACATGGATATGAAGTGACTTGGTTAAAAAGTACTTGTGTTATAAAGCATGCAATTGGCTTGGAAAGTCTATTATACCATTAAGTTGACTTAGTTGGTAAATAGGTAAGCCAAAAAGGAATATGTTTATCTTATATATTGTTAGATTGTCTTACAATATTAAATTCTAATGAATACCACAAGTTGATGGTATGTTCAGTTAGGAGGATCAAACTTTATTTGATTTGTTTGATGAAAGATAACCATAACTTCTTTCTTAAAAAGTAACAAGGTTAGAAAATTGAGTATGGATTAAATATACTCAATATGACTCCAACCTAGAAGATTGATAAAATACCATTTCATTATGGAATGTGATGAATCACATTAAGTTTTAAAATTGAAGATTCTGAATTTGTTAAACTACTTATGAATAGGTTATTAACAAAGTATAGTCAGGAATTATCAATCTGTATTTGTAATGTCCCAAAAGAGAACAATGTAGTTTTGCTCTAACTGCTAAGTATATATATTACAAAAAGCAAGTGGGAGTTTTTGTTTTGAAAGATAAAATTACAAGATACATAATCTTCTAGAACACACTAGTAAATATCATGATGAGGTTAGACATGTAAATGATAGACCTCAAGATGATGGAATTTTCATTCATAGATCTGCAAGGATATCTCAGATATTTGACTTATATGCTGAGAAATATGAGTTATAGGATTATAGTAAACCTGATAATCATTATGATGGATTACCGAATATTGAATTGGGTAAATTACTCATACTATGAATGTTAAAGATGCTGTCCATAAAGATAATCAATTTTGGAAATTTGGTTTATCTTAATAGTTAGACTAGAGAATGGAAATGAGTTTCTTCAAAGAGATGAAAAACCCTAGGGGTTTGAATTTCTATGTAGAAATCATATGGACAATATTGTACACATATGTAATGCATGTTTTATGACAAGATTATTAATCATATTTAAGCAATTAATTGTGATTGAACATTCTTTTCTAGATACATTAAATATATAAAGATGATAATTGTCATATTTGTTTTCATTAATATGAAATATGACAATGGAATATCAAAATTCTTTCTTGAATAAATTACTTGAGCGAGGACGGTAAGTAATTGAAAGGTTTTTTGAATTCATATAATCTTTGGTAGTGTACGAAGTGCAATAATTCATGAATGAATAAATGCATGCATCTATGAAATTATTCTTATGATTAATTATTAAAATCCGAGTTTTGATTTATAATTGAAATAAGATAAATTTTAAGTATTCCTGAAAGCTAGTGGGAGTATTATGTTAAGGTTTTAAATCTTATATGTTTAACATATAGGAAGTAGCATTCCTTATAAGCTAAATGTTAAGTCTTAGATTGGAATGAAACTTCACTTGTAAGATTCAAGAATTAAAACATATAACCTTGGAATATATGTTTATTATTAATAAACGTGTGCAGTAAAATAAATGATTCTAATAAAACATGATATATCATTTGGAAAATTGATAAATATCTTTTGACAAGATAGAACGTGAATGAATTCTAAGGTTGACCTGTAGATTCATCATGTACATCATGTTGTGTATTAAAATTGTTGTATCATTCTTGAATAATAAGTGATTTGACAACATTGATATCTAAATAAAAGTTATTAGATAACTTGCGTAATGAATATTGTAATAGAATTACATCCTCAACCTGGAATTGCTCCTAGATTCTATGGATGAACAATATGTCAAATGTTGAGCAAATTGTCATCAGCTTTAAACTTGAAAGTTAGGAAAGCATCAAACATTACACAATAAGATATTAAAGTTTACGGAGTTTTAATGAGCATATTGTTGTTTGCATACAATGATGTTGGTTTAATTGAGATGACACTCAATACTAGTCATGGTAGGATTTCATCCTTGTTAATGGCCATGTGAACTAGTTGTGCTACTAAGAGCATAGTTGCATTATACATTAAAAGAATAAGAATACTTTAAACTTTAAAATGTTTGAAAGTTTAAATTGTCATAAATTGGTGATAGAGGATGTCACACATTTTATGAATTATTATGTGGATTGTTGAATGCACACATATAAGGACTTCACTAATTGAATTATTGAAATAAGTATTCTCAAAATTACGATAGATCAAGTTGGTTGATTTATGTCTTGTCAACAAGTATGATTGTCATTACTTGAGGCATAATTCATCAACTGGAATTTTCATGCATTGATCTATTTGGTATTTGGATAAGGGATGTTAAACAATTGTTATAATAAATCAAATACTTGGTATGTTTGATTTTATAATATATTGTATCCTATATTTGCATGTTTAATCCGTGAGTAAATTTATTTATTCTAAATCGTCCGTTGTCAATTAATGATATGGGAGTATCATTAAACTAAGACAAATCTGAGAGATATGGTAGAATATACTTGAAAGTATATTGATGAGAATGCATACCAATTTCAGATGATATTCAATGGATTGAATATAGGACTTATCCCAATTACATAATTTACTTTGTGGATATTGTTATAAGTAAATTATGAATAGTTATCCTCAGACTTGAGATACCAGATAAGTGTCATGAATGTAGTGCACTTCTGTGGAGCAACTTAACGCTATACGTAACTGGTAGTCATAAGGGTTGTTTCCTGAAGTGTTGCAAAGTTCATGGGTTATTCTTGTAGTCAAAATAGAATTTGTTCCTTCAAATTTATTTTGGAGTTTAATACTGCTGGGCCCCTCGTAGGGTTGACAAGATGTTTGCGTGGCCACGCCCAAAGTTCTCCCCTGAATATGTTCAGAAGATTTGGTAATCTTGCTCAATCACTAACAACGAAAAACAGAATGGTTGAATAAAGAATGACTTAATTCCATATCTTTATTTAACATGGTATTAGAAACAAAAGGATAATAATAATGAGAAATTATTAAAATGTTTTCCAGGAGCCTTGCTCGAGTTGTACTAGAGGCATCGAAGTATTGCTAGACGCTAACCGAATGTGATCACTATATTAAGATATATCCAAGTGGGAGCTGTTGGTTTTATGGATATAAATTAGTAGACGTGAGTTAGGATCGAACTCGAGACTATGGGATTGCACACTTTACGTATGAGAATTTAAAGTTAAATAATTAAATATAAAAGTTGTATTTATTTATTTATTAAATGAAATAACTAACGAACGTTAAGTAATTAATGTAATGGACTAACGGGCGTTAAAGGTATTTGGAAAAGGACTTAATTGCAAAGTTTGGGAAGGTTCTGGAATCCCTATGGGAAGCCTAAACCGATCGGCCAAGGAGAAAACATGGAAACAAAAACCAACTTGTTCACCAAGTTTAGTTGGGTATATATACAAGGCTAGGGGTCTTGTTTTTCCATCTCTTGTGCTCATTGCTAAACCCTAAAAATTGTTTTGTGTGTGTTTCTTCTCCAAACCGATCGTACAACCCCTTGGGTGTCGATCCAAACCTTTTCCACAAACCAAGTTATTTTATTTGATAAAACTAGCATTACTTTAATTCGGTTTAGTACGTGTGTACAAGAACATAGTAATAACACACTATTGTTATTATCTTGGATTGAATTACAAAACGGTAAGGGGTAATTCTTATAATCCTATAAACCCTAATTAGGGTTCATCCAATTGCTAGTTTGTGGATTTGATTCTTGTTCGGCTAGAATCAAGAAAAGGTACGCATATTCTTTTATGTTAATTAATTGTTCATTAATAAATCCTATACGCTTCCGCATGATTACTTTGATGTTTTGTGATTATTTATTTGAATGTCATGTTATATAATTCCAACACTTTTAAATTCATAGTTTTCCTTTAACCTCAGCTTCTAATATTTACTATTAAATGGAGTCATTTAGTAGATCAAACAAACTACTGTTTATGTGACAATTCGTATTTTCAGGTCATTCTCAAAACATTATTCATGCTTCATTATTTATCATTTATCGTGAACTAGGTTTACAAGCATCAAATTCACGTAACCGTAATGGTTTAGCTGTGAATTCATGATCATATCATCGAGGTCATTTCATATAGACTAAGTTTAGTCTACATTTCATTAACATCATTGTCATCATATTAGTTCATGCATGGTTTTGCATTTTACGTTAAACGTATAAATTTTCATATTAAATAAACGTTATCGCGTAACTAATTATTTTGAACAATTGATCCGTTACTTCCAAAAATTATCCTGATATATTTTTATACTCATATTAAGTTATAAAAATAATATTATGAGTTTACCCAGTGTTTTAAATTTATTTCGTATATAAATTGTTATATTTATATAATTACGACGGTTTTCTTAAATTCGACACGATTATTATTATTTCACTCAAATTTTGCAAGAAATGTATTTTTATAATTTTTATGACCTAAATATATTTTATCTTGACCCGTGAAAATTTATTTTTATCCAACGCTACCCTAAATATTCACAAGTGACTACAACTTACCACTTAACTTCAAATATCTTACAAGTTATTACACTTATACATTTAGAAAAAAAAAAAAAAAAAAAAACAATAAAAAGAGAATGACAAACCCCCTTGTCGACAAGGGGGGATGAGTCATGAATGATATTTGCAAATATCTCATTAGTATATGTTATTATACTAAACATTTCACACTTTCACTTCATTTCTTTTATTTCACAAATACGAAGATCAAATATTTCATCCTTTCTCTCTTGCAAAAATTCGGCAACCATAAAACCAAAGGAGGATCATCTCAAGTTTTCAAGACAAGATTTATTAAACTCTAGTATCATTTGTTGCATAGGTTTTGTAATACAAACCTCAAGTGATTAGGAAAAACCTTTTGTCCTTAAACCTCATCATATCACTAGTAAGCATTCATATTCATATTTTTATTTCATATTCATTTTTATGGTCATATCATTTTATTTGAGAAACATGCAAGTCTCATGATGTTTATACCATTTTTAAGGTTTTTAATGTTTTTAAGTGTTAAATATATATAATCCATCCTATAATTACTCCTTGTTATATATTAGTTTTGGTGATGTCTAGGAACCCATGACACCCTAAGAAGGTGTATGGTAGGATTAGAATAGCTTCGGAGTTGTTTTGAATGGGTTAGAATAGGTTTGGCGCGAGAAAAACTCATTTCGACACGTTTTGAAAAGGGTCTGTCCTTATTTTGAAATTCTGGAAAATCCGACAGTAGGTAAAAATTTTTGGCCTAGATATTTAGAAAATATACTTTAAAACGAAACCGTGGCCACTTGAACGGACTTACAACGAAGAAGTTATGAATTTTTCAATTTGGCGATGAAAAATTTAATTTTCTGGAATTTCAGCAAGTTACGTCAAATTTGTACGAGTCAAAAATGAAGCTTAGGCGTTATAAATTATTTCGACTTCTCAAAAATATATAAGTTACTTTGAAACAAAAAGGTTGGAGAACAAACAATTGGAGAACTAAAATCTTGGAGAACAAACATTTGGAGAACAAGTTTTGGAGAACAAACATTTGGAGAACAAGTTTTGGAGAACAAAGTTTTGGAGAACAAAGTTTGGAGAACAAAAATTTGGAGAACTAAAATGGAGTACATTTTCTTATAAAAATGATGTCTTCTAGTAAAAGTAAGTTCGCCAAGTATACTTATCAAAATGTCCGATCGTTTGTTTAGCGGAGTTGTAATGAATTAATTACGGTCGCTCAAACTTTGCCGAAAAACCATCCTTAAACTATATTTTGGACTAAAAGTACCATACTTAACCTCTAATTTTCTTTATGTACGAGACCTCTAGGACGAAAACTTAAATGCTAAAACTTTGAGATTATCATACGAGCTTCCCAAAACCGTTGAGTTAGTTTCCTAACGCTCGATGTGCACCATTTTACGACTAGCTTTTAGAGGCCGTTTTTGTCACTTTCATGGAAATAACAATGACATTATTTTATGACGAAAAGTTATATTTTCTTAATACATCACCAAATGATTATCGTCGGATATCATTTCAACGTAAATACATGTGAAGTAATTTAAAAATGGTCAAGACGTTAAAAGATTATATTTTCGACGAGAAGTATTGTTTTCAAAAATTCATAAGTGGTATAAATATCATCCGAATTGCATGCATAACATTACATCATGACTTATTACATATCATATCATTCATAATAGGTCAGTTTCGAGATTCACGCTACATTTCAGTGTATCCACTTTTGCCATTACATCATCATTATCATTGCAACAGGTGAGTTTTCATAGCCCCGATTTATTCAAGTTTTTACTTATTTCAAACCTACGGGGGAGAATACATTGCACATCATTTTTATTACGATACCAAGTATATTCAAATTCATTACATTGCTTAAGTTACCTCATTGCCAGTTAAATGTCCCCATTTCATAATCATGAACCGTTAATTTCATAGAAGCGAGGGTGAGTGGATAGATCTATCGAGGGTGACACCTCCATCCAGGTTGGCGGATTCCAACCGGACGGATGCATTTCACTTCATTATCATTATTGAGTTGTTTGGCAAAACACTCTGTTGGGGCGAACATCAGTCAAGCTTCGGTGTCATGTGCTTAAGCAATTGTATCATTTTGTGGCGACATTGTCATACATAATTTATACTTGTGGTAGTCGTATTAAACATTTACATAAACTCTATGAACTCACTCAACCATTGTGTTGACACTTTTAGCAATGTATTTTCAGGTAACTAAGGCATTCACTTCATGGCATGCATGTGGACATAGCATAGAGTCGCGGTGACGACGCGTCTCACATGGGATTTATACACTTTAAAAACATCGTTTGACTTGTACTAAACTTACTTTCCGCACATAGTAACTTTCATTTGGGACCTATACTTTGTAACTCTGATTATTTTATTAAATCAAACGATGTATTTTCCAAACGACACTTTAGGTCGTTCAATATAACTGTGATTGTGATGCTATGACAGTCAATCCCCAGGAATTCCATTCCGCTGCAAAACAGGTAATTTGGGGGTGTGACAGATTGGCATCAGAGCTTCAGTTATAGAGAACTAGGTTGCATCATTGACCCTAGACTATAACTACATCATCATAGCATCTCATCATTTCATCATAAGTTCATGTTCACTTTACATGCGGTTTATACGTACATTTTTTCGAGTTATTTACTTTCACTTCAAAACGATTGTCACATGGATGCCTTTAATTACCCATTCCATTATCATTTCCTCATACTTTAATGTGGAGAATGCCTTGTCATTCCCTATCACAATTATAATATCAGCTGATTCATCACCGATAACGTCGAATGCCGAGATAAAACCTTTAAGTAGAGCGAAGGCACTCTCACTCATTTGTTTCACCACTAACATGTCGAGTTGCACGCTATTCACACATTAAGTCACTAAACCATCATACATTTGAAGCACTTACAACATCTCATAATCCATCTTTTAGGAAGCCGTCGATTATTTTGAAAAATAACCTCAAACTTATCACCTCATATCATATCTCTTTGGAGCGTTTATTATTAACATCGGACTTTGCTACGTCTCACTTTTCCTCATATTTTGAAGAGTTATGGCGCCGAAGAAAGCTGCACCAGAAATGACACCAGCTGCTATCCAAAAGTACGTAGAGGATAGTATATCCGAGGCACTAAGGAAAGAACGAGCAATGGTAACTGCTACTGCCGAGGCCGCAACTGCTGCTGAAACTGCTAGACTTGCTTACATCAAAAGGTTTCAAGAGTTGGCTGTTCTTTGTCCAGCTATGGTTTCGGACAAAGAGAAACTATTGGAAAATTTCATTGGAGGACTTCCACAAAGTATCCAAGGAGATGTAACTTCTTTCGATCCACAAGCAATTGAAGAATCTTCCCGGATGACTCAAATACTCATGGCTCAAGTTGTGAAGAGGGAAAACATTATCGACAATAACAACAACAACAACGACGATAACCAAACCAACAACAACAAAAGGAAATGGGAAAACGACCAGGGAAGTTATAGTAATGACAATCAAAACCGTAACACTAACCATCACCAACAACTGAATAGAAGACAAGAAGTCGCCAGGGTCTATGTTGCTGTACCAACAAAGGAAAGAGCTTATACTGGAAACTTACCACGATGCCACCAATGCATGCTACATCATGATGGTCCATGTGGTATATGTTTTAGCTGTCACAAAGTGGGACACCTTACCAAGGACTGCAAAGGAAAAGGATATATTGGAACTCGACCACTATGTAATCGATGTAAGTTTCATCACTCAGGTCTTTGTCCTGCCAAGTGCCACAAATGCCAAAAGTCGGGACACCTAGCCAGGGATTGTAGAGGTAAAGCTATAATTACATGTTTCGGATGTGGGGAGCAAGGACACTATCGGAACCAATGTCCCCAAAACGAAGGTCAACAAGTTGAAGGAGCTCATGGGAATGCATACATGTTAGAAGGAGGTGAAGCTCAACAGGATTTCAACAACGCAGAAGACTGAAGAAGTTCGGAAACTAGCAGTCTTATTTTTCTTTATGTACTATGTCGTACTAAGTTTATGTCTCCCATCGTATCCGAATCTTTATAACTTAAGATGTATTACTTTTTGATAAACCACTCATTGTAAAATATTCTCATCTATCGTACTTTATTTTCTTTTCGATTTGTTATCACTTACGAGAATTTTACTTCCTTTCTCTTTAACGACCATTTTAACGACACGGTTTAAATCATTGTAAACATTGAGAGTTATAACAACTAAACCGAACGTCACATTATCGTTCCTTAAGTATACATAGCCTAGCTAACTATGTCTAATTCTGGAGGGATCATGTTATGTTGGGAGCAGTTATTTATAAATCTTAGTGCAAGCAAAATTATCACATATTCCAAAGTCAAAGTGTTACTCGTGGGAGATTCATCCAATATTTTTTTTACTATGATGTTTTATACACTCTCAATCATCGATAACCGTAACGACACCTCTTCATGTCTTCTCTCCTCGATATTAATCACAAACTCAAAAATTCGATAGACTAACACGAACTGAATTCAGGGACTGAATTCCTTTTTGGTTGGGCGAATGTGACAATTCGTATTTTCAGGTCATTCTCAAAACATTATTCATGCTTCATTATTTATCATTTATCATGAACTAGGTTTACAAGCATCAAATTCACGTAACCGTAATGGTTTAGCTGTGAATTCATGATCATATCATCGAGGTCATTTCATATAGACTAAGTTTAGTCTACATTTCATTAACATCATTGTCATCATATTAGTTCATGCATGGTTTTGCATTTTACGTTAAACGTATAAATTTTCATATTAAATAAACGTTATCGCGTAACTAATTATTTTGAACAATTGATCCGTTACTTCCAAAAATTATCCTGATATATTTTTATACTCATATTAAGTTATAAAAATAATATTATGAGTTTACCCAGTGTTTTAAAGTTATTTCGTATATAAATTGTTATATTTATATAATTACGACGGTTTTCTTAAATTCGACACGATTATTATTATTTCACTCAAATTTTGCAAGAAATGTATTTTTATAATTTTTATGACCTAAATATATTTTATCTTGACCCGTGAAAATTTATTTTTATCCAACGCTACCCTAAATATTCACAAGTGACTACAACTTACCACTTAACTTCAAATATCTTACAAGTTATTACACTTATACATTTAGAAAAAAAAAAAAAAAAAAAAACAATAAAAAGAGAATGACAAACCCCCCTTGTCGACAAGGGGTGATGAGTCATGAATGATATTTGCAAATATCTCATTAGTATATGTTATTATACTAAACATTTCACACTTTCACTTCATTTCTTTTATTTCACAAATACAAAGATCAAATATTTCATCCTTTCTCTCTTGCAAAAATTCGGCAACCATAAAACCAAAGGAGGATCATCTCAAGTTTTCAAGACAAGATTTATTAAACTCTAGTATCATTTGTTGCATAGGTTTTGTAATACAAACCTCAAGTGATTAGGAAAAACCTTTTGTCCTTAAACCTCATCATATCACTAGTAACCATTCATATTCATATTTTTATTTCATATTCATTTTTATGGTCATATCATTTTATTTGAGAAACATGCAAGTCTCATGATGTTTATACCATTTTTAAGGTTTTTAATGTTTTTAAGTGTTAAATATATATAATCCATCCTATAATTACTCCTTGTTATATATTAGTTTTGGTGATGTCTAGAAACCCATGACACCCTAAGAAGGTGTATGGTAGGATTAGAATAGCTTCGGAGTTGTTTTGAATGGGTTAGAATAGGTTTGGCGCGAGAAAAACTCATTTCGACACGTTTTGAAATGGGTCTGTCCTTATTTTGAAATTCTGGAAAATCCAACAGTAGGTAAAAATTTTTGGCCTAGATATTTAGAAAATATACTTTAAAACGAAACCGTGGCCGCTTGAACGGATTAAAACGGACTTATAACGAAGAAGTTATGAATTTTTCAATTTGGCGATGAAAAATATAATTTTCTGGAATTTCAGCAAGTTACGTCAAATTTGTACGAGTCAAAAATGAAGCTTAGGCGTTATAAATTATTTCGACTTCTCAAAAATATATAAGTTACTTTGAAACAAAAAGGTTGGAGAACAAACAATTGGAGAACTAAAATCTTGGAGAACAAGTTTTGGAGAACAAACATTTGGAGAACAAGTTTTGGAGAACAAAGTTTTGGAGAACTAAAATGGAGTACATTTTCTTATAAAAATGATGTCTTCTAGTAAAAGTAAGTTCGCCAAGTATACTTATCAAAATTTCCGATCGTTTGTTTAGCGGAGTTGTAATGAATTAATTACGGTCGCTCAAACTTTGCCGAAAAACCATCCTTAAACTATATTTTGGACTAAAAGTACCATACTTAACCTCTAATTTTCTTTATGTACGAGACCTCTAGGACGAAAACTTAAATGCTAAAACTTTGAGATTATCATACGAGCTTCCCAAAACCGTTGAGTTTGTTTCCTAACGCTCGATGTGCACCATTTTACGACTAGCTTTTAGAGGCCGTTTTTGTCACTTTCATGGAAATATCAATGACATTATTTTACGACGAAAAGTTATATTTTCTTAATACATCACCAAATGATTATCGTCGGATATCATTTCAACGTAAATACATGTGAAGTAATTTAAAAATGGTCAAGACGTTAAAAGATTATATTTTCGACGAGAAGTATTGTTTTCAAAAATTCATAAGTGGTATAAATATCATCCGAATTGCATGCATAACATTACATCATGACTTATTACATATCATATCATTCATAATAGGTCAGTTTTGAGATTCACGCTACATTTCAGTGTATCCACTTTTGCCATTACATCATCATTATCATTGCAACAGGTGAGTTTTCATAGCCCCGATTTATTCAAGTTTTTACTTATTTCAAACCTACGGGGGAGAATACATTGCACATCATTTTTATTACGATACCAAGTATATTCAAATTCATTACATTGCTTAAGTTACCTCATTGCCAGTTAAATGTCCCCATTTCATAATCATGAACCGTTAATTTCATAGAAGCGAGGGTGAGTGGATAGATCTATCGAGGGTGACACCTCCATCCGGGTTGGCGGATTCCAACCGGACGGATGCATTTCACTTCATTATCATTATTGAGTTGTTTGGCAAAACACTCTGTTGGGGCGAACATCAGTCAAGCTTCGGTGTCATGTGCTTAAGCAATTGTATCATTTTGTGGCGACATTGTCATACATAATTTATACTTGTGGTAGTCGTATTAAACATTTACATAAACTCTATGAACTCACTCAACCATTGTGTTGACACTTTTAGCAATGTATTTTCAGGTAACTAAGGCATTCACTTCATGGCATGCATGTGGACATAGCATAGAGTCGCGGTGACGACGCGTCTCACATGGGATTTATACACTTTAAAAACATCGTTTGACTTGTACTAAACTTACTTTCCGCACATAGTAACTTTCATTTGGGACCTATACTTTGTAACTCTGATTATTTTGTTAAATCAAACGATGTATTTTCCAAACGACACTTTAGGTCGTTCATTATAACTGTGATTGTGATGCTATGACAGTCAATCCCCAGGAATTCCATTCCGCTGCAAAACAGGTAATTTGAGGGTGTGACAGTTTAAAAAGTGCAAATTAAACGATACATATGCAGAAAGCCATGTAGTGACAGATCACAGCAGTTGATCAAAAGTCATGTAGTTGCTGAACAACATAAGATAGAAAAATCAAACCTGAAATAGACATGCATAATCACACATAAGCAAAAGATGAAATGAACACATGGCAATCACATTGGCCGACCCCTTTCCCTAAATCCGAGAGCTTAGTGACAGCCTTTGACACAAATGTGTATAGTAAGACCTTTCCAGACAATTCAATTACCATAAACGAATCCTCTTCTCGTTCTCCAAAAAAGATACTCCAAATGTTATAACAACGCCAGTCCTTGGGCATCCTCCATGTTCGCCTCAGCATGTTATCAAGAGTAACAGAGTACATAATCCACCATGCAGAATACCCATTTTTCATCTCATAAATATTTAACTTTCGAGAACGATAATGATCCTTACAAAGAAGAAGCAAGCTACCATAAGACCCGAACAACTTGCGATCATCATGCACCTCCCCTTCCACAGTTAGAGGGCTTTGTATGTTTTGTTAAAACTAGACGATCCACAGTTTCTAACTTGAAATGAAAAGGATCATTACGATTATTCAACCAATGAATCGCACCATCCCAATATATCCCATTCCAAAAACCTTCAAAACTTCTAGACGGAAATCGATCATCCCACACACTCCAAACACCAATTTCCGAAGAATAAGTTTGTATCTTAATGTAACAACCGTATACATCAGGACAAGCAACATCTTTTACGTGTCCAACATGCACGACTTTGTAATGAGGTGATTTAGTAGGAACCTTGGATATTTTTTGCCACTAACCCAAGTTTTAGACTTGACATCTCACGGGATTTCCCCTCTTGGTCGGGCATGGGAGGACCTAAACCAAACGATCACACACATGTTGGTCCCAAAGTGAGTCGAAATGAAATTGCAATAAGTAAACTTGAATAACTATAAATCGTATAACGTTGTAATGTTACATGTTGCGTCTATATATACTAAACGAAGGGACATGTTCCCAACCATTGTACCGGTTCATGAGTAACCATTTCTAACCAACTAACATAACCGTTTGGCGGTTATTTAACTAACTATAACTACCATTAACCGCTTGGCGGTTGTAAACTTTGTATCGAGCAAGTTGGGTCCTTGTCGTTTGAAGCAATGTCGAGATTAGCATCTACATTCTCCTCCTTAATCTTGATCGTTGCTTCGTCCTAAGTCTTGAACTCCGAGCATTTGTCGCATAGTCACGAACTTGAGTCTTGGTAAAGCTTTTGTTAGGATATCTGCTCTTTGTAGTTCTCCGTTTACGTGTTCCACTTTAATATGACCATTCTCTACGCATTTATGAATGAAATGATAGCGAATGTCTATGTGCTTGCTCCTTCCATGAAAAATTGGGTTCTTTACGAGTGCTATAGCTGATATGTTGTTAACTCTAAGTGTTATCTTTGTTTCTTCCAATCCAGTTAATTCACTGAGTAAACGTTTTAACCATAAGGCTTGGCATGCTGCTGCAGTAGCCGCCATGAATTTTGATTCACATGATGAGAGTGCTATTGTCGGTTGCTTCTGAGTAAACCAGGAATAGGTGACTCTCCAAAGTAAAATACTATTCCAGTAGTTCCTTTTCCTTGATCGGTATTGATTCCATAACTACTGTCACTGTATCCTGTAATCTTGCAGCCGCCTTCTTTCTTGTATATTATGCCATGCTCCTATGTTCCTTTGATGTATCAGATTACTTGTTTCACTGCCTTTAGGTGATGATCCTTCGTGTCTTGCATAAATCTGCTGAGTAGTCCGACTGAGTAACTAAGATCTGGTCTTGTATGTAGTAAGTATCTGAGACTTCCAATTAAGCTCCGGTAATAAGTTGCGTCAACTGGGTTTCCATCTTCCGCCTTGACCAACTTAGTGCCGGGATCCATTGGTGTCTTCGTGTCATTACTGTCCGTCATGCTTGTTTCTTTTAAGATCTTGTTAATGTATCTTGTTTGCTTGATTGTAATCTCTCCTCCTGTCTGTGTAACTTCTATCCTAAGGTAATATGCTAGAAACCCTAAGTCGCTCATTTCAAATTTATCTTCCATCTGGGATTTGAACAAGTCTATTTCCTTCTTTGGAGTGCCTGTGATTATTAAATCATCTACATAAACTCCAACTATAAGTGTAGAATTCTTGCTTCTCTTTGTGTAAACTGCTTGTTCGAGATTACATTTCTTAAAGTCTAATGACTTCAAGGTTTGATCAAGCTTCATGTTCCAAGCTCTAGGTGCTTGTCTTAAGCCATACAATGCTTTAGTTAGCTTGTAGACTTTTCCTAGGTTTCCTTGTTGAATGAAACCTTCAGGTTGTGTAACATAGACTTCTTCCTTCAATTCTCCATGTAAAAATGCTGATTTTACATCTAAGTGGTATACTTGTCATCCATGATATGCTGCTAGTGCTAATATCAATCGAACTGTCTCTATCCTAGCAACTGGTGCAAACACCTCATCGAAGTCTATTCCTTGTTCTTGTACATAACCTTTTGCTACTAATCTTGCTTTATACTTTATGATCCTTCCTTGTGCATCTCTCTTGGTTTTATAAACCCATTTGAGTTCTATCGCCTTCTGATTTTCAGGCAATGTGGTAAGAGTCCATGTGTTATTTTTTTTGATTGAATCTAATTCAATTTCCATGGTGTAAAACCCCCCTAAAATCGTAAATGTGTTTAATGACCATAATACCCTCATTGTAAAGCATTCGTAATATGAAAGAAGCTCGTAAACACGTTACATGTTTATCTCACAAATAATTATGCAAGACAAGAGAGAATTAAACTTTCATTTAACTTACAATATTATATATAACACATTTAAAACATTACATGGACTTCACTTTATATTTATACTAGATGATTAAATAAATGTAACAAAAAGAAAATGTCAAGTAAATAAAACATTGATTTGGTCTTTGTTCCTTCCCCTTTGCTCGGCCTAAAACCCACGATTTATACTCCATATCCTTGCCATATTTACCTCAAACTTATCCCCTTATATCTCCTTTGATGTGAACATTTTAACCACAAATAAACCCTAGCCTCCCTATTGAAAAGTCACGGAAAAAATCACTCTTCCACCTTTAGCTTTCTGTCGACAAAGAAGCTCCAAGAGAGGGGTTGTACTAGGGCTGGAAAACGTGTAATTGGTTCAAGTATTGCTTGGTTTTTAGTTGTGGGTTACTGCTGCTGTTTTCGTGGTTTAGGGGACTCAAGAAAAAGGTTGTCGCTTGGCCTAAATCATTGTTTCTCCTTCCTTGTTCCTCGTCTAGGAGGTAACCTTCATAGTCTTGTTTTTACCTTTTGTTTCTGATTTTGGACAAGACTTAGGCCTGCCCTACGCATGCCTCTATTGCACATAAACATGTCATATTGTATACTTAACCTAACCATAAAAAGGAGACCTAAGAATATGTCACATGAAAGTAATCTTTGTATATGCCAATTAATAGACCTTATACATATCTTTTGTGTATTGAATTCTGGTCATGGGGCAAAACACCATACGCATGTTTTCTTTTCATTCTTATCACATGGTACGTCAGATGTTAAAGGGGCCTAGGCACACCTAATATGTTGCTACATAAAATAATGAATCACACAGTATATAGGACGAGATAAATGTAATAAAACTGGTCCATAGAATCTGTTGTAAAACACCATGCGCATGTCCTTTTTAAACCCTATATATTGTGTCACTTAATGTGTTAAGCCGAGCCATGAAAGCCTAGTACATTGTCTACATAAAATCATGTATAACTCTTACATATGTACTGGTTATGTTTTAGTCTTGGTCGTGGGTACTTGTCACCCTACGCGCGCCTTTTTGAACCTTAAACCATGTCTCAATCAATGATAAAACAAATTTATAAAGTACCTAATATTAAGGGGCATAAGATCATGAACCTAAGTCATATGTGTCGATTTAAATGTAATAAAACTAGTTCATAAATCTTCTTGGTGAAAACCTTCTCGACATGCTTTTCTTCCTTGTTTTATCATGCTTAGATCATGCGTATATATCTAGTGTTATTATGTCAAATGGAACTTGGTCTAGGTTTTAGCTTGGTTATGGTAATGACTCGTATAAATCTGATTTTGGGAGGGTTATAGCTCGATATTAAAAGGGTTACACAAGGGATGATAAATACTTGTCTTTAAACGCGTCATAAATGGCTAAGCTTACTAAATACGAAAAGTTACTAATTATGGAAACCTGCCTAAAATAGAAAGTTGCTTAAAATGGAAGGATTACTAAAAGTGGAAACCTGTTAAAAATGGAAAGCCGTCTAAAATGAGTAATCTGATTCTTAATAAGCGTTATCGAATTCATATAGGTTCGGGACGGCGGGATTGATTCATCGTGTGACCGTACTTTCTATTTTTGCTTGCTTTGATTGAGGTACAGATATTCTATCCCTTTTCAGTAGGGATTTCTCATAACTTTCTGATCCTTTGACTTTGTTCGCTTACGATATTTCATTGCTATGATTTCCTTTGCTATTGACCCTCTGATATTGAACCATTGCTATTGACCCCTCTGTTATTGGACCTCTGTTACTGAACCTCTGTTATTGAACCTCTGTTACTGAACCTTTGATATTGGACTTTGATATTGACTGTTGCTATGAACCTTTGAATTGTGAGCTACTGATATTGAACCTTTGATTATGATGACTGACATATTACTACACTGTGGACCTTTGTTTGACCCTTTAGATTGATACCCGAGCCAAATACTGTTAACTAGTCATGGAGGTACCATGACCGTGTCATTGATGCACCAATGGCATGACTCCAGTGTGTACGAGTGATGTTACACACCGTCCCTTTCTGTTATCTGATTATGAGCTCGATATATATTGTATGGCCACTATTTGTCTGCAGGGGCGTATGGATGCATCCTAGATCTGTACTGTAATGTTACTGATATATATATTGTTCTGGTGATGTGGTGCGTGTGTGCAATACACCCCCTCACAGTCTGGGAGCTAGCTACTCCACTGGTTACTGAGGTCTCCCCTCCTATTGTCTGGTATTCCGAGGTCACCCCTCCGAATACGATGGTTACTATTGATTACTGGGCTGCTATTGCCACTACTGATATTATTGTACTGTACTGTTGGCTCGGGATAGATTTCTGACAACCCTTACACTGTTGATATACTTATATTGTACCATCTATTTACCCCAACGCACCATATTCTATATTGACTGCCCGTTACTCTGTACCCTTATGTGACTTATTCTTCTACCATTCCATTCACGTATCGGGTTATTATTATTATGGTTATTGAATTTGATTATGCTTTTACATGTTTTAGGTGACAATCGTTTGCCCTGCTACTATATGATTAATATGTGATTGTCTGATTCATTTATTGACATGCTAATAACTGACAAACGGTTTGCCATACTGTTATGTGACTCTTTGATTCGTCTGGTCCATGTTAGTGTATAAATGATTGTTTTGATGGCTTATCATGTAAACTCTGTTTTGTTAACCTCGTGGTCTATGAATATCTGTTAGTACCTTTTCCCGCTTATTGTTGATCTGCCATATGTACATTGCTGTTTATGTTACTGTATGATTGGATAAATGGTTCGACTTATGTGGTTTGGCTTGTTAACTTGTCAATTTGCTCTGCTATGTCCTTAAGTCATTCAATTGTAGTGTTCATGCTGAGTTCATGTTTGATACGTGTGGTTACCATGTCTGGCTACTGATAGTATTTCTGCTGTAGTGATACTTGTGATGTTATTAACTGTAGTTACTTGACTTGTATGATTGCCATGCTCACTTTCTAATTTAATTGATTCCGCTTGCGTTTAGTTTTCCATTTGGCTTAATTATATTCTGACTTCCTGAATTGATTGTATGTTATTCTTGTTGAGCGAATACGGCGTTTGCTATGTTTGATTTTGTTTTCGGTACCTGTATGTCGGTCTGCTTATATGTGATTATGTATATGTCGTGGATGCCTTACCCTGCTTCGTTCTCCTTGTTATATGTTCATTCCGGATATCGGTATAATTGTGTTCTGCAGGATCCTCATTGACTCATTGATTCCTTTCCGTTGCGACCTTGTTATCAGTTCCTTATTTCATTTCGCATTTCTGATTTTATGTAGCTTTCATTTTGTTATATCTGTTCACTGGGCTTTTTAAGCTCAGCCGCATTTCTTTTCCTGCAGCAGGTTTTAGGTTTGAAGATGGGCTTAGATGGGCTGAGAGTTGGATTATTTGAGTGGACCAACCCTAGTTACCTTATTATTTGGACTTATTTTGTCAGGCTATTGTTTTAAGATTTCAATTTATTTTAGTCATCTTGAATTTTGAAATTTTCTTGTAACCATTCATTTATACGACTTGGTACGTTATTTTCTAAGACTTCCGATTGTAAAATTTTATTTGTATGTTCTGATATGACACCAGAATGTGACACTTCTACCCTTGTCGGGTTGGGGTGTTACACATGGCCTCAATCCACTTTTCATTTTTTGATGCTTCCTTGTAATTACGGGGTTCTTCTTCTGTGAAGAATAAGCTTGGTGCTTCTACTTCACGTGCAATTTCGTAGATTTTCGCAATATTCTTTAAACCTTGTATTGGTCTATGATCATATCTCTGTTCTGAGCTTTCTAATGAGCTAATAGTAGCTCCTTCTTCATCTTCTGAGTTAGGGTTGTAAGTGTATGAGGGTGGTGTGATTGGTGAGGTTGGATCTGGTATAGGTTCTTGTTCATGATACGTGTTATCATTGTTTTCTGTGTTTACTGGTGTAGGATTATCATTGTTAACTCCGTCTATTATAAAACTAGTCCAAAACGTATCTTCTGTGCTTGTATCCTCTTCATTGTTATTCCAATCCCACGGTTTCGTTTCCATAAACTTTACATCCCTACTAACATGTTTTTTTCTTTCCTACTGGATCATATAGCCTACATGCTTTTGATCCTTCTTCAACTCCTAAGTAAATCATTGGAATGCTTCTATCATCCAGCTTCTTCAAGTGAGGTATCGTTATCTTAGCATAAGCTGTGCATCCGAATATTCTTAGGTATTCTAGATTTGGTTTTCTGTTGTAGAGGGCTTCATATGGTGTTTTATCTTCCAGGGCTTTCGTAGGTACCCTGTTGAGTATGTAAATGGCGTGCCTGACTGCTTCCGCCCAAAAAGTTAAGGGTAACTTCATTGCTTTCATCATACTCCTAGTAGTTGATAACACTGTCATATTTCTCCTCTCCACTACACCTATCTGCTGCGGTAAGTATGGTGCTGTCAATTGTCTTTCTATTCCATTTTCCTTACAGTATTTGGTGAATTCATGTGATGTAAATTCACCTCCTCTATCCGTTCTTAGCAGCCTACATGCTTTTGATCCTTCTTCAACTCCTAAGTAAATCATCGGAATGCTTCTATCATCCAGCTTCTTCAAGTGAGGTATTGTTATCTTAGCATAAGCTGTGCATCCGAATATTCTTAGGTATTCTAGATTTGGTTTTCTGTTGTAGAGGGCTTTATATGGTGTTTTATCTTCCAGGGCTTTCATAGGTACCCTGTTGAGTATGTAAATGGCGTGCCTGACTGCTTCCGCCCAAAAGGTTAAGGGTAACTTCATTGCTTTCATCATACTCCTAGTAGTTGATAACACTGTCCTATTTCTCCTCTCTACTACACCATTCTGTTGCAGTGAGTATGGTGCTGTCAATTGTCTTTCTATTCCATTTTCCTTACAGTATTTGGTGAATTCGTGTGATGTAAATTCACCTCCTCTATCCGTTCTTAGCATCTTTATTTTCAACTTCAACTTTGATTCAATCTGCTGTCTAAATTCCTTGAATGTGCTGAATGCTTGATCTTTCGAAGTTAGAAAGTAAGCCCACATGAAACGTGTACAGTCATCTACTAATAAGAATATGAGCTTCTTTCCAGAGTGTGTTGCTGGACTTATGGGACCACAAAGATCTCCATATACTAAATCCAATGGGTTCTTTGATCGGAATTTAGCTTGATTTGGAAAGGGTGTTCTGATGTGTTTTCCTAGTAAACATGCATCACAGATTTGTCCTGCATGATTTATTCTCGGTATTCCATCCACTAGACCTTTTCTTGTCATCTTGTCTATCGCGTCAAAGTTCAGGTGACCTAATCTAGCATGCCATAACCATGCTTGGTCATCTACGTTTGCTAAGAGACATATAGGTACTACTATATGTAATCTAATACTGTAAAGTCGATTCTTAGATCGTTCTAATTTCATCAACAACTTCTTGTTCTTATCATACAAAGTCAGTAAGTTTCCATCCATGATGATCTTGCAACCTATTTCTGTAAGTTGTCCTAGACTAAGTATGTTGCTCTTGAGGTTTGGAATGTAATAAACGTCCGAAATCATCTTCTGTTGTAGGTTTCTACATCCTAATAGTATTGAACCTCTACCCTTTATCTCCACATATGATCCATCTCCAAAATGAATGCGTCCAGTGATGTTTTCGTCAATATCCTTAAAATGGCCTTTGGTGCCCGTCATATGGTTACTTGCACCATTATCTAAATACCATATGCTAGCATCTGTTGTAGCATATTTTCGGGGTTGTACTTGTTCTTCATTTAACAAGATTTCTTCAGTTTCGTGTGTTGCCATTAATAATGATGGTTCATCGTCTTCTAAGATAAGGTTTGATTGTTCTAGAGTTGTTGGTGTACTTCTACAATTTCTCTTGAAATGTCCAGGTTTCCCGCAATTGAAGCGTTTTAGCTTCTTTTTATCCCACTCAGCTTTGTTCTTATTGTGAGTTGAATTTTCTCCATTCGAGTTATCTCTATTTCCCTTATTTTTCCAATTTCTTCGTGAATAGTTTGATCTACCTCTATATTTGGTGAATCGTTTCTTATTTCTAGAGTGTTCGCCTTGTGCGAATAATAGGTTATCTTGGCTTTCTACTTGTTCTCCCTTTTGGAGTTTTATTCTCTCCTCGAATGCCTTAAGTCTTCCAGCGATCTCATCTAACGTAATGTCATCGAGATCATTTGTCTGTTCTATGGATGCTACTATTTGAATGAACCTATCTGGTGTGGAATCTAATAGTTTTCATACTAAAAGTGATTCATCCAAAGCTTTTCCTAATTCTTTAGCCTTCGTGGCGTAGCCGTTTAGTTTGGCTGTAATTGCATCCACCGTTTCATCTTCCTTCATCTGAAGGGTCTGAAATCCAATCATCAGTGATTGTCACCGTGCTTGTTGCACTTTCTCTTCTCCAACGTGTCTCTTTCTTAATGAATCCTATAATTCTTTTTCCGTTTTGCAACTTGCTACTTGTAAGATCACATCTTCGGTCAATGCTTGATATAGGAAGGTTGTCGTTGCCTTATCCTTCTTATCATCTACTTGTGTGTTATCCTTATGTTCTATTGCTTCCCATAAACCTTGTTCTTCTAGTATCACCTTAATTTGTATAGTCCAAACTGTGTAGTTTGTGGTTTTGAGTTTAGGGCATTGATACTGTGCCATTGGGGTTACGGGTTTTGGTGCAGTGTTACTGCTATTCGCATCGTCACCGGGCATTTTGATAGTGCTTATGATCTTCACTTTCTAATTCGTATAGGAATTCTAACTAAGTATGGTATTCTTAATACTACGGGAACATAAATAGTTATCCGGGAATCTAATAGTACGGGATCCACAATACCTTGGTCTCGGCTTTCTTCTTGGTAAAACAACAAAGGTTGTTGTTTTGCTGTTTTGATCTCAAGGCTTATTCGAACACAAGTATCCACAATACCTTTCGGTATTTTATTCAAAAACAAGCCGATTTGCTTGTTTTATTCTTTACCACTACGATGGTAGTATCCTCACAAGGAGAGCGTTATGCTTAAGTCCTTGTTGTCTTTGTTGCTTGCCCGCGTTCCACAAGACCCTTTCTTTCTTTGTTCACACCGTATATTTCACAACAAAATACCTCTCGGTATTTGTAGGTAGCAATTGATCAGATTGCTTCTTTTTGTTGTTGTCCTAGTATTGCTAGCGTCTACTCCAAAACAATCCTAGATTGTTTTCTAACCGGTATCTTCTTTATTCTCCAAGCAACTTCCTTTTTCTCTTCTTGTATATGTCGTGTATATACAAGGTATCCTTCTTGACGTCTTTCAATTTCTTCTTGTCACGTTGTAATTTTTGACAAGGTATCCTTCTTTTTCTTGTTGTCGTGTGCAAGGCACCAACAAGGTACTCGTTCTTTTTCTTTTTCTTCTGTTGCTGCGTACGAATGTCACAACAGGAATCAGGCACCACAAAATTTTGGTGTCCTCTCATTTGCAATTTCTACACAAGTACGGTCGTGCACTACTTTCCTTGCATCCTAGTTATCCAAACAACGTCCCTTGGTTTTGAACGTCACGTCTTCTTCTCCTGAAACAAATTTCAGCGTCTATCTTTCTTTCTGGTTCCTTTCTAGTCTCGTTGAGTTTTCTGGTTGTGATACTACTCGTTAACAATGTTCTGGTGTTTGAATGATGGTGTAACGAGCGTGTAAACAAGGCTCTTGATGCCAAATGTTGGTCCCAAAGCTAAATAACTATAAATCGTCTAACGTTGTAATGTTACATGTTGCGTCTATATATACAAAACGAAGGGACATTTTCCCAACCGTTGTACCGGTTCATGAGTAACCGTTTCTAACCAACTAACATAACCGTTTGGCGGTTATTTAACTAACTATAACTACCAATAACCGCGTGGCGGTTGTAAACTTTGTATCGAGCAAGTTTGGTCCTTTTCGTTTGAAGCAATGTCGAGATTAGCATCTACAACACACACAATGCTCGCATTCGACACTCTAACACTCAACATGCCATACTTGGGATATTTTTTGGTCTTG
Source organism: Chrysanthemum seticuspe (assembly GCA_019973895.1). Lineage (NCBI taxonomy): Eukaryota > Viridiplantae > Streptophyta > Magnoliopsida > Asterales > Asteraceae > Chrysanthemum > Chrysanthemum seticuspe. Next base: position 138,981,554 of record BPTQ01000009.1, read on the forward strand.
CATGCATGAAACATTGTGAAAAAAACTAATCACCTATGCTTAGAGCATTTTTCCTATATAACCCACCCTTTAACATCTTGATTTCATCACCACTTCCAAACTCAATTCACTATCACAAAATTCTCTCCTCCATTCACACAGTTGTCACGGTGAACGCAAGCAATGAAAGAAATCAAGGAAAAATTTTGGAGTAAAAATAGATTAAGGGTCAAGAAAAATCAGGTTAAGTGCTTAAAGGAAGTCATTGGGTTAAATTCATTGTTCGAAATTACCTCTCTCACCATCCCCACGAGTTGTAGGCTTTCTTGAATCAACATCTATACGTTTAGATCTCATTTTTGTTACAAATGCATATGAATATGTCACACGTTGCAAGTATTACTTGACCCATACATATGTTAGTATGTCATTCGAACATGTAATGCTTCTAGTTTGTTGTGACTTGTGTGGAAATTCCTAACTAAATCTTTGTTTACTTAAGTATTATCATGCCTCGCTAATTTCTAAAACGCATGCGCAAACAACCAAAAACTTCTTTGAACTAGCTTAAGCCTTTGTTTCACATAAAATGGCTAGATAACCAAACTTTTATTAAGTCATATATCCAAGTTTCTAAGCGTGTTATTAAGTATATGTCGCGTTTAAGCATAGAAACCAAACGACCCATAAATGAGCTCGTTAGCCCAACAAGCAAGCCCACAAGACGCTTTTGATATTAAGCAAATGAATAAGCTGTTAGATAAGCTAAAAATTAAGCTAAAGGAGTAAAAGAAATGAAATAAGAGTATTGTATAAAAACAAGTGTTTTGGACTAAGTTCGTAACGCGAGACAACCATTAAGGGTACAAACTGTCAATGTGCGAAACTATAGGGCAAGAAAACGGAAATGAGTACGTGCATGAGGGGTATAAAGCGTAACATCCAGACATTTTGTGTCATTACTAAAAATAAAAGGGTTAGGACTAAATTTGCAATTGGCATAAACCCTCGAGGGTAAAAAGTGTAAATGTTTTATTTTGGTTTAAAATATAATCTATTTATATTCGAGGGGCTGGAATTGTAAAATTTGTAAGTTTAGGATGAAATGAGAACATTATTAAGCCGAGGGTCAATATTGTAAAATGTTTTAGGAAGGGGTATAAAATGTAAATTTTGGAAACTGGAGGGTTAAAAGTGTAAATTTTGGAAATTATTTAGAAAACTTATATATTTCTATAAACTATACTAAAAACTTATAAGGGTTTCATAAAAAAAATATTTTTGACGTCTCAATATATATATATAGATACATATATATACGTAATATATTATTTCAATAACTAAATAAACTTATATATATATATTATATATATATATATATATATATATATATATATATATATATATATATATATATATAGGGAAGGGATCGGGTGGGTTTTAGGTTTTTAAGTAGGGATGGCGCGGAAATATCACAGTATCTTTTTTTTTTAAAATCTGAAAAAATTAAAAAAGTAAAGAGGATGATAAATTATTAAGAGTCGCTGAAAAAATTTTCAAAAAAAAAAATCGCTTTCATGATTAAAGGTATTGTGATATTAAGGTCGATTTTGACTTTTTTACAAAAGTCAAGATCTGATCTTAATATCACATAAAATTTTTTTTAAATACAAATTGTTAATATCACACTAACTTTTTTTTATATCAACAGTACTTTTTTGTTTTTTTTACTAATATTATTAATATCATCGTAACTTTTTTAATAAAAAAATGTTAATATCACGGTTACTTTTTACATCACAGAAACTTTTTGTCTTTTTTTAATATAATTGTTAATATCACCGTAACTATCATATGTTTTTTTAATAAAATTGTAAATATCATAGTAACTATCATATGTTTCTTAATATCACGGTTCATTATTTACATGTAAAATAGCTTAATATCACAGTTGGTTTTATAATATCACCATTTTCTAATATCACAGTTTCTTAATATCACAGTAGGACTCATAATATCGTTAATACCACGGTTAAGATCTATAATTGATGTTACCATAATCAATAAAACGGCTAAAAGCATTTAAATATTTTGATTTTTGGTTTTTATTTTTAGGATTTAGTTGAACAAATATATACTAAAAAGTAGTTAAAAGTTAAATGAAACGGGTGGAATACCTCGTACTTGTCGAGGTTCTTCAAGTATATAGTAAATGCATGATGTCTACCCATAAAGTGACCATTAATATGGTTAGTGAGTGATGATTGAGGCGAGTTTTCAATTGTTTTGTATTTGTTTTTGTAGGAGGAGTAGAGTTTGCTCGATTGACAGAATAAACTGTATATTAGGGATACAAAAATACCAAAACAGATACAATCTTTTTAATATATGTAACCTATATAAACTCTAAATTTATAACTAAAATGATACATGATTGGAAGAATGTTGGATAGTGAGTCTCAACAGGAGATGATCTGATTCATACGACGATAACGGTTGTAGTGTTGATGGGGCAGCGGCATAGGTGACAGCATAATCTGTTAAATCATCAGAAAACTCTAATATTGATAATATCATACACTTTTATAAACTAAGCCAACAATCTGTTGAAAATTCATATTCACCTTTTATAATACATTTTATAACATAAACGAAAAAAACATAATATCATTTAAATTACGCTTAAAAACTAAGTATGCTGCTAAAAGAGAATTTGAAGAAAAATGTGAGATAGGTACTTAACTCGTTACATCTTTTAGTCTGCAAGCATCACATATATATTTTCATGAACATTATATATTTTCACCATTTACGAAAAAAAAGAAAGAAAAAAGAACAAAAGAAGTAATTTAGTAGTTAAAGCAAATCGATACATATTATTGGCAATAATGGTTGAACTCTTTTTCTTTGATAAAACCTCGTTGAGAAGTATCTCCAATTCTAATCTTTATTATGCGCAAGCTGGACATATATATTTGCATGAACATGTGCCTTGTTACATATTGAATTTTTTAGTAACCCAAAGCATTTTGTAGTAACCCAAAGCAACCTGCTTTACAAACATATTATTTATCATGTATAAGCGATTCTTAAATCTTCAATGACTTTATATTGAATATTTATATTGAACCAATATCGCTAATCTTCAATGACTTTATATTGAATATTTATATTGAACCAATATCACTAAAGTGCTAGCTGCTACATGAACAATACACAAAATTTCTAACTTTTATAGAGTAATAATAGTACATTCATACCACATCACAGGTAGAACTAATACTACCTACAAAGTACAAATATATAGTACATCTTTCATGGCAAGAAAGATGCTAAACTGGCCATCCGTAGAAAAAATGAACGTAACACGAAAGACCACCCTAATCGTAAGCATTTAGGAGCCAAAGCAGGTGATCTCAAAACACTAGGGTTCATTCCAACCACCAAAACCTCACCATCTTTTCCTACAACCAACTATCTCGAAACTCTAGGAATCTGATTTACACGTGTTCCTCTTTAAATCCTTTATTCAATATATACAAATCTAACTGTATGATTAAAGTATTTATATGTGCGCAAAAAAGACATAGAAGTCCATATACCAAAGTAATATTAACGCTAACAATAAAATAAAAGACACGTGTATGGTTAATTTCATAGCAATTAACATACTTAATGAAATAGTGAAGTCCATATTGATAAAGTGCACAACATCTTCCATCATCTGTTAAGGTTTATCTGCACATCAGAACTAAACTAAATTACTGTATTAGAGGAGATGTCTATGAAAAGATAATATTAGGGTTTTGAGAAAAGGTAATCTTAACGAGTTTCTTAAATTATTTCATACTTATCTCATTAAGATGGTAAATTGTTGCATAGGTTTATAGATTTGGTGTTGCAAAATATAATTCAAAAATCATGTTGGTCTAATGGTTAAGATTCAGTTAATGTTACAAACCACTCAAGTTCAATCCTTCCCGATTTTATTTTTAATCGTCATAAATTCCGAATTTTAAAAAAATGACATGTATTGAATGATGACATGGCTTTATGACTTCAGGTGTGATGGTAACATGCAAAAATCAAAAAAGAATAGCAGTCTCAAGTCAAGCAATAGATAATTTACGAATATATTTCGACCATAGAAACTCACATTATACTGGTGCAAATCCTTGTCAGGCAGTTCACTAAAGAAATGATTGGCCTTAGCAATGCAGTGTTGTCCCGAGATACCTTTTCCTAGACGTAGAGGGAATCTCAGTGATTTGCTAGAAGCGGCGCAGCCTGAAACGCGGTCTCCTCAGCAGAGGGTTGTTTGAGCTGAGCCATTGCTTCCTGCACAGGCTGATTAGAAGATGAACCCGCAGATTACTCTGCATAAACAGGTTGCATGGTGACCCGAGGTTGTTGGGGAGCCTGTGTTGCTTCAACGTCATAAATAATATGTTTTGCTTGTAAACCGGTACCACTCTAGAGTGTGTACAATAAGCAATCCCAAACAGCCCCTATAAGTGTGTTCAATAAGCATTCCCAAACAACCACTACGAATCATGCACTTTTAGTAATATTTAGTTCCAGCCAACCAAAAAAATCATTAATAAGTATACAAGTCAATTTTGTCACCTCTAAATGAAATGTATTGTATCAATGTGTAAGCGTTTAGCTAAACAACTAAAACAAGTTATAGCTAATATCTAAGGAAAGTTGTAAACAATCATTTAAGCACTTGTAGCTATTGATATAAATCTATAACAAGCTCTTAGTTGCACGAACAATATCCTCAATCTGCAAAAGTCAAGAAAGAATTTAACGGCTAGATTAAGTATAACTTAGTGAATAGATATATCGACCAAAATACCATTTAAATAGAATTGAGTGACTTATAACGTGAAGATAAACAAACAATAAAACAAATAAGAAACATGGTGTATAAAGATCTGCCCCAACAATCCTCTCAATTGGTAATCTTTATCGACTAACTCCAAAAGAAAAATGCATGTTACTACATAAACTTTATCAATCAGTTCCATGACCAAACAAGTTCCAAACATGTATCTAATTAGCATCTAAAACATTCATAGCTATTATAACATCTAGAGACATGTTAGCACCAAAAATATTGAGTACATTTTATATACCCTAACCATAAACAAATACTTTTGAGCTTAATACTCAAAGAAGCATAATTTCATTACCTCAAGAAATTTTCATCTTATAAGCATCACTACTAAGCTACTTCTTAATTCGGTAATGGCAGTCTTATATTCTTCATAGCTAATTATATGATTGCGATACTCTTTATCTCAGTTTCACATAATCAATTTCTATGCGAACATCCTTGAAACAATGATTACCACAATAGAAATGACCGGTGCCTCTTTTCAACCACTTATATACCCCAAATCACATATGTATAGTTGTACTTCAATGAACGTGCACATCAGAAAATTTGCATTATCTGCCTATGTATTAGCTTGTTATTAGAGTTTGTATGAAATACAATAAATGAAAAGCAATAATGTTTTACAAAGTATGAAAACTAATGTTAAGAACTATTCTCTGAATTCTTCAACGTCAATAGAACACCATGTATTTTCAAAGCCTTGTCACATGATCAATTACAGTTAAAAATTAAAACCTTGGCTTATAAATGCATCTGACATAACCAGTTTGAAAGACTTACACATGGAAACCATTACATCTAGTTTTACTCTTTTATGATAAATTCAATTTGTTTGACTAATCGATTAAAATTACCTTCATTTTGTTAAAAAAGTTTGCATTAATTCTTCATCCAACCTTTAGTTAAATAACCCTACATTTAATAGACAAAGAGATATAAAATTAAAAAATAAGTAAAATTAATTATAAATTCGAAAATAATACATATAAAAGTACTTGGTGTTTGAGAAGAAGGGTAAGCTGATGTTTGTGTTCTCTAAGAAGAAGATGAGATGAGACGGTGAGGTGGAATGGCCAAAGCTGTTGAGATGAAGGCCAGCGTTAAATGGTAGATGAAGGTTACGGTTAGATTTGGTGGCTTGATGATGGCGATTGTGGTGGAGGGGGTTTAGTGGTTGGAGAAAATATGGAGAAGGTTTAGGACTTATTAGGGTTTGGTTGTGTTAAGAGGGAATGAAAATTTGAGATGGAAATTCAAGTTTTCAAGTCCCGCTATACATAATTGATAGACCGGTGTTAGATTAGAAAAAGCTCTTTTTTGGTAAAGCAAACAAAGACGTGTTTTTAAGTTAGTAACGGGTCTTGATAGTTCTTTTTACAGACCGGTCTTTACCATATAATCCGGTCTTGATATATTTTACCAATAGAGACAAGTTTAGAATATAGTAACCGGCCTTGATTTTATTTTTTTGGGTGGAGGAGTTAGTCGAGACTTGGTCTTTTGTAAAAGGGTCTCCATGTGGGGGTCTCTATTCCTATTAATGTAGTAGTGTCTAACGTCTGTGATACCAATAATTGGAGCAACATGTTTTTCTTGTAAACAATATGTGGAGCACTCTAACGTCTGTGTTGAAGAGGTATATCGAAGTAATTCTAAAAAAAACATAAAGGTATTAGATAGTCTATAAGTCCGCGACAAATCTTATGGCTATAAGTGATGATAATCATTCATCTGGTTTCATACTGATACTAAATTAACGGGTAGATTTGGTTTTAGACCCCTAACATGGTTTTCATATAGGGCTGATATTGATGCTCAAACAAATGAACATGTGGTGGTTGTAACTAACACGACTCTAAATGAGTGTCATTTACAACAACAATAGGTATCGTACTTATATTGTGTTGGTTTGTCCCGGTGCAAATCATTGGTGTCTTTAAAGACATCATAAGATCATCATTTACATCCATTGGTATCTATGGAAGCTCACTAAAATCAGAATTTGAACAATTCAAATTTTACTTGGAAAAATATGTTCGAGAAAAAAAAATGGTACAAACAAAATCTCATTAAACTCAGTATCTGATATCCTAAGAAATTCCCGTCAAACTTATCAAACTCAGTACTTCCTCTCCGTGATAACATCTATTAATACAGTGCATCAAATCCCAGAAAAATCTCTACCAATAACTTATTTCAAAAAGTCAAGAACATTAGCAACATCTATACCATTAGGTAGCTTTGGGAGTTTTGTCAAGTATTTCAATGATGATATCGCAGTGCGCACCTGAACATACATACACAGCTTCCTAAATAATATATATATATATATATATATATATATATATATATAATAGGAAATAAGAATTAAAACACCATGATATAAAATGAAAACACACTCGCCGCATGCAACGAAGTGAAGTTGTTAGTTGTAGTAGGAACATCAATAGAAATACTATTATACGCAATCATGTCTACTGTCATAAATGCGTCAGATTCAATTTTATGTCTTAACTGACAAGAAATAGGAGCAAACAATAGACTTGGCGTACATATATTATATCTTGGAATATTAGTCAGAAAATTACCAGGTTTAAGACCCTTTTCGAGCTAATCCCATAGTACTCGTACGTCCCTTTCAATAGAAAAAATCTTGGACCCTATTAAAGACAAAGTTTGTTTCAAGTATCATGCCATACTTTTCAAATGTTCAGGATTTTCATTTGTTCCAACAAAGATACCAAAAAAAGGCAAATGCAACTCTTCTAGGATGTCCACTTCTTTATTAGCCTATATATTGAACTCCTCGGCCTCAATATCTTTCTCATATACCACAAAATCAGAAAACTCGCCAGTGGATTCTTCTGATCTCTCATCCAAACCTTCATCCTCCACTACTTGATCGGCGACTGCATTAACTTCAGTATGGATTTCAGCTGACTCAACAACAACACTTTTGGCCTTATACATTTTCCTACTGCTTCTCGGGTTTTTTCCGTAAGACGAGACCCCATTGGATGTGTTTGTTGGGATAGGAGCACCAGCTTCTCAGGCCTGACCGACTCTGACCTTAGGTAATCAATCCTGCCTGAGAATACTTGCACGGGCAGCAGAGGTGGGTTCAACCTGCCCTGATATCGAGTCCCTTTAACTATGATATGGGGCCCGTTCAACAGAAAGTTTTCTCAAAAGCGCGTTCGGGTGGTGTATCGAAAGAATCGTCATTGTTATCTTTCTTTTCACACTTTACACAAGGAAATAAAGGTGTCCTTTTGGTGATATTTAATTTGATTTTCGGCTGCCATACAGATGATGGAAATGAACTTGTAATAGATGTTTGTAGAGGTCACAGAAAACATTTATAGATTAATGAAAGATAGGAAAAAATGAGATTAAGTGCTCTTTTGGCTTAAAACTCAAAGTAGCTAATGTCATTTAGTAGAACCGTACTTTAGGTGATGGTTCGTTTTGATAACTATACTGAACGACATCCTGACTTAGTAACTAATACTTCATGAGTCTATAGTTCTATATAATACGACATATGAGTATAAAAGACATGAGTAAAATTTAATAGGGGTGAGTTATCCACACCCTCCCATAGGGAGGGTTTGCAATGATTGAACGCATCACCAGATTGTACAGTGTGCATCGCGGGTTGTACGGTTTGACTAAACCCCTATGATGTGACAATATAGGGAGGGTTCCTATATCACATCCCAATTTAATAATATGGAGGAGACATACTTATGACATGTTGCAACTCATGTATGATACGTTTTTCTCCAATACTTGTACTCGTTACAATCGTGTCTATGGAATGGTCATTATGGGAACCTGCATCAGCACAATGGATACAACTAATAGTAATTAAATATGATAGGGAAGGCACATGCATTGTCTTGTCAAGTAACATCCATTAGAAATTATTGAAACTGAAACACAGTCAAATACACTTTCATTATTATTATATGGTGAAGTAATGTTACCTGTAGATTATTGAACTTTGCAGCATTACTTTCATCTTCAATCGTATAACTTTTTTCACTATCCAGCTCTCCACAGCTCTCTACAGAAGAACTACCAATGTACTGTAGTTGTTGAGTCTGGATAGTTTCTGTTAATACAAATAAACCGTAAAAACGTTTATTTATATTTTACGGTCTTCTAATTTATTGTCGATAACAAACGTAAAATCATTTTAACGAAACAAATAAAATACGTAATTAGTTTGAGCCAATACTTTACTAACACATTTACATTTTCATATAAAACACTAAACAAGTAATAGTGTTTACAATTTATAGAAATGCATATGTATAACAACTAGTGTTTACATAATGGGTATATATATACATACTTAGTATATATTGTAATGGGTAATGTAATGGGTAAGAATCTAAGTACTTGACCCATTAACTAGATGCATTGAATGTAGTTGGGTAAAATGCAAAGTCCATGACCCATACCCATGGAGCATGATCCATAACCCATGACCCATTGCATGACATCATGCATGAAGTCATGTTAGGTAGTATCCATAACCCATTGAGCTAACCCATGACCCATTGACTAGATGCATTGCATCTTCTAGATACATTGTATCTATTTGGATACCCATGATCCAAAGTCCATGACCCATGATCCATGATCCATGACCCATAACCCATTTAGGAGGAGCGTCCGACGGATCCCCAGGAATACACTGGACGGATACCTCAAGCAAGGGATCCGTGGGATCCAGGGAACAGTAGTGATTTTTTTCTATAAATAGTGAGCCATTTCTTTATTGTAACTCACCCCTTTCACACACATTCTCTCTTAGTGTTGTAAACTCTCTAACCTCAGATCCAAAGGATCTTTCTATGCAGTTTTGTGTTTGTGTGATTCTCTAGGTTCCTCTTAAAGGCGAGATCACCACCTCTTGAATTCGAGCAAGCTCAAGTCCATGGGTTGCCAAGCTTCATCGTCATTAAGACTATTGATGTTATCTTGTTGATAGTTCTTTCCTCTCTCATTAGAAGTGTTGCGTTGAAGACATAGGTGAAAGATGTCTAAAGGGTCAAGTCAAAGGCATTAGTGAAAGGTGCCGGAGATCCGTGTCAAAGGCATTAGTGAAGGGTGCCGAAAGTTCGTGTTGAAGGAATTAGTGAAGGGTGCCTAGGTGTCGTCTCAAAGGCATTAGTGAAAGGTGCCTAGGGTGTACATTCGATATGGTGCATCAATGTACAAGATAGATTAGTTTGGGTCAAAGGATATTGATATCCTTGTTGATGTTGTAATAAGGAGTGGATCTCCTTTGGGATAGGTGTTGTGTAGTGTTGGGTAGTAGTTCCCCCTTTGTAATGGAACTCGGTATCTAGCCTTGTACCGGATAAAGTGTAAGCGACGTTGTGATAGGTTTGGTTCTACCTAGTGGAAGAACCCGGTGTCTAGCCTTGTACCGAAAAAAGAGTAGGCGACGTTGTGAAGGCTTCTCCACCACAAGGAGCTTGTGTTGTGTAGTGATTACGAACTCTCGAGTAGGTGACTCGGGGAGTGGAGTAGGGAAGGAAGGTGTCCTTGTAGCCGAACCACTATAAATATTCGCGTTGTGGTTTTGTGCTTCTTACTCTTTATCTTTGCATTCCTTATTTATATGTTTATCTATCAACATCCAACACACACATTTAATAGATTAACATAAGTCGATCTAAATATTTTAAAACGAAGTTTTAATCGGTAAAACTATTCAACCCCCCTTCTAGTTTTCCACAGTTTCTAAATCTTCAAAGTATATTACATAATCACCATCATTAACTTGTTTACCTTCTGGAATATATGTTTCAGTTTTGTGCAAGACAGACAAAATTATCATCAAAGTTTACTAATCAGATGATAAAAAGAGGATCAACCTTAAACAGAAAGGCATAAAAGTTATAATTCTTCATTCAATTCACATGCATATTTGTGCATTTTGAGTATCTAGTTTTGTTTTGTTTTCATGTTAAAATTTTAGTGAATGTTACATTGCCAAAACGTTTTAGGTGTGATATCTCTTTCGGGTATCTCAGTTCCATCATCTTCGAATCCTTCAAGTTCTAGAGGAGGTTGAATGGCTTCATTACCAAACCCTCTAATTACAGCTCAGGCTTCTCTCGGTCCCTAAGCAATTTCATTGTCCACCCCTTGATGGCAAGTCTTTTACGGCTCAGTTGCATACGTTGGCATTTTGTTTAATCAAGTGGGTCTAATTAGTATATACATGTAACTAAAATGGTTTAATACTTGAAACCATTTTACACACTCAGCCAGACTATTTGACACACGAAACTCATGAAACACTCGACATGGTTGCAAACACAGTTTAGGCGTGGCTCCCTTACCAAGATATGGGTGTCTCCAGATTATCGCTTTCGAAAACACAATTGCAACTAACCTGAGATGACGTTTCTATTGCTGCCTTGCTATTTGCAATAGATCCTTCATGATCTTCTGTAAATAAACATCGACCTCTTGTTGCCCAACCAATTCCTTGCAATCACAGAAAAAATAAATGGCAATGAAATCAAATGCTAATTCAGGGAGCTCATTTTTCACTAAAATATCCATGATTTTTTAATTTCTTTTCGAAAGCTCCATTTTTTCAATTTTCTTTTGAAACTATATTACAGAAATGGTTCATGTGAAACAGTGAAATAATAATCTTATTAGTTACTCTATAGATATAAATAATCTTTTAATCAAAATTCGCAATAAACTATAATTGGACCATGAAACAAATACTATTAGAAATCACTAATAGATTGCAAACAACAATAGTTATTACCTAGTGGAAATCATATGAGCTTATAATTCATGATACCGGATGGATCTGGTAAAGGATTGTCAAAGCTTCACATGTTTTTGGAATAAGTTAGGGTTCTATAGGTACCTTTAACAAAGAATACAAAAATCGTACATGTAACATGTTTGTTAGCATTGGTGCCATGTATAGCAGTTCTACAAAACCAAAAGTATTTATAAAATAAATATGAACATGTATTACTTGTTTTTTATGCCCTCGAATTTATCTTCAAGACATATATTGAAATCAAATAATATGTATTACCTGTTGTTGCTGCCCTCGAATGTAAAAAACTATAAACACAAACATCATTAAAATCAAAGAACATATATTACCTGTTTCTGCTGCCCTTGAATGCATCTTCAAAACATATATTGAAATCAAAGAACATGTATTACATGTTGCTGGACATATCAAATAAAATAATTATAACATCAAATCAAAAGAAAAAGAAAAACCTTTTTGCATAATAAGAATGAACAAATTAGCAGCATGCATAAGAGGGAAAATATGGTTAACAGACTTATGAGTAAATACTACATGATTAGAACATAAACAATGATATATACTAACCTCCAAACTGCAAACCTTTGTAGACACTGGATTCACTCACCCTGGAGTTAGAGAAGTAAGATTGAGATCTAAGTATGAACATAAACAATGATATATACTAACCTCCAAAAAAACATGAATAATCTGTCTTTTCTGATAATCTTCACTTACAATTGTGCATGAAAAAGCAAGATAACTCACTACAAATCTGCATAATATATTAGGGTTTAGAGAAAAAAGATGAGAAAGTCGACACTTTTTTTTTCTAGTTGTCGCATGTTTTTCTACAGGCCTCACATATTAAATCGAATTTAGGGTTAACTATATTTAAGGAAAAGACATGTATACAGTTGGTTGAATAGGCTTATAGATTTAGACTTGCAAGATATAATTCAAAACATGTGTTGGTCTAGTGGTTATTATGTTTCTTTGTGGACTAAGAGACCCGAGTTTGATTCTTGTTAAGCTCAAATTTTTTGAAAAAATAATTCCTGAAATTTAATAAATGTCAAAAGGTTGCTTAGGTGGCATGTTTTGCTTAGGTGAATTAATAGGTGGCATTAAGGGCTCATTACTGAACATTTAATGCGGTGAAGTGGCTTTTATTTTAATGACGTGGCTTTAATTGTGATGATGTGGCTTTAATTGTGATGACATGACTTTATGACGTGACATTATGGGATGCCAAGTGGAATAATATGTGGCATGTCTCCTCTTATATATAATGTATAGATATATATACATGTTTATATAATAACGACTTCATATTAAAATGAATAAATTGAATACAATACTTGACATCGTCATTTTCATAAATGCATATCGGAAAACATTTCGAATATATATATATATATATATATATATATAATCCGGATCGATTGAGAAGACTTTTAGATTGAGAAAATTGAGAAGAAATCATGTCCACTCATCTCATCAAACCAATAAAGGGTATGATGGGTATTATACAACTTTATTAATTACATTTAATCAAGTACACTTATGAGGGCAATGGTTTTTTTTCTTCAATCACGACATTTAATTGCATTTAATCATGTACATTTATGAGGGCAATAACTTTTTTTCTTAAATCACGACAAGCATTAATCATTTGTTTTGATTGAGTATGTTGAAATTCTACTTTTGAATATTTCTCTATAAAATCTTTACGTAAATATCACTTATTTTATATTCTAAAATATATTGAATCATTATTTTATCAATAAGTGAAGATTCCAAAACTATTTTTTATTAATTAGTGAAGGTTTTGTTTGTCCTAATTATTCAAGAAAACATCATTAATACATTTATTAATTTACAAATTCGAATGTGATTCAAAATACAACACGTTCTTATATTGTTTCACAAGTTCGATTATAAATCACTAATTCAAATATTTAATTTACTCAATTGTTAAGTATTTATCATATGATTCAAAGATCGATTACAACGATAAAAATATGATGCTTTAGTAAGTAATTGCGATGATTCAAAAATCAATAATTCATAAGTAATTACAATGATTCAAAACTCAACAAAACTCAATGATTAAGTTCGTATTTATTTATAAAATTTACAAAATTTAACCCATGATTCGCATGTTTTAATGTTAAATCTATGAGTTAATGATTCATATATCCAACGCTTAAATAAAAAAGTTATGAATCAATGATTCATATAGTTGAACGATGAACTAATTAATGATAAAGCTAAACATGATTCATATATCTAAATGTTAGAAATGAAAAAATGATAATATAAACATGATTCATATAGCAAACATACGATTTGCATATTTAAATATTTGTGAATCTTTTGTTAGTTTTTATTTGGTTTTTCTCAAATCCATCGATAAAAATTATGAATCTCAAATCATTTGGTGGATTAGGAAACAAAAGTTAGAGATGGTTGAAATAATGAACAAAATTATGATTCATTTGGAAAAAAAAAAAAAAAAAAAAACTTCGATCAACTAGGTGGTCAAATACAAAAATCGTAGAGCAACATTGAATGTGTATTTATTATCAAATAAATTATGCATTGATGCAATTACAATATTACCCTTAACAACTAATAATTAGTTATGTAAAATGAATCAAAATAAAAATAATTGGATGGCTATGATCTCTTCTCAACCTTCTCAATCTAAAACTCTTCTCAATGGAACCAAAGCCTATATATATATATATATATATATATATATATATATATATATATATATATATATATATATATATATGAAGAGGTAATGATATTGAATCTATGAATCATGACTATTAAAAATTATTCCGATAAAAGACGTAGAGCAAGTTGTATATTAATTGAATACATAACTGCGTTGGTAAGCCCTGTCGATCAGTCGGTTGGAATTAGCAGCAACATTGGGAGTCAGACTGCCGTACCACGACGATATGGGGGTGTTCCCGGAGATTCATGTATTCAGGTAATATAAAACTTACTCTATTGAAACTTATCATACTAAAATTTTAATAATCATTATGAATAAGATTTCAAGATTATTACTAAATCAAAAGGGTAGTATTTCTTCTGATATTAATGATGAACAGGATCTATCTAATTCTGTAGAAGTATTTATAGCTAATATAGAAACTAGTTTGCATAATTGGAATATACCTAGAGTAGAAATTAAAACTTTATATAAACAAGGTTCTTTTGATTGGTTTCAAAGTTATTCCATTAAAACTACAGAAAAAACTATACCCTTATTAAAAAATCAACAAGAAATAAAATTATTCTCTTCAAAAGCTATACATGAACATAGAAAAAATTATAAAATTTTTACATATAGGAATGGTTCAAGTTGCAATAAAACCTATGACAAGATTAGGAATTAATGCTCCTATATGTGTTGTATTAAGATATGCTAGATTAACAAATTTTAATCAATCATTATTAGCCTTAGGAGAATCTAATATATGTAATGGTCCAATATATTTTCAAGCTTATCCTGATTATACAGTATCCTTATTTGATAAAAATATATTAGATGTATTAACTCTAAATTTACAGTTAAAAGAAATTGAAATAAAAGAAGGATCTGATCCATTAGTTTTAATATATAGAGTATATTATAAAACTATGACCACTACTATAGAACCAAAATATAAAAAGGAAAAATCAGTTAATGAAACTTTGCTTATAGAATCTAATTTTCAAAACTCTAATATAACTGTTCCAAAAAGGATAAAATGGGATGAAATTATTAAGAATCAAACGTGGAATTTTAAAGAAATAATTGAACCAAAGCCTTTAGAAATGAATACTCAAGTAAATAATATTATAGATCATTCTAATGGAAATATTGATATAATTTTTGACAATAACAGAATAAGTTCAGCTAGACATTCAGTTCATATTCCATCTACATATAATAATAGTTCGAATTTGAGAAGAACACAATATATGAAAATGAAAGGAGTAGATTTTAGTGCATCTGTTCCTAAACCTTTATATGAAGACGATAATATAAATGATGATTTTAGTGATCTTAGTGATCAACCAACTAAATCTGAAGTCGAATATTATAGAGAAAACTATGAGTGATACTTCGATACAAGCAAAGATTGCTAGAAATCAAAACAATATTAATCATTTAAAAAGCTTATATAAACAAGAAACATCTTTAAGATTAGAAATAAATTACGTTAAAGATATTATTAACAAAGGAGCAAAATATGTAAATTTAAGAGTACATCGAGGTTATCAAGTATATGATATTGAATGGAGTATAAAAAATTTACTAGTAGATCTAAAGGTCAATCAAAATATGATAAAATTGGTAAGATCACAATTAATTATTTCTTAAAAATGAGTTTATATAAATACGAACTTAAAAAACAAATAATATATTATCAAGAATCTATTTTAAGAAATAATAAATCAATAAAAATATTTAAAGAAGAATTATTCACCGGAGAATATGTTATTAGTAAAAAGGCACATAAAGATATGATAATAAGCTTAGTTTTACAAAATTTTCGTTTAAAAGAAAAACTAGAACAATTAAAAAGACTAATTCATTAAAATGGAAGAAATAAATAATATTCCTTTTAAAATGGAAATAAAATTTCTAAAAGATGAAATGTTTAATAATTATAATAATGAAAAATTAATATGGTATTATTTAAAGTTTGATGAAAGAAAAAGAATGTTACATAATTTAGAATGGCAATCATATATTATTGATAATGAAGTAAATATTCCTTTTTTCACCTGGTTTCATTTATATAGCATAGAACAAAAAATAGATTTCCCTTTTATAGAAAAAATAGAGATTACTACAGATGATATTAATAAAGTATACTACGATACAAAATCAAATAATCCCATAGTAAGTCAACATCCTCCATGTAAAGATATTATAATTAAAAAATATAATGAAGAATATATAGGACAACCTTTAGGTAAGCATGATAATAACGATAAAAAATCTCTATCAACAATAATATATCAAAATAATCATACAAAAGAAATGCTAAATACTATAGGACAACAATTGGATAGAATAGAAAATAAAAGAGAAGCTAGTACGTCAAAAATTAACGAAAAAACAGTAGAAATAGAAGAAAATCCTTTATTTATACCATATAATATAGATACCACTATTAATTTGGAAAAACAAGATTCTATATTAAGAGAAATTGAAGATAAGTTAGCAAATTTAAATATATCTAATGAAAAAATAAATGTTATTAATACAAATGATCCAGAAGATAATATATCAGAATTAGAAGAACAATTTGATTTCAAAATTAATAAAATAA
This sequence comes from Chrysanthemum seticuspe, assembly GCA_019973895.1. Lineage (NCBI taxonomy): Eukaryota > Viridiplantae > Streptophyta > Magnoliopsida > Asterales > Asteraceae > Chrysanthemum > Chrysanthemum seticuspe. Next base: position 138,998,598 of record BPTQ01000009.1, read on the forward strand.
AAAACAATTTTTATACACCAAAACCCGAAACACGAAATTATTATCCCAGACCTACACCACCAGATCTACAATATGAAGAACGTCATACTTTAGTACAATCTAGATATGATGGAAGTTGTATATATGAATGGAATATAGATGGATGTTCCGAATATCAAATTATAAACCTTTTACAAGAAATGACTATGGCATCTAATGCTTATAAATCACATAATAAAGATGATGAACAAAGAGTTTTTAAAGCTTTAATAAGTGGATTTACAGGAGGTTTAAAAGGATGGTGGGATACATATGTTTCAGAAGAAGAAAAACAAATAATTTATAATGCTAAAAAAACTATTATAAAAATAGAAAATAATCAACAAATCCCTATAGAAATGAATGATTCAGTTAGTACTTTAATTTTTGCTATTCTTAAGAATTTTGTAGGAAATCCATCAGCATATCAAGAGAGAAGTGCTGCTATTTTACTAAATCTAAATTGTAGAAAATTACAAGATTTTAGATGGTATAAAGATGTATTTTTATCAAAAGTTATGCTTAGGTCTGATTGTAGAGAAGCATATTGGAAAGAAAGATTTATTGCAGGATTACCTAAATTATTTGCTGAAAGAATAAGAAATAAATTAAATAATGAATTTAATAATTCTATACCATATAAAGAACTAACTTATGGAGAAATTATAAATTATGTTAATCAAGAGGGTTTAGCTATATGCTCAGATTTAAAATTAAAAGCTAAAATTAAAAGAGAAGGCATTAATAATAGAAATGAATTAGGAAACTTCTGTGAGCAATATGGATATGAACCTTTAAAGTTGCCATCATCCAGCAATAAAAAATATAGAAAAGAAAAAAGATATAAAAGATTTGAAAAAACTAAAAGAAATTATATACAAGATAATAAGAAAGAGAAGCATAATAAGTATAAAAATAAGAATAAGAAGTATAACTATAATAAAGATACAATTACATGTTTTAAATGCGGAAAACCTGGTCATATATCAAAAAATTGTTATACTAAAAAGAAAATAAATGAATTAAATATACCAGATGAATATAAAGAACAAGTTCTTAAAATGTTGATAAATGAAGAAACCAGTGAATCTGATATATCTGATTATGAAGAAGACGATTTAAATATAGTAGAAAATGAATCAAGTGATAATAATGAGTCTGAAGAATGTGAATGTTTAGGTAATTGTGTTTGTGAATACAAAATTAATGCTATAACTAATGATAGCGAAGAAATTAAAATGTTAATAGAATTAATGAAAAAAATAGAAGACAAAGAAGTAAAAAGAATGTATCTAGACAAATTAAAAGAAAAGATAAAAGAAAACAATACTATAGAAGAAACACAAGATTATAATCTTATGGAAATATTTAAAAGATTCAATGAAAAACCCAAACCTATAACAATCCCAGAATTACAAGAAGAGATTAAAACTATAAAAGCAGAGATAACCGTCTTAAAACAAAGAATGAATATATTAGAAGCAAGTAAAGTAAAGGAAAAAGAAATTAATAATAAAGATGCAGGAACATCTAATAATTTAGCTATTAATAATATACAAAGTATTAGCACACAAAGATGGTATATTAAAATAAATATTGTAATAAATAATGATTATAAATTATCACTAATTGCTTTAGTTGATTCTGGAGCAGATTTAAATTGTATACAAGAAGGATTAGTTCCAGTTAAATATTATGAAAAGTCATCACAAAGGTTATCTGGAGTTACGGGAGATAAATTAAAAATAGGATATAAATTATCAAATGTTCATATTTGTAATAATAATTATTGTTATATATATATATATATATATATAGGCTCTGGTTCCATTGAGAATGTTTTTATTTTGAGAAGATTGAGAAATCTTCGTTTGAGCAAATTGATTCATGTTATTGATTTGATTCATAAGTAAACATTATTTTATGGTGAATCAAATCTATAAATCACAAATTTGATTCACAAATCATTGTTAAAATTGAGTTCCAAAATATAATGAATGATATAATTATTCCTATAAGTAGTTTTGCTATAGTATATATTGATGACATTCTTATATTTTCTAAAAATATAGATCAGCATTTTAAACATTTAAACATATTTTATGACCTTGTATACAAAAATGGTTTAGCAGTTTCTCCTACTAAAATAACTCTATTTCAAACCGAGATAAGATTTTTAGGTCATAATATAATCCAAGGAACTATTAAACCTATAGATAGAAGTTTACAGTTTTCAAATAAATTTCCAGACGAAATAAAAGATAAAAACAATTACAAAGGTTTTTAGGATGTTTAAATTATATTCATGATTTCTTCAAAGATTTAGGGAGTATATGTAAACCATTATATGAAAGACTTAAGAAAAATCCTGAACCTTGGTCAGAAAAACATACTCAAGTAATTAAACACATAAAAAATAAAATAAAAGAATTACCTTGCCTAACTATACCTAATCCAGAAGCAAGTCTTATAGTAGAAACAGATGCAAGTGATATCGGATATGGAGGTATTCTAAAACAAAAATTAAAAAACAATGATAAAGAACAATTAGTACGATTTTTCTCAGGATCTTGGAATGATACTCAAAAGAATTATTCTATAGTTAAAAAAGAAGTATTAAGTATAGTTTTAAATATTCAAAAATTTGAAGATGATTTATATATGAAACCTTTTTTATTAAGAGTTGATTGTTCTTCAGCAAAATACATTTTAGAAAAAGATGTTAAAAATTTAATTTCAAAACAAATTTTTGCCAGATGGCAAGCTATCCTCAGTAATTTTGATTTTCAAATTGAGGTTATAAAAGGAGAAGCCAATTCTCTCCCAGATTTCTTATCAAGAGAATTTTTACAGGGATGAATTCAGACAACAAGAAACCTCTTGTTCCTATACCAAAACCTCGATTATCATCTCCATCAACTCCCCCAATATCCACATCACTATCTCCATTTTCTCAAAATCAATCTCCAAGAAAAACCTTATCTCCATTTCCATCAAATCAATTATCTCCAAGAACACCATATTCAGCCTTAGCATATATACCAAATGTATCAAGTGTATCTCAAAGTCAAAACTCTTATTCATCAGTCGCCTCATCCTCAAATATGCCCAGAAATCCTAATAAACCAGACCCCAAGATAAATCTAAATCGTCAAGTTGTAAAGATTCTTGAACCAGAAGAAGAGGAAAAGTTAAATCAAAGTTTTGGTTCCCTTATCAAATATATTTTTCCAGAAAATACTCACTTTTATAACATCGATTTTCAAACAAGAGAATATTACGAAGCCATTTTATTAGAAAGTAAGTCCATCGAGTTATTCCATACTCAAGATTTTAAAATACAAGGTCTTATCAGCAGTACTAAAGTCAAAATTCTCAAAGTTTTATCTTTAGCTGACTGGGGAAATAAACCTTATGTCAATAGAGTCTTATCCCGTTTTCTAGAATATCCAGCGTATAATTACTATGATTATCAAGTAGCTTGGTCTAAAGCATTTTTTCTGAGAAATCATAGTCATACATGGTTCTTCCGATTTAATGAAGTATTTCCAAATAAATATCCAAGATGGTTCGTTAAATGGTTCAGATGTATGGGAGGAATTCAAGAAATTTTCCCCCCAACAATTTTACAAGGATATCAAAAATATAAATCAGTCTTTTCTCAAGAAAATATCCCTCCGTTTGAATATACTTTACAGTTTATGATTATATTTAGACTTCCATGGATCATGTCATGGAATTATAAAAAGCAAGATGCAGAAGGAGTTTCTCCTCCTCTTTTAGTAAGAGAATTCAGTGCAAGATGGTGGAGCGCAGTTTCTGAAGATCAAGCAGACGAAAAGGCAGTTATAAATTATTATAATAATCTTGTCAGATCACCAAGTCAAAATCCCTCTATATCAAACAAGTCCTATACAGATGAAGATGCAATCAAAAGAATTCAAGAATGTAAATCAAAAGAAGAGATTCAAAAGATTTTAGATGAAGTTCGTAAATCCCCTACACCAAGTGAAGAATTATATCAAGATTCTCAAGATCCATATGAAGATGATGATTTTGAATTTCTAAGTTAAATTGTTATATTCAAGTTTTATATATTTTATATCAAAATGTAACATAAACGTGTCGAGTCTTTATATTTAAGTAATATATTACTATCATCCATTATTTAATGGAGGCTTTATAAAAGTTTAAAAAAGCAACGATGATTGAAGATGATGGCCGACAAGTTTTAAAGATGAAGTAGCCCCTACAACCCCTTTTGACGACTTTCGGAGGAAACCAAGAGACTTTTATAAAAGTTTGAAAAGTTTGAAAGTAATCCATAATTGAAGATATTACCGGCATTTGTAAGTCATCAGCAATAATAGAGAAGATAACCGGTATCTAGCAGTCATCACGAAGAATGCTATCGAGAAGTTTAAGTATAAAAGAGCAACACTCTCATAGTTGGAGGCAGGCTTCATTTTATGAAGAAAAAAGAATCAATTATATTATCCACCACTCAATGTTCCAAAACCTTAAATTTCCAAATTTGTATATTTCCAAGTTCTTCTATATTTCAGAATATCTCTACTGTAAACTCTGAATCTCCTTGTAATAATTCAGACACAAATAATAAAGGTATCATTTTATAATCTTTTGTTATGTCTAAATTATCTATTATAGTTGAAAAATTACTTATTACAAGTGAAATATTCTTTCTTAACATTATAGTTTTTATATTACAAATTACAGTTTTTATATTACAATGCTTAAACTTAATTTATTATTATATCAGATGTTTAATTAATAGAGTTTATATATTATTAAAACGAATTTAATATAAAATTCTAACGATCCATGATCCAGAACATATTGGTATCAGAGCCAAGTGCTCTATTTTGAAGAGGTAATGATATTGAATCTATGAATCATGACTATTAAAAATTATTCCGATAAAAGACGTAGAGCAAGTTGTATATTAATTGAATACATAACTGCGTTGGTAAGCCCTGTCGATCAGTCGGTTGGAATTAGCAGCAACATTGGGAGTCAGACTGCCGTACCACGACGATATGGGGGTGTTCCCGGAGATTCATGTATTCAGGTAATATAAAACTTACTCTATTGAAACTTATCAGACTAAAATTTTAATAATCATTATGAATAAGATTTCAAGATTATTACTAAATCAAAAGGGTAGTATTTCTTCTGATATTAATGATGAACAGGATCTATCTAATTCTGTAGAAGTATCTATACCTAATATAGAAACTAGTTTGCATAATTGAAATATACCTAGAGTAGAAATTAAAACTTTATATAAACAAGGTTCTTTTGATTGGTTTCAAAGTTATTCTATTAAAACTACAGAAAAAACTATACCCTTATTAAAAAATCAACAAGAAATAAAATTATTCTCTTCAAAAGCTATACATGAACATAGAAAAAATTATAAATTTTTACATATAGGAATGGTTCAAGTTGCAATAAAACCTATGACAAGATTAGGAATTAATGCTCCTATATGTGTTGTATTAAGATATGCTAGATTAACAAATTTTAATCAATCATTATTAGCCTTAGGAGAATCTAATATATGTAATGGTCCAATATATTTTCAAGCTTATCCTGATTATACAGTATCCTTATTTGATAAAAATATATTAGATGTATTAACTCTAAATTTACAGTTAAAAGAAATTGAAATAAAAGAAGGATCTGATCCATTAGTTTTAATATATAGAGTATATTATAAAACTATGACCACTACTATAGAACCAAAATGTAAAAAGGAAAAATCAGTTAATGAAACTTTGCTTATAGAATCTAATTTTCAAAACTCTAATATAACTGTTCCAAAAAGGATAAAATGGGATGAAATTATTAAGAATCAAACGTGGAATTTTAAAGAAATAATTGAACCAAAGCCTTTAGAAATGAATACTCAAGTAATATTATAGATCATTCTAATGGAAATATTGATATAATTTTTGACAATAACAGAATAAGTTCAGCTAGACATTCAGTTCATATTCCATCTACATATAATAATAGTTCGAATTTGAGAAGAACACAATCTATGAAAATGAAAGGAGTAGATTTTAGTGCATTTGTTCCTAAACCTTTATATGAAGACGATAATATAAATGATGATTTTAGTGATCTTAGTGATCAACCAACTAAATCTGAAGTCGAATATTATAGAGAAAACTATGAGTGATACTTCGATACAAGCAAAGATTGCTAGAAATCAAAACAATATTAATCATTTAAAAAGCTTATATAAACAAGAAAAATCTTTAAGATTAGAAATAAATTACGTTAAAGATATGATTAACAAAGGAGCAAAATATGTAAATTTAAGAGTACATCGAGGTTATCAAGTATATGATATTGAATGGAGTATAAAAAATTTACTAGTAGATCTAAAGGTCAATCAAGATATGATAAAATTGGTAAGATCACAATTAGTTATTTCTTAAAAATGAGTTTATATAAATACGAACTTAAAAAACAAATAATATATTATCAAGAATCTATTTTAAGAAATAATAAATCAATAAAAATATTTAAAGAATAATTATTCACCGGAGAATATGTTATTAGTAAAAAGGCACATAAAGATATGATAATAAGCTTAGTTTTACAAAATCTTCGTTTAAAAGAAAAACTAGATCAATTAAAAAGACTAATTCATTAAAATGGAAGAAATAAATAATATTCCTTTTAAAATGGAAATAAAATTTCTAAAAGATGAAATGTTTAATAATTATAATAATGAAAAATTAATATGGTATTATTTAAAGTTTGATGAAAGAAAAAGAATGTTACATAATTTAGAATGGCAATCATATATTATTGATAATGAAGTAAATATTCCTTTTTTCACCTGGTTTCATTTATATAGTATAGAACAAAAAATAGATTTCCCTTTTATAGAAAAAATAGAGGTTACTACAGATAATATTAATAAAGTATACTACGATACAAAATCAAATAATCCCATAGTAAGTCAACATCCTCCATGTAAAGATATTATAATTAAAAATGATAATGAAGAATATATAGGACAACCTTTAGGTAAGCATGATAATAACGATAAAAAATCTCTATCAACAATAATATATCAAAATAATCATACAAATGAAATGCTAAATACTATAGGACAACAATTAGATAGAATAGAAAATAAAAGAGAAGCTAGTACGTCAAAAATTAACGAAAAAACAGTAGAAATAGAAGAAAATCCTTTATTTATACCATATAATATAGATACCACTATTAATTTGGGAAAACAAGATTCTATATTAAGAGAAATTGAATATAAGTTAGCAAATTTAAATATATCTAATGAAAAAATAAATGTTATTAATAAAAATGATCCAAAAGATAATATATCAGAATTAGAAGAACAATTTGATTTCAAAATTAATAAAATAAAAAACAATTTTTATACACCAAAACCCGAAACACGAAATTATTATCCCAGACCTACACCACCAGATCTACAATAAAAAATATAGAAAAGAAAAAAGATATAAAAGATTTGAAAAAACTAAAAGAAATTATATACAAGATAATAAGAAAGAGAAGCATAATAAGTATAAAAATAAGAATAAGAAGTATAACTATAATAAAGATACAATTACATGTTTTAAATGCGGAAAACCTGGTCATATATCAAAAAATTGTTATACTAAAAAGAAAATAAATGAATTAAATATACCAGATGAATATAAAGAACAAGTTCTTAAAATGTTAATAAATGAAGAAACCAGTGAATCTGATATATCTGATTATAAAGAAGACGATTTAAATATAGTAGAAAATGAATCAAGTGATAATGATGAGTCTGAAGAATGTGAATGTTTAGGTAATTGTGTTTGTGAATACAAAATTAATGCTATAACTAATGATAGCGAAGAAATTAAAATGTTAATAGAATTAATGAAAAAAATAGAAGACAAAGAAGTAAAAAGAATGTATCTAGACAAATTAAAAGAAAAGATAAAAGAAAACAATACTATAGAAGAAACACAAGATTATAATCTTATGGAAATATTTAAAAGATTCAATGAAAAACCCAAACCTATAACAATCCCAGAATTACAAGAAGAGATTAAAACTATAAAAGCAGAGATAACCGTCTTAAAACAAAGAATGAATATATTAGAAGCAAGTAAAGTAAAGGAAAAAGAAATTAATAATAAAGATGCAGGAACATCTAATAATTTAGCTATTAATAATATACAAAGTATTAGCACACAAAGATGGTATATTAAAATAAATATTGTAATAAATAATGATTATAAATTATCACTAATTGCTTTAGTTGATTCTGGAGCAGATTTAAATTGTATACAAGAAGGATTAGTTCCAGTTAAATATTATGAAAAGTCATCACAAAGGTTATCTGGAGTTACGGGAGATAAATTAAAAATAGGATATAAATTATCAAATGTTCATATTTGTAATAATAATTATTGTTATATATATATATATATATATATATATATATATATATATATATATATATATATATATTATTTTATGGTGAATCAAATCTATAAATCACAAATTTGATTCACAAATCATTGTTAAAATCGAGTTATGATGATGATTCATTAAATTTGTACAGATGATTCAATATTCTACATATATCGCAAAATCGAAAGATTTTTAACATTGATTCAAATTTTTTTTACACATTTTGAATTTTAATCACATTAAAATGAGTTTTACGCTTGAAAAACATGAATCAAAGTTAAAAATCTATCGTTTTTGAAAACCTTCTCAATCTTCTCAAAATAAAAACCTTCTCAATCGATCCGAATTCTATTATATATATATATATATATATATATATATATATATATATATATATATATATATATATAGTGTATCGTTCAATGCAGAACCAATTTTTTGTACAGAACTTTACAGAACCATATAAATCAATCTGGGCCATTAGATTAGTTTGATCAAAGGTTAATATTAAAAGTGACAAAACTGCAATTAAACAAAAAATAAGGGTCTTTATGTAATTAATAGAAAAAAATAAATAAAGCAGAAAGGGCAATTTAGGTATTTTATACCCACCCTAAAACAATGGTTGAAAGTTGAAACCATGTTTTCTCTTCTCAGATCTACCATTCAAGATAAAAAAATAAAATAAACTAACCCTCTTTTCCTCTCAACATGTAAAATTATTTCCATCTCTCCTTAAAAAAAAACCTAGCCACTCTTCATCTCTCCACCATCATATCATCGCCGCCGCCACCAATATCTGCTGTCATGGTTCGTCACCGCCGCCAAGAACCGTCACCACCACCAAGTACCAAAGTCGACACCAAAGAAACAAATACAATCACGAATGATACCTGAAGTCGTCGCTCATGTTTAGATCTGGTGGTTTTCGAATCTAATCAAGATGTTTTCAACAAATCGATCACGGCTTCCATTAATGAAAAAGGTACACGATTATGTTATGATGTAAGGGTTTTGTTTATTAGTTTTAAATTCTAACTACAAACTGATGGAATTGTAAATTGTAAGATGTTTGATGTTTTTAGGAGCATTGTTTACATTAACGTTTTATAAGCATCCGGTTTTTAAGTTGTTGTAACACAATGGCTTTTCTTATGAAAGAAACAACTATTTTAGTATTGAGTGGTTTACTCCCTCATATTCAATATTGCAATATATGGTCATCCATTCCAGATGTTATGATAGTCACAAATTGGTAGATACTTGTCTAATTAAGTATTTAATTCAAGAGAAAACATTTATAAGATTAACTTGTTTGAGTTACTTAACTTTTCGAATATTAGTGTTTGTTTGTCCTTTACTCACTTTTTTTTTGTCTTTTCCACTAACAGTAGCACATTTGGATTTATTATTTAAAATGGTTTTAAAAAACAATACGCAGCAACACTTATAAATGCATTTTTAAGAACATTTGTACTATTTAAATGTTATAATAATCATGTATGTTCTCTTCAATGTGCAGTTAAAAGCTAGATGCTCAAAAAAATTGCAGCGTGCACATATGTTTTTGTAAGACGTGCACATATGTTCTACTGATTTTGAAAAGAAAGCGCATCGTGCACATATGTTCTTGGAAGAGTACTCATACGTTCTAACGAATTTGATATAAATAAAGATTGTGCATATGTGTTATGTTATAGTTATGTTATTTGTTAAAACTAATTTCAGGTATTGAAAAGACACAAGTGTTGATCATGATAACGATGTCAAGACACAAGTGTAGAATGAGATACGAAAGCGTGCGTACATGTTTTTGAAAGAGTGCACACATGTTTTTTGAAAAGTGCACACATGTTTTTTGAGAAGTGCACACATGTTTTAGGATGACGTCATTTGTATTTTATTTGAATTCATTTGATATCAAACTTTTGTGTATATTGTTTATCTTTTTGGTTGTTTATAAATTTAGAGGTTACATTTATATATTGTTGTTATAAATTTTGACGATGAAAGAATCTATACTAATAAAACATATGTGCAATTATCATTTTAAGCAAAACAAGTTTAATGTCTAAATAATTGTACGTAAAAAAACATATGTAAATTTACAATATTACAAAAAAACACACATGCACCTCAATTTTTTCTAGAAAAACATGTATGCTTTAAAAAATAAATAAATAAATAAATAATCCAAAAATTAAAGGACTTAAAAGACGTTTTTAATTTAAAAATACAAAAAAAAATGTTTTACTATTTTGCCCTTTTCAATTAAATAAAAAGATTTAATAATACCAAATTTCTATTGGTTCAAAGTGGTTCTGTAAAGTTCTGTAAAAAAAAGTGGTTTTGCATTAAACGTGACCATATATATATATATATATATATATATATATATATATATATATATATATATATAGGCTCCGGTTCCATTGAGAAGGTTTTTATTTTGAGAAGATTGAGAAATCTTCGTTTGAGCAAATTGATTCATGTTTTTTATTTGATTCACAAGTAAACATTATTTTATGGTGAATCGAATCTATAAATCACAAATTTGATTCACAAATCATTGTTAAATTCGAGTTATGATGATGATTCATTAAATTTGTACAGATGATTCAGTATTCGACATATATCGCAAAATCGAGAGATTTTTAACATTGATTCGGATTTTTTTTACACATTTTGAACTTTAATCACATTAAAATGAGTTTTACGCTTGAAAAACATGAATCAAAGTTAAAAATCTATCGTTTTTGAAAACCTTCTCAATCTTCTCAAAATAAAAACCTTCTCAATCGATCCGGATTCTATATATATATATATATATATATATATATATATATATATATATATATATATATATATATATATATATATATATATATAGAATCCGGATCGATTGAGAAGGTATTTATTTTGAGAAGATTGAGAAGGTTTTCAAAAACGATAGATTTTTAACTTTGATTCATGTTTTTCAAGCGTAAAACTCATTTTTATGTGATTCAAATTCAAACTATGTAAAAAAAATTGAATCAATGTTAAAAATCTCTCGATTTTGCGATATATGTAGAATACTGAATCATCTGTACAAATTTAATGAATCATCATCATAACTCGATTTTAACAATGATTTGTGAATCAAATTTGTGATTTATAGATTCGATTCACCATAAAATGATGTTTACTTTTGAATCAAATAAAAAACATGAATCAATTTGCTCAAACGAAGATTTCTCAATCTTCTCAAAATAAAAACTTTCTCAATGGAACCGGAGCCTATATATTTATATATATATAAATATATATATATATAAATATATATATATATATATATATATATATATATATATATATATATATACTAGTTTTCGAAGCCCGCCCAACGGGCGGGCATGACTTATAATTATTTGTTTGTTGTTTTTTGTTAACTGAAATACATTTTTTTGAATTGTCAAACAATATTATAGAACAATTGTTTCTTTGGCTTTTAGTTGTTGGTTTTTGTTTTGTTTTTTTTATTAAGAATTATAAATAATTGTATGGTTTGCGGGATGGTTAATAACACAACATATATAATTTTTTAAAACATTATGAATTTTATGTATGTTTGTAATGTTGTAGATAATGAAAATGTATTAAAGTGATATAACAGTTAACTTAAATTCTAAAAAAGCTTCTTTGTAGACAACATTTGTTGTTGATTTTGCGTATTTCCCGTCTTCATCACAACATAAAATCTTTAATCCTTTTATGCTTTTCACCCTTGATACGGCTACGTATAGTTGTCCGTGAGAAAAAACCAGCTATTGTAGTAACAATCCTACATGTGTTAATGTTTGTCTTTGACTTTTGTTAATAGTCATTGCAAAACACAATGCAACTGGGAATTGTCTACGATTAAATTTAAACGGCATCTTATTATCAGATGTCCACGAGTACCAACTACATGATCTAATAGATATTAGAAGCTTAGGGTTTAGTTTTCAAGTAATGTTTTTTGGAAAAAAGAGGATAGATATATTGTTGCAACTTAGAGCTTTAAATATTCAAGAAGGACACGTTTTAATGTTGCAACAGGGCTTCGGATCTTTTGGCATAGGTTTCGTATACACGGAACAGTTGAGAATGATTTCAAATTAAATCCGGTCGAGTAAACAACTTTGACTAATGTCTAAATAAGAGAGAAAACAAAAAAGTACCATTTTATCAACTTAATATCTAAACTAAAAGCTTAAATACAACTGACCATAAATAGACATTAGATAAAATGTATATTATTCGTTCAGGGTAGAAGTAATGGTTAGCTTCACAAATATCTCTTGCCATCATTGGTTCGTTGGTAAACTCAAATATTATTCTCCAGTTAAAGGAGTCCTCACGGTTCTGAATATTCTTCTTTTGGTCGAAGTTCTTAGAGTGTATACAGAGGTAAACTCAAATATTGCGTCAATCAATGGTGATTGAGATGAAACTGCAAAGTGAGGCAAATTCTATTCAAATGACCACCGTTTTTTGCGCATATACTTCTGTATCACATCTAAGAAGCGGGTTACATGAGCCAGGTTACAAATATGACACACCTGTAGCATATAAGGTTATAGTGGAAACATTACTTGTTGAAAAGCAAACAATGCGGATGTACATGCATAAGTGTTAGGTGCCAACCATAAAAGACTTTTTTAAAAGAAATTTAGATGTGGCTTTCAGCTCCAGACATCCCCTTAATAAGTAGTTTTAAGTGAAATAAAGTGTTTTCAGCAATATGGCTAAAGTTGGTTATTCCAAAACTACTATTTTTTTCAGCAATAAGGTTGAAGTTGCTTATTCCAAACTGCTAAATTTTAAGTTTAGTGTTCCTAAGAAACCCTAAGGCCTAAACTTCCACTAATCTATTACATGCAATGCCTCAAATTTCGAGAAATTTATGTGTGTGTGATGATTGGTTGGGGATTAATGCGTTTTGTATATTTGTCATTAGTTTAGTTATCACAACATCTACGAAAGTACCACCATAACAATCTTGATCATTGTCAACTTCCTCATCACCTAATGGTTCTAAAGACACCCTGAGAATCACAAACCGCAAGTTATGTTCAAAAGCTAAATTCAAAAAATCAAATTAATAAGTTGGTCTTTTAGCATGATATCACTGTCATAATGGATTCGGTTTGGAACAGGTCATTCTTTGACGGTCAAAACATTAGGTTGACATGAAAAAAAATTGTCCATTGGTTTAGAACTTATTAAAGATAGCTATTGTTTTCATAAAGATATACAAACAATATTCACATAATGATTATCTACATCCATTAATATTATAGTAAAGGGTGCATGCACTAAACAGAGGCTTTAGGATAATTGTATCTACTTCGGCCCATTTTACATGTTCCATTTAAAGCTAAATAGTTTGCACGACTGACACGTGTGATGCATCTTCTAAACGTCAACACGAACCTGATTTAGCCTTCTCAATTCCCGTGATGTTGGCCTGTAATTAAACTGAATTGAATGTGAAGTAAAGAAATAAATTTCACAACATCCGCTCTAAGCATAGGTTTAAAGCACCAACTTTTACGCATACCTTTTGGTAAATAATTGCATGATTTCTATCAACAAATTGTAGATAACCCGTATGGATCGGATATAAAATGACACCACATGACCAAGTATTTCATGTGTTAGTCAGTGGTCTCGAGGGCTACATAGTTAGGACTCGTACACCTTTTACATGCTTAATATGACACCACTACCTTTAGTATTACATGCATATGATCCAATGGTGAATTATATTTTCTCATATATATAAGAGGTTTATTAAATTCAATCTACCTCCACGATGAGGCTGTGTCATATGATAACCATCTGATCGAACTACATCTTCTACCCAAAACTATGGCATAAATATTAGCACCTATTTTATGTCCTTGAGATATATGGATATATGGTACCTGATATGCAAACAGAATTCAAATATGACCCATATTCAGTTTTTAATCCTTCTCCCTAAGCAAATCTGGCATGCCTGCTTAAATTAGAATAAAATTATAACAAATAACCCAACTTCGGTTTTGATATCCCAAGGACGTGAAGCTCTGGTAGCTTCAAATCTCATAAGCACATCCAAACACTATCTACATGTTTCGCTGAAAGCTATCGACTTCAACTATTTCATTATTTCATATAGCATAATGACTTTCAAAATCAATGCCAAAAACGGAATACATATAAGAGAGTACTTACAGTTCAGAGAGTGAATACTCTTGTGTTTTTATCTCCATTAAAATCCAGGCTGGCCTGAAAATCAGTAACATTTAAACATCGTATCACCAATTATCCAATATTATTACATTTTTGTATGAAAATTTCACATAGTCATCTAAAAAAAATTCACAAAATGACAGGGCCGACCTTACTTTTTTAACCCGTTAGAGGACAGTTGTAATGATGAGGAAAGCATGAGTTTTCAACCACATCATCCATGAACCATGCCTACAATACAAATCCAATAACACAACCCATAGTGATAGTCAACCCATTTTATCTATTAAAAAAATCAAAAGTTTATTATTTACCTGAATTTAGTGAAATTCAAAAAATTGTGGCCGATGCTTACTTACCCAAGTTAACTCTTCCATAGGTGAATAGCAACCTGAGGTTGTAGCACACGCTGAAGCAGCGAATCCTGACATATAAGGATGAACTCAGAAGATGCCGCAACCATATATAAGTACAGTACAGTTAATACATAGATAGAAAAAAGTGAGCTAGTTATATACACTGTAGCAGCAGCCTGCGGCATGGGGCAGGAATTGAAACCAGAACATTGATTAGGGAGTGTATGTGGATACCCAATAAGACCACATGAATGGCCAAAGTTCGTAACACTGCTGTCCCATGGTGAACAGCCACCCGAGGAAGGAGCGGGTACATCACGATAGTCTGTGTACTGAAATCCAGTATTTTCGGGTCTGAGTATTACAGCATGTAAATAACAGCAATACATACAAACAGAAGACACGGGTTTAGAGTCTCATTTGGGTTCAACGTTTAACTTTTTAGTGGTTCACATTCAGTTTACAGATTTCAGAAACCTTATCAGACCACCTGTTAAAAACATTTTCCTTTACAGCTCCCAAAGCTCTTGGTACTAAAACTTAGTCAAAGAACTTAAAAGTTGACCAAACCTCGATTATCTGGTCCAACTCAATGTTGAGAACTTGATTGAACTGTGACTCGCTGACACCATCCCTAAGATTTGGCACAAAATAAGTTAATAGAAGCTTTAAAACCTGATTTTTTACCAACATAATATTCGCAATACCGTTCAGGTGGTTATTTACCGAAAAATGATGATTTGATCTGGCTTTCGTTTAGCTAAGTTCACATAGAAATTCAAAAGTAACTCTCTGCTAGAAAAGCAAATATCCATATGAAAACCAACTATTGAATCTAAATATTAGTTTGTAAGCATGTTAAATCAAAATAGTCATCGCACCTCATGATGCCATCATCTTCGGTATCTGAAACCTTCTACTGTGTCAAGCTTCTAGAGACTTGAGGAAGCTTGTTTTGAGGTGCTTAAGTATCTTGACGTAATTTGGGGTACAATATCTTCCTCAGGTGTTTTTTTTTTTTTTTGAGCCATGGTGTAGAAATACCTGCTTCCAGATTTGAATTTATGTTATGTATGTCTAGGACTAAAGGAATTAAACTTATGGATCATATAGTGTATTCAAAATTAATGGTTGCAGTTTAAGGGTAAATGTGTACTAAATTGTGTCTTAGGTCAATTACTCAATCTTATATTCCTTGTTGTCAGATGTATCCAAGTTGCGAAAAGGGGCATTCATTCCCGTTGCTAATGCGACACGCTTAGCAAGTCTAAATGGTATTTTTCTCCATCTAACGGTAGATCTTTTCCCACTTGCATTCGAACTTCCTTCACGCTACCTACAATTTGTGAAGATTCTGCGAGAATTGGGACTTAAAGATAAACTATCAGTTTCTTCCGCGATGAAGATTCTTACCGGGCTTCAAAAGTGTTGTGGTTACCAGAGTCTTAATGTGAATGAACTCCGTTCAGTGATGAATTTTCTTCAACTTTTTTATAATGAGACCATAGAGCAGCCAAGAATAGATAGATCCAACTGGGAATCACAGTTGTTTGTCCTTGATGATGGTTGTACTCGTCCATCCAAGTTCATGTGTATATATTGATCTCCGTAGCTCTCGTTATGTGAAGTATATTGATTCTTCAAAACTAAGATTTGTTCACCATGATGTTTCAGAAAGACTGTGTTTGGCCTTTGGCATAGCAAAGCTGTCTAGTGTTGTTGTAGAGGTACTATACTAAACTATACTTCCTTCCTTATATATTGTTTTTCATGTTAGTATACCATTCTTCTTAATTAATAAATATGGAAATGTGAGTGGGTTGGGGAACGGGTTAAAACAGATTCAGGTTGAAACTTGACCTGTTTGGTTCAGGTTGGCTTGGGTTATCCGACTTTTCTGTCTATTTTGTTGCTATAAAATTTAAAGCTTTTATGCATAAAACTAAAATTGCTATAGAAAATTATCCTTCTGAAGTGCTGAATAAAAAAAATATATATGGGTAAAATGAGGAAGGAACCTCTAGAAGTTAGCATATCAATGAGACGAGTTTCTACTAAACCAACTTCTTCCCAAAAATATTTTTGGACACTTTTCCAAACAGCAATGCTTGATTTGGATCTAGCAATTTTTTAGTTTTTTATTTCGGCAAATATACAGAAATTTCTTTAGATGGTATAAATGTACAGATAAGATCAGGAAAATGAATACAAATAATCTGTCAGTGTGGGTTTTTATTCTAACATAAACCCATGTAATCTGAGATTTTGATATCTCTATATTGAGTAAAATATAAGGATATTTCTTCAAAACGGGTCTAACAGTGTAGGTCAGTGTTAGCACAAATTCGACCCTTTTTAGAAGTAAATCGTTTAAATTTTCGAGCATTACCTATTAATATGGTCTCATACCATTGATTAATTTTGTAGGAGATTGATGGTGTTGAATACCTTCAGAATCTTGAAGAGATTGGACCTGTTTCATTGGCATACATTAGACAGAAGTTGCTAAATAGGTCATTTCAAGTTGCTGTATCAAGTGTTCTCAGCAATGTCTCTAGCAGTACTCTGGGATCTAAAAATCTTGATTTCCCCACGCTGAAAACGTCACTTCAATGTTACACCGAAAAGAATATGTAAAGAATATACCATTTTGCATTGCGAATCTACATATTCAGTAAAGAATATCACAGAATAGCCTTTAGCATTGCATATGAAAAGTCTAATAAGTTAAAATTTGGTTTCGTATTACCCATGTTGTGCACTTATGGTAATTGCAAAGTGAAAACAAAACAAAAGTATATGTATCAAATTTGCATGACAAAATTAAATATAAATAGAGGAATAGCTTACCTCTGCGTTTAACCTCAGTAGACGGTTCAGCAGTAGCACGCCTCGTCATTATATTCCATCCTTACATAGCAAATGATTCCAAAAAGCTTATATAAAAACTTCCATATATGCAAACCCAGATTCTTGGATGGTTCAGCCCCAAGTGACACCAGTACGTAGATATCAATTTGATAGTAGCTTGGGTTTAATTGACAATGCCAACTTCAAGAAAGTAGCTTAGATACCGTACCTTTGGCAAAGGGGGTTCGGAATTTCATCTTCATCTTGATCATCATGACTGATAATATCAAAAGAACATTGTTCAATCTCAACCATATATTCCATCTTTTTCATTTTCTGTCCAAAACACAATTTTTATACAACTATTCCAACCAACTTAAAAATAAACCATATTTGAGCAACTTAAATATTTAATACAAACCTCCTCACCTTTGCAGCCTAATCATGCTAAAAAAAACAAAGGTAGATGTTAGGCTACTACCCACAGTATAAGAAGTGAAATTGTTCATCTCCTTTGCGAAAACTGTTGGTTATTCATGTTCGTTGACAATTGTTGGTGCAGGGGTACTTGTTGATTCACCTTCATTTGCTGTTATTAAGAGCGACATGTTGTTCATGACTGTATCAAGGATGAAGTTTGGTCATTCCTTTGTGCTGTCGTTTTCAAAATGAAGCTATAACAAACGTCTTGTGGCACATTGCGACGAACTTTCACGAACGTAAGCAGGACATTTCACTGCACTATACCCCCATCAAACTAAAAATCGGCTTTGGTAGAAAAAACAGCAACCCAATTCAAAAGTGCAAATCCAACCACCCCTTAAGTCTCACCTTAAGTATTCAAAGGCTGATATTCGGACTAAAGCTGATGAGGTTCCATATGACTTGGGCCACACCTTCAAGTAAACTGCAACTCTCCAATGCAAACATATCTGTGCATAATCAACAATGTCAAGATTACTTAAGTATGACTTGTGTTGACAATAGATGAATCGTACATGTACTATAAAATGACTACTGATCACAGCATAAAATCCCATAACAATGACTACTGATCCAAGTAATCTGCCAAAATTTAAGCACAAGTATCAACAATTTGTTATAAAATAACAGAAGAACTAAAGAATATTAAAGGGGTGTTCGGGTAAGCAAGCTTATTCAACAGCTTGTCAGCTTATTGTATTTTGATAAAGCAATAAGCACTTTTCAGTGGCTTAAAACAGCTTAGGCCGGTGTCTCAGCTTGTTTGAGCTATTTTGGACCATCTTATTAGAAATAAGCTGATAAGTCAATCTACACACTGTCTCCTGTATTGTCTTTTGACACCTCATATGCTAATAAATTCTTAAAAACAAAGTATAAATTGTGTAAATAAGGTTTACCAAACAACCCAATGGCCTAAAAGCATAGTTACCATACAAAATAAAGACCATCCCCTAGAAATAAGACGCCAATAATAGCTGCAATGACAATCCCCTAGAAATGGACTGGGATTTCGGTCCGGCTCAACAACGGACTCCTGACAAATCATACTCTGGCAGCAATGTCTTGGTGTTGCATACAGCTTAAAGAGAAGAATAAGGTCCAAAAATGACACTACGAAGTACTCTAATTAAACCCCGAATCTAGTAAAAGTTTATTTGCTCTATAAGGAGTCGGTAGTAGCTGCAATATCAGAGTAAAATGTATCACATACCTCCTTCAGGATAGATCGAGTTGTAATGCACCTCAGTCCAAAAGCTCAAGTGTATTACTGCAGAAAATAGACTGCTTGTTAGCAGATGTAAGAAAAAGGTTAACCAACATTTAGAAAGCAAGCCAAACACAAGGGCCATCGTCAAGCACAGATTTTACTGCTCCATCCACAGCAACTGACATTGGCCTATCACGCAGATCTAAATGACGACATATTGGCATCTTTTTCTTTATCCATTTTGATAGTTTTTCATGCTCTTTTTTACTATATGGCTGCTCAAGATGATGTATGAGCTGCTCCTTTCGCTGAAATAAGATATATAAAAGATTATTGGTGAAACTCACAATAGAAACCACTACAATATACTAATAAACAGTCACGAAATAAACCTAGAAGTGGCAGGATGGGCAGGTTGCACAGGTATTAACGGGTCATTTTTGTACAGGTCGAACAGAGACAGGTTGTTTGACCAGCAAACCATATTTCGTCCATTTTTTAGAAAAATAATCATGTACACACAATTAGCATGTTAACTATGATTACAAAAAAAACATTATTACAATAAATAATCAAATATTTTAAAATTCTATTTTCTGCAACCTTAACTTAAATGGACCCATTAATTAGTAAATGGGTCGAAAATGCAACCTTAATTAAACAGCAGAAGAAAATACATACATATGATCTTTTTTGTATTTTGTCTATTTGATTGCAAGCTTGAAGATTTTCCACAATCAATACATCTGAATCTGTATCAGAATCATCACGTACACCATTATCTTCATAGTTCACTAATTTCCCTTTTAATACAGATTGGGGGAATCCAGAATCGGAATAGCTGAAACCATCCAAGGTTTGCAAGTATGATAAGAAATCAGGCTCCGGATGAAGTATTTACTTTTGCACACTGCAAAAGACAATTGGTATGAAGATCCGTATTTACTTTTTCTATGAATGATTGAGTTATAGTATCCAAGTATTTACACCCATTCTTGCTGGCAAATGTCGATGTTGTCAACAGTCATAAGTCTCAACCTGGCCATACAAATCATGCATGGTTGTGCCTCGGCCTTTTGGAGGTCTTGTGCCAGCTAACTGAGAGAGGCCTTGCAAAGTCTGTTCGATCACTGTCTCCCCATTGATCCTGGTCTCCCCAATCGTTTAAATATACGAACATGTTTGCATACAATTTATGTGCAGATAACATTGCAAAACATTAATCTAAACATATTATCACAAAGCCATATCAATACTTATCCTCTCGTATATTTTTCTAGGTAGTTCAACTTATATACAGTAATATGCAGGATCATATATTTTGCATGGCTAGCTGGGGGAATTTATTTTTGAATATGAACATAAGATGTATGCATGTATGATTATATATATGCACGTCAGGCAAAGTTCATAAGTAAACTAATTATCTGAAAGGGAATTAACAACTATAATTCAACAGTCAGGGAGGTTTCACTCGACCTTTGGTACCCTTCAAGCAACCGACGCAATAAGAAGAATAACATGACCAGAATTTAGTTACAGCATGAAAAATAAGTTCACTTAAATATGTATTAACAGATACATGTTGTTATTCAAAATGGGTGAGATAACATGCTTTTGAGTTTTGATCAAAAGTTAAGAAATACATGTAGTAATCAAACGGCTGAAAAGCCAAGCAGTATAAAAACTGTTAGCAGATCAAACCCACCAGTTACTGTTGCTTCAGTTGCTTCATGTTTTCTGCGAAGCATCAGCTTCTTCATCTGTGGGTATATAAAGATACGTGGGTGAGGGTCTGTAAAAGATTGATAAGTGTTAGACAGTAACAATAAACTAATGTGTCAATTAAAATTAGTTTTTAAACATCCATTCCGTCTTTAATAAGCTGGAACAGCAAGCTTGATGCATGTGCATAACGAAGAGGTGAAAGTAGTTTGCAAATTTAAGTACCCTTGCGGTTAAAAATAACATGCATATAAAGAGACAGTGATTTAAAAAGCCAACAAACGAATAAAAGGAAGTGTTCACTCACGCCTTGCTGCTCTTGCTTCTGCAGTTGCGACCGCTGCTGCTCTACGTTCTTGGTAAGTATCCCACTTTTTCCCTCTTGCTCTCTGCATCAACGTCAGCTTCCTCAAGAGCAGGCATGTCGGCATCGCCATGCTCGACATGTAATTGCATGCTTTTATAAGCTGTCAGAAAGGATGAAAAATACTTGACAGTAAGCAAAAATGTCTTTCAACGCCCACTAAGTTGCCTAACAGGAAACCTCGCTCTTTTTGGCTTATAACATCTAAGAAAAATGCATATACATGCACAGATAAGCCATTATTAAAGAAAACCAAAACCGAAACATTCTAATCAGACTTGTGTACAAATGATGCTAAGCTAAAACATAGATGGTAATAATTCATAGCAACTTGTTAGGAAGTGTGTTTAATACTAAAGTCTTGAAGTGCTAACCATAGATTCTTCCTCTCCCCCACCAAATCACAACCAGATCGCACAAGGCTTGGGTGGTGGACCATTCATGTTATTCTTTGGCAGCAATAGAGACTATATATGCAACTTTTAAGTTTGAGGGACGGTAGGTGAAATTTTCGCCAAACCACAGGGACCATTTATGTGATTTACTCTTTTTTTCAAAAACAAAAACCAAGATAATGTCAGGTTCTAAAAAATAAACATCAAATGAAGAAAGGTAAGGAACATACCTAATGGATCCATTCTTATTGGATAAAGTTAAACATAGCTTACAATTAGCATCTGATGTAACTAAAAAATGTAGTTATAAACTACTTACTGTTCCATAGATAGGATTAGCAGCTGCTACAACACTGCAAAGAGCATTTAGGGATGCGTGAATACCAGCTTTAGCAATAGTCACAGTCTGCTGCTCCATAACTTCATGTATTGCTACACGATCTTGGTCGTTCATCTTATCAAACTCATCAATACAAATAACACCTCTGTCTGCAAGAACCATAGCACCAGCTTCCAGCCTTCTTTCTCCTATATATTTAAATAGCTAAAAATTCAGCAACAGAAACTGATGTTTATACAGCTTTTTTCCAGTTTATCAAAAAGCTCTTACCTGTTTCTTGATCAGTAGTAACTGCAGCTGTCAAACCTACCCCAGAAGAACCACGACCTGTTGTTGATATTGCTAAAGGAGCAATATTCATGATAGCTCTAAGAAGCTGCGACTTGGCAACAGAAGGATCCCCAACCATCATCATGTTAATATCACTGCATATAGCATACACGTTGTTAATTTTACATTATTATGTTTAATATTGACAAAAAAAATATATGACACCTTACCCTCTTAAGTGTATTCCGTTTTTCAGATTCTTCTCTGTTCCACCAAGCATCAGTAGAATAACTCTTTCTTAATCCATGAATGCCCATGAATTGAAGGTGCAAGTGATCTGGAAAGAAGTTCAAATGTATCTTCTCTCTCAGATATCTGCTTAATTTGTTTCAAGTCCTTAGCGCTATACACTGGAGCGTTTGTCTCTTTGTTAAGCAGAGAAACATTGTTTGCTATAAGCACTATCCTACATACCATAGAAAATCAGTTAATATTATAGATTAAAGACATTGTTTGCTATAAGGACAGTGGTCGTTATTGCTGGCTTTGAACAAACCTGAATACTCCATTAACACTGCCTTGACTTTTTCCTGGAATAGCTTTGTATATTCCGACAATGGCCACACGATCTCCAGGCTTGCATGAGTCAACCAGATCATCCTCAGCAATGACATCAACGGTTCTTGGTAGTTGGCCAGGGGCAGAGTTCTCAGGCACTTCTTGCATTGATAGTGTTTGATGGTCTTTGTAATTGCACATCCCATACTCAGTAACTAACAAATTTCCATTGTCATCCTGCAGAAAGTATTATGAATGAGATAATTACTTATTATCATTGTGGATTGTGATATGCTATAGAGAGTTTGTTATTACCCTGGATGGATACACGGAGCCTGTGGGTAAGCCCGTAGTAGAAGTAATATCTCGATACTCGCGCGATGTGAATTGATTAGTTGTTGGGCAATAGTGAACACTTTTTACAACCTTTGGCTGCTAAAAACACGTAGATTCACATGCTAAAAAGCCATTAACACGTAGATTCACATGCTAAAAACCCAGGTAATCAATGAGGATGTTTTTAAAAAGCCAGTAACACGTAGATTCACATGCTAAAAACAATGATCTTAAAGCTGAAATATTCATTATATACCTTCCAAAAGCCTCCATACCAGAACCTGTAACCAAATAAATGCTATATATTTAGAATTTATCATCCACAAGCAAACATATAATTTTTAGAGCATGTCATTATACGCACCTTCCTCCAAGACTACGATGTAAAGCCCTTAAGAGCGATGGCTTAGGTTTACAATACAAAGTTCATTTATCATGTTGCTTATAAAAAAATATGTACCCAGAAACAATAACATACCTGCTGTTTAGTGTTTCTGTGGTGTCCCAGTCATCCAGTTTCCATATATCCTTCTCTGTAATCCTAATAACATGAGTGATCCATCCAAGAGAAGAAGATACCTAAAACACAAGAAATATATCAATAACAGAGACAATAAAGTATACATGTTAAAATTAATATTGAATGAAATATAAATAATATCAATAAAAGGTTATACCTGTGCTCGAAAAAAACCAATGTTTGAACTATTTAGAAGGAAGAGTACATACTCAGCGTTTCCTTTGGATGGTGCAATGTCCTGCAAATTTCATAAGAAAAAAGATAAATCATTAGATGTGATTGTTAGGAAAAAAATATATTAGGGTTTTTGATAAAAAAAAAAAGTATATTATGAATGATTTTTTTACGTATATATGATTAGGGTTTTCTGTAAAAAAAATTATAAAACCTATATAATTTTAGGAGATAAATACATTCCTTTTTATACTTATCTCATATTAATAATTGGTTGCATTTATATATTTTGGATTGCAAGATATAATTCAAAAAATGAGTTGGTGTAGTGGTTATCATGTTTGTTTGTGGACTAACAGACCCGGGTTCGAATCATGCATGTATCATTTTTTATAATTAAATTTTGAAATTTATTGCCTAGGTAATTAAATTTCGAAAATTAAAAATATAAAAAATTCAAAATTTACATAATAGCTAATTAAATTAAAAAAATATTGCTTAGGTGGATTTAAAAATTGCTTAGTTGGACAAATGCTTATGTGGCATTGAGGTGGCATTGAAGTGGCATTGAGGTGGCATTGAAGTGGCATTAATGCCAAATGCCTCCTGTTATATATAATATAGATATATATATATATATATATATATATATATATATATATATATATATATATATATATATATATATATATATATATATATATATATATATATAGGGAAGGGATCCAGTAAGAAGAAAAACTAAAATAGGAAGAATAAGAAGAATTTCTAGCCACATATTTCAAATAGGAGGGAGAAATTTAAGGGGAGATGCATCTATTTTTATAGGTGCATCTGAAATGAGTGGTTGTGGTTTCTTCTTATCATTCTTATTTTAATTTTTCTTCTTATTTGATCCTAACTCTATATATATATATATATATATATATATATATATATATATATATATTTATAGGTGAGAGTTAACGTGAGATCAAACTTAAAGTTGTAAAAATAAGATCAAGTCTAAAAAATCACTAAAACATTTATAAATAACAATTTTAGCAATAATACACATAAAAATAATATTTTAATACAAATTAACATTTTAGCAACTAATAATCAAATGACACATGAGTTTGGATTAGTGATACACCTGATACATATTACACTAATAAATATTTCAAAACCTGATACACATTACACTTCTATCAAAGTGTATCACCAAGGTTTCATAAATTTTAAAAAGAAATCTATCGAAACTTTAACAATTTTAGTTGTAGTTAATAAAAAATTTGTTTTTGTTGTAAGGAGAGTGTCGATTGTCAAATTTTAGTTTGATCTCATTTTAAAAACTTTAAGTTTGATCTTATTTTATCTAGATTCTATATATATATATATATATATAGGCTCCGGTTCCATTGAGAAGGTTTTTATTTTGAGAAGATTGAGAAATCTTCGTTTGAGCAAATTGATTCATGTTTTTTATTTGATTCACAAGTAAACATCATTTTATGGTGAATCGAATCTATAAATCCCAAATTTGATTCACAAATCATTGTAAAATCGAGTTATGATGATGATTCATTAAATTTGTACCGATGATTCAGTATTCTACATATATCGCAAAATCGAGAGATTTTTAACATTGATTCAATTTTTTTTTACACATTTTGAATTTTAATCACATTAAAATGAGTTTTACGCTTGAAAAACAAGAATCAAAGTTAAAAATCTATCGTTTTTGAAAACCTTCTCAATCTTCTCAAAATAAAAACCTTCTCAATCGATCCGGATTCTATATATATATATATATATATATATATATATATATATATATATATATATATGTATATATATATATATATGTATATATATATATATATATATATATATATATATATATATATATATATATATATATATATAGGGAAGGGTTCTTTTCAGAACCAAGAAAAGCTCGAGAACTGCGAGAACCAGCATCAACCAATCAGATTTTTTTGGATATTTAATTTTATTATTTAATTCAAAATGGCATAATAGTAAAAGTACATTTTTTATTTTCTTTTTGATTTTTTTAATAAACAACGTGTTTTTAGTTCCTAAATTTTAGGATTTTTTTTTTTGGAATTTTTTTTGGATTTTTTTTTTTTTCATGATTTCAAAAAGTAAGATGCATATGTGTTTTTCTCATATAAGTCAAGGTGCACATGTGTTTTTTAAATATGTGTTTTCCTTCGTAATGTAGTGTTTAATTGCTTAAACCACTTAAATTTGTGAATAGTTTTTTTTCAACATTTATGTTTTTTAAAAGTATGGTGCGTATGTGTTTCACTTAAGAATATAATTGCACATATGTTTTAGCGTACAATTCTTTAATATTCAAAAACTGAAATTCGAAAACATAAACATTATACATATGTCTAAAAAAATGCAAGTACAATATATCGATTATACATGTGTGCACTAATAATAATTAACGCAATAAGAGACTCTCGTGATCTTTGTATGTACATGTATTCACATTCGTCAATGTGCACATGTGTCTTTACATCTTTATCACAATTGTTAATACAAATAAACCGTAAAAACGTTTATTAATATTTTGCGATCTCTTTGTGTTTTGTTGATAACATATATAATGTTGTCTTAAGTATAATTATAAGGATACATGTTATTTTTGTAAAGCATTTACATATAAATCTTTTAAATACAAAAATGTAGTAATTAAGCATTTGTTGTAATAGTTTATTAGGATGGGTAAAACCATAACCCATGGACCATAACCCATGGATCTTAACCCATACCCAAGAAGACTAGATACAATGTATACTTAGATACATTGAATCTAAAGAAAACCCATGGACCAACCCATAACCCATGACCCATAACCAAAAAACCCATGTGCAAAGAGGAGCGTTCCACAGATCCCTAGGTTTACACTAGCCGGATCCCAAGTGGAAGGGATCCGTGGGATCCGGGGAACAGTGAGGAAATTTGCCTATAAATAGAGAGCCATTTCTTCATTCTAACTCACCCCTCTTCTTACTAAATCTCTCATACACTCTCATTCTCTTCTAACATATAGATCACTTGATCTAGAGAGTTGTTCTTCTTTCTTTCTATTTGTGATCCTCATATAGGTCCTTCTCTAAGGCGAGATCACGAGTATTCTACAAGTCATCCAAGCAAGGGGTCCTTGATTGATTTGTCACTCCGCAAGATTTCTGTAGCGAAGATCTGGTATTTGATATTTCACATATTTGTTGTGTAATAGTTGTGTTGGTTTGGTCCACCGTGCTATGGACTCGGTATCTAGCTTTGTACCGGATAAAGTGTAAGCAACGTTGTGAAGGCTTCTCCGCCAAGTGAAGGAGTTTGTTGACATAGTGCTTGAACTCTCGAGTAGGTGACTCGGGGAGTGGAGTAGGGCAAGGAAGGTGTCCTTGTAGCCGAACCACTATAAATCGGTTGTGTCATTTCTATCCCTTATCTTTATTTATTTGCTTGCATTATCATTAGATCTATACGTTCTCAACATCCATACGATTTCACATAATATCGGATCTAAAGTTTTTGAAATCAACTTAAAATCGGCAAAACTATTCAACCCCCCCTTCTAGTTTTCCACAATTGGCATCAAGAGCTAAGTTTATAAAAGTTTTAAAATAAAATTGTATTTTAAAAACTTTTCGATCACTATGGGTTCTGAAAATTATAAGGAAGGGCAATCTATGCAACGACCACCACTACTTGAAACTAATGGTTTTATATATTGGAAAAATAGATTCGAAACATATGTGAAATCTAAAGATATTGATCTTTGGTACATTATTGTTGAAGGCGATTTTGAGGCTACCTCAAAAGATGATAAAGGGAATGTAGTTTATATACCTCATGATAAACTAAATGATGATTTGAAGAAAAAGCTTTCTAAAAATAGTGAAGCAAAAATGGTTTTATATAATGCTTTACCGAAAAAGGAATTTGAAAGAATTTCTTTACTCAAAACCTCTAAAGAAATTTGGAATTCTTTAGTTGTAACTCATCAAGGCAACGAACAAGTTAAAAATAATAAAATTGATTTATTTGTTCAACAATATGAACAATTTTCAATATCGGATGAGGAAACTATAGATCATTCATTTGCTAACTTTAATACTATTATTACATCTTTACAAGCACTTGATGAATCTTTCTCTAGCCGTAACCATGTTAGGAGATATTTAAGGGCACTTCCATCGAAGTGGAGATCTAAGGTGACGGCGATCGAAGAGTCAAAAGATTTGACAACTCTCACCCTCGATGAACTCATAGGCAATCTAAAAGTCTACGAGCTTGTTCTTGCTAAAGATTCCGAAGCCTCAAAGGTAAAAGAGAAACATAAATCTCTTGCCTTAAAAGCCAAAAAGGCTTCAAGTGATGAAGAGAACTCTTCCTCGGGTAGTGACGACGAGGAGTATGCTATGGCGTTAAGGGACTTTAAAAAGTTCTTTAGAAGAAAGGGAAGATACGTCAAACAACCGTATGACGATAAGAAAGGCTTTCGGAAAAGCAAAGAGGACGAGAAGCCAAAGGATGATCGTACTTGCTTTAAATGTGGGAACCCAAACCACTTTATTAGTAAGTGTCCCAAACGGGATGATCAAAAGGCGTTCATGAGCGGCACGTGGGGAATGAGCGAGAGGAGGACGAAGAAATTTGTCTCATGGCAAATGACGAGGTGTGCTTAAAGGTCGACCTAGACCCCGATGAATGGGTCAAGGATAGCGGGTGTACGAGTCACATAACCGGCAATAGGGATCTATTCTCCACATATGAATCCGTAAATGGAGGTAATGTGGTGTTTGGAAATAGCAAAAGTAGAATCATCGGTAAAGGTACGGTTTCTAACAAATCTCTAACCATTAACGATGTGTGTCACGTAGAAAACCTAAACTTTAACCTCTTAAGTATAGGACAAATATGTGATAAAAAGTGCAATGTACTTTTTACCGAAACCGGTAGTAAGATACTTAAAAATGGCATAACCATAGGAAGAGGAATTAGGAAACATGGAGTCTATGTCATTAAAATCGGTAATGAACCTAAAGATAAACTATGTCTTACCTCTATGGATGATACTTCGACCTTATGGCATCGAAGATTGGATCACGCCAACATGCGACTTCTTCAATCGCTATCATCCAAAGATCTAGTAAGAGATCTACCTAAGTTAAAATATGAACATCATTTTTGTGATGCTTGTAATGTAGGTAAACAAGCTCATTCGAGTCATAAAGCTAAAAACATGGTGTCCACAACTAGGTGTCTAGAATTACTACATATGGATTTATTTGGTCCATCCGCTATCCAAAGTTATGGAGGCAACTACTACACTTTGGTAATAGTGGATGACTACTCTAGGTATACATGGACAAAATTTTTAAAGAACAAAACGGAAACTTTTAATTACTTTGAAATATTAAGCAAAAAGATCCAAAGACAACTAGGAAGTCCTATAGTGTCTATTAGGACGGATCATGGTAGGGAATTCGATAATGAAGTGCAATTTGGAGCCTTTTGTGACGCTAATGGTATTACTCACAACTTCTCGGCTCCACGCACTCCACAATCGAATGGGGTAGTAGAAAGAAAGAATAGAACCCTTCAAGAAATGTGTAGAACCATGCTTAATGAACAATCCATACCTCAAAAATTTTGGTGTAATGTCGTTGATACTTCAACGTACATACTCAATCGAGTCTTAATTCGACCAATCTTAGGTAAAACTCCATATGAGTTGCTCCGAGGCAAAAAGCCTACGTTAAATCACTTTAGAGTCTTTGGAAGCAAATGCTTCATTCTTAACACTAAAGATTACCTTACAAAATTTGATCCTAAATCAACCGAAGGTATCTTTCTAGGTTACTCGCCGAATAGCAAAGCTTACGTCATATTAAACAAAGAAACAATGAAGGTAGAAGAGTCATTAAACATAAAATTTGATGAAAGTCCACCCAAACCCTCTCCACCTCTTGTCGATGACGAGATCATAGAAAGTGAAGCTAGTGTAATTAAGAAAAAGATAAATGAAGAAGAAGAACCTTTAAATGGTGAAATCATAAACATTAAAGAGTCCAAAGATCACCCCGTAGATAAGGTCATAGGAAAGCTAAACGAACGAACATTAAGGTCTCAAGTTCAAAACCAAAGTAGCTTATTTTGTTTTGTTTCAACCATAGAACCTAAGAACACACAAGAAGCCATAAAAGATGAAAGTTGGGTAATGGCTATGCAAGAAGAATTAAATCAATTTGTTTCTAATGATGTTTGGACGCTTGTCCCTCCACCTAGTAATCAAACCATAATAGGAACAAAATGGGTGTATAAAAACAAATTAGATGCAAACGGAGTAGTGTCTAGGAACAAGGCTAGACTCGTTGCCCAAGGGTATAACCAACAAGAAGGAATAGACTTTGATGAGACCTATGCCCCCGTGGCTAGATTAGAGTCTATAAGAATACTTCTTGCGTATGCTTGTGCTAATGATCTAAAGCTTTATCAAATGGATGTCAAAAGTGCTTTTCTAAATGGTTTCATTAATGAAGAAGTATATGTAGCTCAACCTCCGGGCTTCATCGATTTTGAAAAACCCAAACACGTTTATAAATTAAAGAAAGCCCTTTATGGTCTTAAACAAGCTCCAAAAGCTTGGTATGATAGACTCAAGTCCTTTTTAATTAAACATAACTATACCATGGGGTTAGTTGACAACACACTTTTTACTAAGAAAAGAGAGTCACACATAATCATAGTACAAATATACGTAGATGATATTATATTCGGATCCACTTGTCAAGACATGTGTGATGATTTCTCTAAAATCATGCATGACGAGTTCGAGATGAGTATGATGGGAGAACTTAGTTTCTTTCTTGGTCTACAAATTAAACAAGTAGAAGATGGTATCTTCTTCAATCAATCTAAATACATAAAGGAGATGTTAAAGAAATTTGGTCTAGAAGAGTCGAAACCAATTAGGACACCAATGTCATCCGACACCAAACTCACAAAAGATGAAGACGGCGAATCCGTAGATAATACTAAATATCGTGGCATGATAGGTAGCCTCCTCTACCTCACGGCAAGTAGGCCGGATATCATGTTTAGTGTGTGCTTATGTGCTAGGTTTCAAGAAGACCCCAAAACATCACATCTAGAAGCCGTAAAAAGAATATTTAGATACATTAAGGGTACAACACAATTAGGATTATGGTATCCTAAGGGCACGGGAGTAGAAACAATTGTATATGCAGATTCTGACCATGCAGGTGATTACGTTGATAGAAAAAGTACAAGTGGGGTGTGTACTTTCATGGGATGTTGTTTAACATCATGGTTTTCTAAGAAACAAACGGCTCTAGCAATATCAACAACCGAAGCCGAGTACGTCTCCGCCGACAAAGCATGCCAACAAGCACTATGGATGAAACAAGCGTTAGTAGACTACGACATTCATCTAAGCGACATAGCCATTCTATGTGACAACAAAGGTGCCATCGACTTAAGCAAGAATCCGGTATTGCATTCTCGCACAAAGCATATAGAGATTCGTCACCACTTCTTAAGAGACAATTTTCAAAAGGGGAACATTTCTATTAAGAAGGTAGCATCCGAAGATAACATAGTCGACGTCCTCACCAAACCATTGAAGCGGGAACAATTCAACCTACTTCGTCTTGGTCTTGGTTTAATGGAACACACGTCGTAACTTATTTGACTCTACAAGGTATGTAAACATTAGCCTTCTTCTTTCTGAGTCTAGGATCTCTATTTCACGCACAACTCACAAACAATACAGGAATTTTCAAAACCCTAAGATGAGTTTTCCACTTATAGCTTTCTTATTTTTCATATACACATTTTCAAAGAAAACCTACTTTCACAATGTTTTCTAAAAGGATGATACCTTCCCGTATCAATTTCACAAAAGCAATTTCTCACGTCTAGGACAAATCGCTTTTTCATTATTAATACAAAGTAAAAACCCGTTTTCATTGCATCTCATGTCTTTTGAATGCTAAAGGGGACACATAACTAATATGTGTTTTCGGGTACATTCATTTAAGCTACAATGAATTAGGAGCATTGACAACACAAAATTACGTACTTATGTACTAAATATGTGTTTTCGGGTTATCTCAATAGGATGTTTTTATACTTCTAGTTTAGTTTCTATTTCTTTTTAGGGGTCGAGATAACCGCAACTCCAAATAGTTTGCATATAGGCACACAATAGGCAAAAATGTTTCCAAAAGGAAAATTTTGTGTTGCCTGAATCACCAGACCCACGGATCCCAGCCTTCATGCTGGACGGATCCCTCAAGGGAAGGATCCGTATGAACCGTGGAACAGAAGCTGATTTTACCTTCTTATTTTTTTCACTTTGGATGAAAAATCCACATTTGTTTCATTTTTGGGAGTATGCTCTTTAATGCTTGTGTTCTCATGATCACATGCCTTGAATTCATATCTAATCATTAGATTTTAATCCACATTTTGGGTCAAGCATTCATTACAATGCTTTGTTTTTTTTTCTCTATATATAGAACTCCCAAAATGCTTGCATAATCCATCTCATCCTCAAATACACATACACCATGTCATCCAAAAACCCTCTAGATGAATCACCTAGTACAAACAATCATCTTCATGATACCCAAACCTTTGTACTACCACCATCAAAAATACCACAATCCAACTCTAGGATATCCGCACGGATTAGTATCCGATCTTGTTGTTTAGCAAAACAAACCTCAAATGATTCATCCTCAACAAATAACTCACCACAAGATGCTTCCATTATAGCACCTCCCTCATCACCAACAAGTACACCTAACTTCATCACCAACTAAAATCACTCTTTTGGAACTCCTTAAGACTCCAACAAGATCTACCCAACCTAAAGAAAAAGAAATAGTCTTTTCAACACCCCCCACATCACAAAATACTATTTTTCAAGATTTTGAAACATCACCACCACTAGCTCCCATCACATTACAAGAACATCTAGGTTCTTTTCCACCATCATTTACAAACATTCCGGATAGTGATCCATATTTTCCTATTTTTCCACCACAACTTACGCATAACTCAAATCAAAACAACCTGGAAAACTTCCGCACTCATTACCCACATCATTTACATTGTGAACATTGCCAATCCACTAGGGAAATTGCAATAGAAGTTAGGGAAGAAATGCGTTTCATACTCAACCTCATCCTTGATCGCATCAATACCATTACTCATCAAAACCTCCATCCATAACCTTATGCAAGCATGGAAGGAATCACTACTACTATTTTTCACTTTTAATATTATTTTTCTTTTGAAGTCATTTTCAAGAACAAGTCTTGTTCTTATTTTTACATGCTTGTAAGTGGCATAACTACCACTACAATTTGTCGTTTTATTACAAGGCCTTGTTTACATACCTTGGCTCCCTATCATGATTCTCGACAACCACAAGATCATTTAAGCATGTTACTAACCTTTCTTTTTGTAGGATTTTTTTTTCTTCACTTGACGCCCTAAACAAGGGGGAGCTACCGTCAAGGGGGAGTCAGAAATACGTAGACTACTTTTTCCTCCAAGGGTTAACTTTTTGTTTCGACAAAAAGGGGGAGAAGAAGTAAAACTTAGGGGCTTTCAAATCTTACATCTATTCTTAAGTTTTACTCATCATAACATTATATTTTGTCATCAACAAAAAGGGGGAGATTGTTAATACAAATAAACCGTAAAAACGTTTATTAATATTTTGCGATCTCTTTGTGTTTTGTTGATAACATATATAATGTTGTCTTAAGTATAATTATAAGGATACATGTTATTTTTGTAAAGCATTTACATATAAATCTTTTAAATACAAAAATGTAGTAATTAAGCATTTGTTGTAATAGTTTATTAGGATGGGTAAAAACCATAACCCATGGACCATAACCCATGGATCTTAACCCATACCCAAGAAGACTAGATACAATGTATACTTAGATACATTGAATCTAAAGAAAACCCATGGACCAACCCATAACCAAAAAACCCATGGGCAAAGAGGAGCGTTCCACGGATCCCTAGGTTTACACTAGCCGGATCCCAAGTGGAAGGGATCCGTGGGATCCGGGGAACAGTGAGGAAATTTTCCTATAAATAGAGAGCCATTTCTTCATTCTAACTCACCCCTCTTCTTACTAAATCTCTCATACACTCTCATTCTCTTCTAACATATAGATCACTTGATCTAGAGAGTTGTTCTTCTTTCTTTCTATTTGTGATCCTCATATAGGTCCTTCTCTAAGGCGAGATCACGAGCATTCTACAAGTCATCCAAGCATGGGGTCCTTGATTGATTTGTCACTCCGCAAGATTTCTGTAGCGAAGATCTTGTATTTGATATTTCACATATTTGTTGTGTAATAGTTGTGTTGGTTTGGTCCACCGTGCTACGGACTCGGTATCTAGCTTTGTACCGGATAAAGTGTAAGCAACGTTGTGAAGGCTTCTCCGCTAAGTGAAGGAGTTTGTTGGCATAGTGCTTGAACTCTCGAGTAGGTGACTCGGGGAGTGGAGTAGGGCAAGGAAGGTGTCCTTGTAGCCGAACCACTATAAATCGGTTGTGTCATTTCTATCCCTTATCTTTATTTATTTGCCTGCATTATCATTAGATCTATACGTTCTCAACATCCATACGATTTCAAATAATATCGGATCCAAAGTTTTTGAAATCAACTTAAAATCGGCAAAACTATTCAACCCCCCCTTCTAGTTTTCCACAACAATCAAATTATCTTTAGAAGGTATATGTTTGCTGAAGAAACTTGTGTCTCTATATCTTTATCATTATCAACTTTTTCCATACTTGTTCAAAATATATGTACACTCTTCGCATCGCTCATCATACTCGTACCTGTAACCACAACCAATTAATAAACAAATTATTTATGTCACTTGTTTCAAAGTTTCAGCTCATGTCAAAGAGCATCAATGAATCAGTCAATGAAGAGATACCAATCTTATCTGTTAAAGAACCATGCGAAGTAGGTGAAGAACTTTGTCGCTTCATATTGTCCCTGATTAGTTTTTAATAAAACTTTAGTGTAAATGAATATGTTAGTAAAGTTTATTATATTCTCTTAGAAATAAATGTACCGGTAAACCTCTTCGAACCCAAGACATACAAACACTTAACAATACATATGCATCACTGACTTATGTACATGTGCATTGGTGTCTCCGTGATGATAAAGTTATAGTTATCATCACCGACCCTTTTTTAAAGTTTAGTATTTATTACCATTTGTTTGTTCCTGGCAGTCCCAAACACCCCAATCAAATTAAAGCATGCACCAGATACCCTGAATCAGATTAGTGCATCCCCAGAAGCTAACACATTCGAACATTTGACAACAAGCAAACAATAAAAAACAACAATCATAAGTGCATTTTTCAAAGTATACAACGACAAGACATATGAACACTTACCAATACATGTGCATCACTGAATTATGTACATGCTTCTAACAGTGGTAATTTTGTCTCGTGTATGGTAAACTGGTCGATTTGCGCTACGATTTGCCTCTAACGGGTCAAACACATAATGTTTTAAAGATTGTTAAACTCGAAACTAGGCCAATACACGGAAAGTCGCGCAAATTGTATTAGTTAATACATGTGCATCGTATCTCTATAAGCCATATAAACAATCACGGTGTACTTATAACAAATACTTATAATCAACGGTATATTTGCGATGAGTAAGTTTTAAAAAAATGCATTTCTGATTTGTAAGACTACATACCTTTACAGCAAAACTACCAACAAAAAAAGCCATTTTGATAGAATAAAACCACCACAAATCACCCTGTTTTAACAGCAAAAAACTCAACTAAACATCTCGTTTTCACAGTAGAAAAACAGCAGCCAAACATACCCTTTTGACAGCAAAAAGTGCAACCAAACAACCATATTTTGACATTAAAAAAACCAACCAAACAACCCTTTTAAAGATGCAACTGCGCACAAATTATTTATTCAA
Organism: Chrysanthemum seticuspe; assembly: GCA_019973895.1. NCBI lineage: Eukaryota > Viridiplantae > Streptophyta > Magnoliopsida > Asterales > Asteraceae > Chrysanthemum > Chrysanthemum seticuspe. The sequence continues at coordinate 139,034,985 of BPTQ01000009.1, forward strand.
CAATGGCTTTATTTTTTCTATGCACGTGTATTTAACATCCAATTGAAGTACTTATTTTTTCACCGTGCACATGTATTTAACATCTAAATTATGAAGCTTAAACAAAAGAGAATGTATTATAATGGTGTTCACAAAAGATTTCTGTCTAAACACAATGAATGGAATACTGCACCTGTACAGTCTCATTATAGGATAATTTTGGATCATTCTTCATTTTCTTATGATATTTCAGCACATCACTTGTTGCCTGCATATTTGTCAAAAAAACAAATTGTAATTAATGATAAAATCACAGTCAAAAATATTTTTTTGTAATCGGCCCATTCAATGGAAGAAAAAAAGCAACAAAATCATTGACATATTCATATAAAAAATTTAAACATGAATAAGAACTAAGAAACAAAAGCATTGACAGATTCCCATCAGAAAAATTATAGTGCATACCTTTTTAATTAGTTCACTCATAATCGGCATACTGTCACTGTGTCACTGATTCTATTATTTAAAGAAACCACCACCGGATAAAATGGTGGTTTCTGGTGTTGGTTACACAGATCATATGTTGGGGGTTTTGGTTACACATATCAAAGGTTGGGGGTGCCGATTGAGAGGTTGTGAATATCAATTGATTTGTGGCTGTGTTGTTGGTTGCTCGTCATTTGTGGATTAAATGATTAACTAACCTATGATCGAGAAAGTATGTGTTGGATCTGATTCGAAAAAATTAGGGATAACATCATCTTCAGGTTTTTTGCTCGTCATTTGTGGATTGAAGAATCGCAGGAGCGATGTTAAGGGTGGCGGCTAACATTTAGGTTAATGAGAGGATGCAGTTACTAGGTTAAAATGGAAGAGATGCAGGAATTTATGAATAAAAGAAGTTATGCAGTTTTTTAGGGTGATACAAGATTACATAAATGCCCTTCCATCCTTTATAAAATGTAACATGATATTTAAATTTATTACAATTATGCCACTAATGTTTTTAGCCATTGATCAAAAAATGAATGGATCAGATCGGTTCTCGCAGTTCTCGACCTTTTCTTGGTTCTGAAAATAACCCTACACTATATATATATATATATATATATATATATATATATATATATATATATATATATATATATATATATATATATATATATATATATATATATATTGTAGAAAACTAGAAGGGGGGTTGAATAGTTTACCGATTAAAAACTTTGTTTTGAAACTTATTGAAAGATCAATTGATATTGATCTTAAGTATGTTAATGAAATATGCAAGCAATATGTAATAAGTAAATAAGGAAAGAAATGATCAAACCACAACAAGTTGTTTATAGTGGTTCGGCCTACAAGGACTCTTTTTCCTTGCCCTACTCCACTCCCCGAGTCTCACACTCGAGAGTTTAACTTCACTAGTCAACAAGCTCCTTTCACCGGCGGAGAAAACCTTTACACTTCGCTTACACTATTTCCGACACTAAGCTAGATGTCGAGTTCTTTCCAAGGGTACAACTACTCCCACACACAATGTATTTTGAGGACTAAAATACTAACCACTCACACTCACAAGATTATGATGGTTTGATACAACAATGAAGTATGGATCAACACTAGATCATACAACACTAAACAAACAAGGCTTCCAACTTCTCGTTGAAGCTTGAATATGACTTGATCTTCTTTGCTACAAAAGAGATCACTAATATGATATGAAACTGAGTTAGAAAGGTTAGAGAGAAGATATGTATGAGAGTATGTTAGAAAGGGATGAGAAACTACTTGGCTTGGCATTGCTATTCATAGCCAAAATGGACAGGAGCGTCCACGGACGGCGGACCCCTTAAAAGGGTTCCGCCCGTGTACCATTTTGGTACCGCCGGTCTGACAGCCAAGATATCAAATCTTGCCTAAAGTCAACTCTATCTAAGTGAGATTGTGCAAGATATGAAGAGTACAAATCTTCACAAAATATCTAATGGAATCTTCCAATGATCTCCATGATGTAATACATGATGTCAAATGTTGTATTACTATTTATAGAAATATGCAAATGCTTAAGTAGTGTTTGGTTTTAAGAACCTAACACATTCTACAAACTACTATCATACATAATGATTAGAGTCATATCAAGATGTTACTAATCATAAATGTAAATGCTTGAATGATGAATATATTGTTTGAGAAAGCTTGTTTTAATATCTAATAAACTTGACAAGCTTTAAGCTTTTATAAATTAAATTTACTTTTGTCGTTAACAAAACTTAGGCAAAGACCAAAAATATAAATAACGTTTAATGACGATATTTGTATTAACATATATATATATATATATATATATATATATATATATATATATATATATATATATATATATAGGGGAGGGTTAATGTGAGATCAAGCTTAAAGTTCTAAAAATAAGATCAAGTCTAAAAAGCCACTAAAACATTTATAAATAATTATTTTATCAATAATACACAAAAAATAATATTTTAATATAAATTAACATTTTTGCAACTAATAACCAAATGATACATGAGTTTGGATTAGTGATACACTTGATACACATTACACTAATAAATATTTCAAAACCTGATACACATACAAAAACCTGATACACATTACGCTTCTAATCAAAGTGTATCACTTAGGTTTCGTAAATTTTAAATAGAAATCTATCGAAACTTTAACAATTTTACTTGTAGCTAATAAAAAAATTATTTTTATTGTAAGGAGAGTGTCACTTGTCAAATTTTAGTTGGATCTTATTTTAACAACTTTATATATATATATATATATATATATATATATATATATATATATATATATATATATATATATATATATATATATATAGGGAAGGGTTATTTTCAGAACAAAAAAAAATGCGAGAACTGCGAGAACCAACATCAACCAATCAGATTTTTTCTTATATTAATTTTTTTTATTTAATTCAAAAGGGTATAATGGTAAAATTACTTTTTTTATATTTAACTTTTTTCTTTTACAAAAAACCTTTTTTTAGTTCCCGTAATTCTAAGATTTTTTTTTTTTTTTTTTTTTTTTTAAACGTTGTGTGCACATGTGTTTTGCATTATGTGATAATTGCATTTTTTGTTTTTGCATAAGTGTTTTGTGTTTGCACATGTATCTATAAAAAATATTTACATACGTATGTATACAAACAACAAAACTTTATTAATACATTTATGCAATTTTATACAAACAACAAAACTTTATTAAAAAAAAATAGATAAATATGTTTTATTACAAATATATGAAGCATGCACATGTGCATAATACAATGTCTTTAATAGATGGTTCATCTTTTAGGCGTGCGCATGTATTCTTCATCTTGTTCAAAAACCCATGAAATCTACACATGTGTTTTTATAAAATAGACTAGGAAGCAAACTTTGATTATATAATTCATCTTATACAAGTGCATTTGTATTCTTCGCCTTCACGATAAACCTGAAAATTTGCATCCAATATTAATAGTTTAGTACATAATCAACAACAAATAAAAACATAAATATAAACATGGAAATTTGCATATATACAAAAAGTTCAATGACTTAAACACATGTGCATTCGTTGTCAAGTCATCATTTTGATTACGTAAATACATGTGCATTTGTTTCAAATTCTCATAAAACATATGTGCACACCCCTTTTATTGATTTTATACTAATCATAAAACATATGTGCACACTACTTGTATTGATTTTATACTAATCATAAAACATATATGCACAAACAACTTAAATATAAGCATTCTACCATTCTGATAGTTATCAAGAGATACACGACCAACTTCGAAAACTGTAAAAACACATATACACTATGAATACATAAAACTCCAGAAACTGTAAAAGACATGCATTTTCAATAAATTTAATGTCCAGATCCTATAAAAACACATATGCACTTTTAATACATTTAAACTTCGAAAACTATAAAAAAACATGTATGCACCAGCACCTGATGCATACGACCACCTGATGCACAAGCATGTCTCGCATACAATAGCTATGACCAAAACATCACGATATCAGTTTGCAGACCCAAAAAAATACATGAAAATACATCACATATCAATTGTTTTAACTATTTTATATCTACCCATTCATCACAAAATACACATACCACAACTTAAACCAATTAATGAAAAAATCATAAAACAAGATTTACTTACAAATTCAAAACAACCCATCAAATCATAAATCGATGCACTCTTCGTATTTGCCATTGTCCACATATAGATAATATGTTCTTGTAAGCACCTGTAGTTTACGCAATGAGTTAGAACTTTGTAATCTCTAATAATTAAGTAATGCTTCTCTAAGGTGTTTGTATAGCAATTTACCGGTCACTTTCACAAAACAACGATTTTTAAAAACACAATCTCACTCATATAATGAATCTTTGTACGAGCCAAATTGTAAAAATAATTGCACAATCAATTGGAGGGAAATAATATCAGTAAAATAATGATGACTAATCACAAAGTACACCAATGAAATTCATTACGTGTTTTTTTATCCAATCAATTTTCTAAATGACGTATATCATATATTATATTCACATAATTAAATCACTACTTACAACATAATATCGAAGGAGTCATCTCTTTCGAAACCGAAATAAATGAAACGCCATCCAAAAGGAAGAATGATAAGTTATTTGACAAATAAAATATGAAACTTGAGCCTAACAAACGTAATCCAAAGGGATTTAATGAAGTAAATTATAATATCCCTTGATAACTTATTTGACACAAGTACCTAATTTTCGTAGCAAATAAACTAATTCATTGATAAGTTGTTTGATCTTTTTTAATGAAACAGGGGAGAATCGTTGGTGGTATAGATCTAGGGTTGAATGAAATGGTTGAAGATTTAAAAAGATAAGATATTGACCAGGTATGATGTAAAGATTGGCTGCTGCTACTAAACAAATATTTTGAAAACTTTTTACAACACAAAAATCATGTTTTGTTCTCACAAAGAAAGATAAAAACGAATAAGAAATAACATACATGGATTTCAAAAATAGATAGATCTGACAACCATGAAGATGCAGGTGCGGCTAGGTTTTTTTTTTGTGGCGGTTTTTAGGATTAGAGAGGGGATATATGATATAACTTCTGCTGGCATTTTTTTAGGAAGGGATTTGAAATTCCTTAATTGCCCTTTTATCACTTATATAATCTAACCTCAAGTTTAGAATTATTACCTTTATGCCATCATCATTTATAGCCATTGATCAAGAAATAAACGGCTTAGATTGGTTCTCGCAATTTATTTGGTTCTGACAATAACCTCACACTATATATATATATATATATATATATATATATATATATATATATATATATATATATATATATATATATATATATATATATATATATATATATATATATATATGGGGAGGGTTATTGTAAGATCATACTTAAAGTTATAAAAGTAAGACCAATTATGGACCGTCGGATCATTATGTATGTGATTAATGAGATTAATGTTTGATGAATGGCATTTTTGTAAATAATTAGAACATCAGGGGCTTATGTATCACATTGTAAAAAATAAAGAGCGGGATATTTGTATCTGTATTGAACTAAATAAATGCTTTATGCCTTTGACTTTTGGTCAAAGAAACAAAAAATCGTCAATTACTACTTACTAGCGTGTTTCTTGGCGTCCCAAATCAAGTACATAACTTCAACTGATACAGCGAGTACACAAAACTAATTAACCTATCTGATTTGGACTTTTCTAAACAATCTGATTACGACTTCTCTAAAAAAAATGATACATTACTACAACAAATCTTTAAACCAAACAAAATCCCATCTCATAATACAATCCTGGTACATAAAGACATATGTGTATAAAATAACCTATCGAAATCGAACATCAGCAGATTCCGGTGTACCGGAATCTGCGATTTTTTCCAGAATCCGATACATATATAGATATGTGTATCAAATCCTTACATTTCCACCATCATGGTTACAAATATGACAACTTATACACATCAATGTATCAAGAACCTATCAGAACTAAACATAACCGTTAACGAAGAGGGTTGGTTTTTGACGAATCATATCGAAACACAACCATGGTTTCAGTGATTCATATCTGCAGTCACGAGCATATGTGCTTGCTTTTATTGAAACCACAAACATATACACCTGCTGCTACAGCAGCGGCACCAGCCCACCATGTATCCGGTGTACCGGCGATGTATCCGGTGTACCGGCGACACATACCACAGTGTATCCGGTGTACCAACGACAACACATATCTAAAAATCCGACCATGGTTCCCCGCCGGCACATAACTGAAAAACTAATAGAACATCTGATATGAACATCAGATCCGAAAAACCATATCTGAAACCTCAAGATTGGTTGTAAAAAAGACCGGATCTGGTTGTAAGGCCGTCGGATCTTGTTGTATCACCTTGAAGCTATTTTTTGGCATGGCGGCGTCAGTGATTTTTTTTTTTCTTTGTTAAAGTCTCGACGGCAATGGCAACCCAGAACTTCGACGGATGTACCTCATAAGATCGGTATCATCATCGAAAAATAAGAGAAATTAGCGGCTGAATCTGTGTGCCAGATTCGATTCGAGTGAGGGTGAGTTTCGTGATCTGCGATTTAAGTTGAGCGGTGGTTTATGAATTTTTCAGCCAGAAACAGATCTAATATGTTTATATTAGAGTTTTAGGTTGAAATGGAAGAGAGAGATATAACCGGATGTTTATAATATTGAAATGGAAGAGAGAGAAGGAGGAGGATGGTTTATTGGTGTATGAAGCTAAATAAAAGGAATGCAACATTACTAAAATACCCTTAACCTCATAATAATTAAATTTTATCATTTTTCTGTTTTCTTTTTTTGTGTTTTAAATATATTGCCACATGTCCTACTCCTATTGGTTCTTACATTGATCTTATTTTTATAACTTTAACAATGATCTCATTTGATCCGAAATCATATATATATATATATATATATATATATATATATATATATATATATATATATATATATATAGTGTAAATTACAATAAAAAGACAAATATCTATAAAAAGAATTAAAAAAAAATTTGAAAAAAATTCTCCTAAAATTCCACAAGATCGGGTATGTTGGTGCATAAAACTTTTGTGTAAACATTTTTTATAATTTTGAGTTTTGATATGTTTCTTTTAATGGAGAAAATTTTCAACTTGTCTTAGTTAGATGCGCAATGTTTTTTTGATGAAAAAAGTCCAAAGAAGTTGGGTGCAAAAACCAATTTTTGATGCACAAAAAAACGATTTAATGCGCAAACGTATTTTTTCATAATTTGTTTTCGGAAAAAATATCCAATTTTAGAAAAAAAGCTTTTCACAACTTTTTCATGCACCATCATACGCGATCTTGTGGAATTTTTTGGGAATTTTTCAAGAATTTTTTTTGAAAAAAAAATATTTTTATCTTTTTACGGATATTTGTCTTTTTATTTGATCTTTATCCTATATATGTATATATATATATATATATATATATATATATATATATATATATATATATATATATATATATAAGTGAGTTTTTCTAAGAAATTAATAACTTAGATAATATAATACATCTTTTGAATTTGAACTTTAAGCATTCCCACACAAGTAGAAACAACGCTAGTACGTCACTATCGAATCATCTATTCAAGCACTATCATTTTGGTTGCGAACCAAACGTTTATCATGATTTTGAGACTTTCCATCTAATACTTAGGTTCTGGGTCGGTGCCGGTGCTATATCATACTTGATCTCGTTGTGCTTTATCACTATCACCAATGTGAGTTCATAGCCTCGCTTTTACTTATCTTTACAATCCTCACGAGGGAGATACGTGCTATAAACTAGAACACAAGCTTTTTGCAACTGTACGCTACTTGAATATTGATATTGCCTAAGTTGTTAGCCGAAAGACCCATGCATCATGAACCATTAGTTACTTGCGAGTGAACGCATATATTATGGATAGTACTACGGGGATTAACGACCCAGTCTTGGTTATCAGAAATAACCGGGGCGCACTATATTTGAATTGCATTAGGTAATTGGAAATTACCCCCTTGGGGGCAAACTATTATGTACACCAGTAATTAGGTGTATGCAGTTGAGTATTGGTGTCATGAGCTTAGTGCATAATAATCTGTGATTTTCTATGATAAGTTGTCTTCGAAGCAATTATCATCTATCTTCTTGTGTTCAATTGATAAATTATAAACCTATGAATTCACTCAACATTGTTGTTGACCTTTTAAGCATGTTATCATAGGTAATAATTGAAGATATCCTATGGCACGGAGTGGACATGCAAGATCTTTTTCAACGTGGTGCAAACATAAAGTTATCATTTTCCACAAACTCATGAATTATCTTTTTGTGTATCGTTAACAATTTGGAAGTCATTGTAACAAAAATATGAGTTTTTCTTGAATGATAACATCTTTTATCAAAACGTCTCTTTTTGAGTCGTTTTCTATAATTATTGACTGCGCTCCTTGAAGTAACACCCAAATTAGTCTTCCGCTGCTATGTTGAGATTTTGGGGAGTTACAGATCACATTTGAGTCAAACCTACAACCAAAAATGCAATTCAAGCTTTTAGTACCCATTGTTTCTTGGGTCCACCACGGTTAGCATGAAACGTGCCCAAGTTGAACATCATTAGGTCTTGAAGCAAGACACTTAGGCTAGCCACAATGGGTCGGTTGACCCAAAGGGTTATGTAAGGTTGAGGTTAGGTTGCCCCACTGTGGGGGTTGGTCGACCTCGGTTGGGTTGAAGAAAATGGACAAACTAGTTCGTTGAGACAACCGACTTCTCTTCCCATTTTTGTACCGTTTAGAGATTAAAAAATAATAAAAATTAAAAATTAAAAACTTTTAACAAAGCTAACCCCTACCGGGGCAACTAGGTCGTCGGAGAGAGAAAACTGATAAGGTAGGGTCGACCTAGGTCACCACTGCTACCAGCCTTAGTGTTTCAAGACTATAAACTTGAAAATATAGACCAAGGGTTATTTGAAAAGTTACTTTTGTTTTAAAATCTTGGTTCAAAGTTTTGATGGTTGTGTGGTCCAAAAAATATTTGGTTTGTACAGGAGTTGTCTCTCCTTTGGGATGTGTTGTATTTAGGGTATGAAGACCTTTGGTTGTTATAAAAGTTTCTTCTAGGTTTACGATTAAAAATTTGGCCAATGTGATAAAGAGTTTACTATGAAATGTTGAGCTTAAATATTCACAGACACAAGGTGGCGTCGTTCACCCCACAACATTGTACCCGCATATCTAAAGTATATAAGAGGCCAGTTCTTGGCTCGTGGATTTCTTGACGTGCTTTTGTGATAACGAGCCAAGTTGAGCCAGGTAGCTCAACTAAATGAAAATATTTAAGCCCGGTCGAGCCTTCATTTTTGAGCTCGAGCTTAGTTGATTAGACAATACTTCTAGTTTTGTTGCACATCAGTTCTTCCAATTTGTAAAAAGTTAACCGAAGAGTTTTACTTCAAAATAGCCACTTGTTCTTAAAGTAGTTGATTTAATTGATTTGTTGAAGGTGACTCAAGTCAAGTTAGAATAGCTGGCAATGGTTTATATAATCGTTCCATCAGCTTGCCTCTTCGGTTTTAAGAAATCACTATAGGTTCTTGGTTCCACTTTTGAAAGATTGATTATTTGAAACTTCTAGGAAAACATCTTCTGGTCTTATAGGTTTTAAAGAATATCATCCTAATGTCATCAAGAAAATCCCCTATTCTGATATTCCAATATCGGGAATGAGAAAATACTTTATAATCATTGAATTCATGATACATGACAATTACTCAAATGCACAAATCGCAGCATATTTGTACGAAAATGCATGTAACAATGCTTCTGCAAGCTACAAATGTAGTTATATGTTAAAAAATATTGATTCATATTATTGGACCATTCCTTTTAAAGTTTGTTCTAAAGATAGTCTTTCCATTTTGTTTACCATAAAATCCACTAGCTGACTTCATTGATGCACTTAAATATGAATTCTACTTCAGCTCGGACCATATATATGTGCAAACAAATTAGTGTGCGTAATTCCAGATACTAAAGGAGTGCCAATGTGGCAATAGGAAATTGCACCTGGTTATCTGATTCAGATTAAATTTAAACCAGTATCATGTTAAAAAAGAAGTCGGATTAGGACTCATTCATGGAAACATTCGGGTCAGGAGGTTAGTGACTATAATACATTTGAATTCCCACTTTAACTGATCCAGTAACAAGTCTGTTGACCAGGACCCAAATTATACATCACCAATTTCTTATTTGTTACCATTTCAAACTATTACTTGCCTAGAAACATAGGCAGCTCTCTAGAAACCCCGAACAGCCACCTATTAAGAGCATTTATAGAATAATAGACAAAACATAACATTCATCATAAATTTCAACCTACAACCAGAACGAGAAACAGCTTGTGTCGACAGCATATGACACTTGCATCAAAACAGGAAACTGAATCAGGCAAATAACCTATCAAAGAAATGAAAGTAAAAGGTTGAATTTCATCAACGAGATGGAAGTCATTTGGAATTAAACTTCTGTCATTTTGCTTACAAACACCTAAAGGAATTGTTCACAACTAAAAGTGGATACACTTGCATATTACAACTTGAAAATGGGCATATAATGATGTTAGCCAAACAGGGGTATGAAGGATGTTTACTGAATAAGGAACCAAAATGAGAGTTGATGGCTACTACAACTCGGATGTAAACACACTAAAACGAGAAATAATTATGTAATGTACAACTGTCTTACTCATACAATATGATATTTAATCAGTAAGCTTAGTTATTTCAAAAATTCTATAAACAATTAAGTATAAAAGAATGTGTTAAAAAAATATCAGCCGTAGTGGCAGAATAACATATAAGAGCTATAGGTGTGGTGAGTAATTTTTGTTACTCTGGGTTGACAAACCCCCTTCTACAAACACCTTATTAATATATATACTAAAGATCGGGGAGGGGTGGGGGAGCACAAGAACGCATTTAATGCCAAGTTTCCCAATTTGGCAGAAACAGCCCCTGAGGTTTAAGTGGCGCTGCAAAGTAAGTCCAAACATTAAATGCAAAGTTTCACAACTTGGCAAAAACAGTCCCTGAGGTTTAAGTATCGTTACAAAGTAAGTCCTTTGAAGCCAATCCCGCTGCATCGCGCGGGTTCCAACACTCGTTACAACTAACATCAATTTACTCATTTGGGTCGCACATACACATTTATTCACACACACAAACCAAAGATGCCATGCATTTTGGCGAGCTCCAACAAGATCCACACCTAGAACTCTAATTGGCAAGTCAAACCTGATAGAGAGACATAATCACACATGAGAAAAAGATGCAACGAAATCATGGCAATCCTGTCCGCGAACCCGTTTTCCTTTATCCAAGAGCTTACTGACTGACAAAAAATTGTATCGTAAGACCTTTCCAGACAATTCAATTATCATAAATGAATCCTCCTCCCGTTCTCCCAATAAGATGCTCAAAATATCATAACAACCCCAGTCAGCGGGCAGCCTCGATGTAGGAAATGGCCTCATCATGTCATCAACATTAACAAAATACTTAACTGACCATTTAGAATACTCATTCTTCATCTCATAAATATTCAAATGTCTGGAATGATTACAATCCTTACAAAGAAGAAGCAAACTACCATGAGACGTAAATAATTTGCGATTACAATGAGATTTCCCTTCGGCAGTTAGAGGAGGCGGGGCTTGTATGTTTGTTAAAACCGGACGGTCCACAATATCTAACTTAACATGAAAAGGCTCACCATAATTTAGAAAATGAATTGCATCATTCCAATATATTGCCGCCTCGAAAAAAGCAAAATCCCCAATGGAAAAACGATCATCCCAGACACTCCAAACACCAGTTTCAGAAGAGTAAGTTTGTATTATAATGGAAGTACAATCAAATCCATCATCATCATCATCATCATCATCAATATATACGCTTCCAACATGCACGACTTTGTAACAAGGTGATTTGGCAGGATCAAAAGCCATGTAAAAGTCTTCAAAACCATTTAGTTCATATTGTAAATCATGCATTGGTGGAAGCATCTTGAACATACTAATCAAAGGATTGTAAACACAATACTTACAATGATGCGGTATATAACACAAAAGCAAACCATTGCACGACTTCAAAATTTCGGCCTTTGAGTTAAAACTAAATTGTATTGACCTTTTCGCTGGAATTCTGGGATCAAATGACACAAAATCATATTCGTTGGGACCCCAAGAGTCAGTCCATCGTCCAATAAAGAGACCAGAAGGAGGATCGACTTTAGGTATTCGGGTTCGTGCCAAAGTGAAACTATGAGATGTTATGAGAGATAACCACTGTTTGGATACCGGTTTGAAAAGATGAAGTGAGAGTATTGGTAATCGATGTAAGATTTCCATCAAAAGGTCGTCATTGGATAACACTTCATGTACGGAAGAAGGGAGTTTATGGTTTGTGCCATCATCATCATTGGCAACAATCTCCAACCAGAGAGGAAGCTCAGATGAACCATCAGCCATCGTTTGTTAAAACTGGGTAAATTGAAACACTAATCTTTGGGTTGTTATCGAAATTTGAGGTATAGGGTTTAGATTTGGGGACCTTTATTTAAAGGCTAAAAAAACATGATAAATATTTTGACCGACTTAGTATTATTTAACCCTTTAACTTTTTCATTGATTTAATTGTTAACTTTCATTGGCTTGTTGAAATCAGCCTATCAAATTATTAAAAGTTTAAAACATGCTATCGAAGAAACAATATTTTATATTTAGAATGTTTTTTTAACCAAATTTTCGAATGTTAACCCCTCCTCTTTAAATGGGTGAAAATAGGCTATTGCATCTTCATATGGGTGGGGTTGCCAACGTGTTCATACGTCACACATCTGGCGGGTGTAGTCTCTTCGATGGTCCTATCAAAATTTTTTGTTGTAATTTGTTGGTCAAGTTTCATGCAGGGTGTGAGTTTTGCTTATATAATGCTGTAAATTGTATATATTTTGGTTGAGTTATATATAAAAGTTCTTGCTTCTACATTATACTCAAATGGTGGCCAATAAGTAAAGTTTCTGGTTTGGTAAACCAGGGGCTCAGACGTGGTAACATACTGAAACTAGAAATGTTGTTACTTGTTAGGACACCGCACAGAGTTTGTCACCCTTTTAAGTGATCCTCAAAGGGTATTTAAAATAATAATGTTACCAAATTTTGATCATCAATCTTAAATAGGAATAATAGTTCAACAAGCAATTACCACTGATCGATGATCTTAGCAACTAAACTCTTTTGATTTCTAAACTCCTTATAATCAGATTAACAGTTGCTTCTTATAGAGATACTGGGACAGGAAGGTAATTTTACATCCATCGATCTGAATAATCAGCTTTATTCAACATGTAAGTTTCCAACTTAAAGTTACCCATTGCTAGTCGTTTACTAGTTATGATATGATTGTATATCTTGTTCCTGTTCTGCAACTAAAGTTTTTTGTGCAGATGATGGTAATTTATAGGCTCATTTTGAGATCTTGTGCATTCAGTTCACATCTTGAGAAGTAATAATATGATTTTTTTTTTTTTTTTTTTTTTTTTAAAGAAAAAAAGGGGGCAACACCATAAGTTTTGGTGTGTTAATTGATTGTCGGATGGAACAAGCTAAGCTTAGGCAACACATATAAATTTTCTAGCATCAAACAAAATTTAATCTTTGATACTATGTGCAATTCATTCACAAATTGTTTACCTCGCCTTTTGAAATAGAGTACTCGTTGTAACTTTGTGTGACCATCTTACCTAAAGCCTCATTCAAGAACTATTGTTCAACAAGTTAAACAGAGTTAAAATAGTCATGGAACCATTTTAGAAGACAACTTTCTCAGTTGCGAAGTATCTTACTTTCTCGAACTAACCTAGTTAATTTGCTCATAGTTAAACTATTTAAAAAAGATGACCCAAGCAGTATGATTCAATAATATACCCATACAATCTATATATCACTTGTTAAGATGTGTATGTAGCGATAAATGTTATAGGAATGTCTCACATAAAACACATTATCTGTAATATATATAAGATATATATATATATATGTACAAAGCATTAAGAAGACTCAAAATATAGCAAAATATAACAATCTGATAAAAAGATGATGGTGGCATCATACTAAAGGGGAATCAAACCCCTAAAGACCGGCTATAAGATTAACATATACTAGATGTACAAGTTAATAACCTAAAACAGATAGCACATCTACTTGTATAGAACCAAAACTCCATATAAGCTACCACTGAGATCAGCCATGAAAAAAAAGATGTTTTTTCATTAACCTGCTGAATCATGATTTGAGTAGTTTCTTGAACACGTCCCTACTCTACCTGGAACAGTGAGCTAACCCATGATCCACTGAATATATGAAATGACTGTTGGAAAAATCTTGATCTTGGATCGGAATAAACAAAGTTTTAGAATCAAAATATACCGGAAAATAAACTTGCTATTAATCTTACTATAATTTCAGAATTTGTCATACATAGCAATCATCATTCTGATGATTCTTGTATTATTACAGGCATCATACATTTTGTTTTACATAATCTGGTCCTATTTATACTAAACGAATAGGTACATCTAAAAGTTGTGTCAGTTTGTGAACCGTTGTGTCTTTTGTGAAATAACTGTCAAAAACAGTTATTTAACTGCTTTGTAACCGTCATTGTAACTGCTCTTTTGTAACTGCTTTGACAGCGGGTGTGATTACCCTGTTGGGTGGGTTTGACCCAACATTCTCCCCCTAATCACAAACGCTGCGTCTTGACTTGTCTTCAAAGTAATGTGAGTTCAATGTCAGTGTCATAGGTGAGATGAGATTCTTCTTGCTTGCTTTTCCACTTCGTGCATTCTTTCGCGAAGTGTCCATGCTCACCACATTCATAACACCTGAGCTTGCTTTTATCTTGACTCGTACTTGCTCTGCGTGCATTTGGATATTTCATGCTTTCCTTGCCATCTTTGTTGAAATCTTTACCTCGCCATTTACCATAATTTTTGTTGTTTGAACTTGCCATGAGAAGCTTGTCTTGATCATTTGCCTTCATTATTGTCTCCATCATCAATGCCCATGTTGTGTAGTTTGTTTCGGTCATTTTTGGACATTGTAGTGAAACATTTCCAAGTTCTCGAACTGTTGTGCTATCATTCTTGTCGGTTTCTACCATGCTTGCTTGCTTGCTTGCGTTCGATCAAAAGATCAAAAAAAATCCTTGCTGTTTTATATAGAAACTATGAAGTTTCTCTTGCTTGCTTACTTAGAATCAAAGATTGATTCTGATTTCTTGCTGTTTGGGCTACTTGCTACCCAATAATCTTGCTGTCTAGGCTACTTGCTACCTAGTTTTTTTTTTTAATCGGAACCGATATGGTTTCTGTTTTTTTTCTTGCTAAAATATTGACCAACTTGCTAATCAATATTTGTTTTGATCAAAATAATTGATCCTTGCTATTTGAATCTTAAGGCTCGAGTCTTGCTATGAACCTAATGATTCGGTCTTGCTATGAATCGTAAAAGATTCGGTTTATCTTGCTATGAATCACAAAGGATTCGGTTTTATCTTGCTATGAATCACAAAGGATTCGGTTTTATCTTGCTATTTTGTATTTGTAAAAAAAACTTTTCTTTTTAGATAAAAATACAAAACTTGATTATTTTATACCTTGCTTGCTTTAATATATTTTTAAAAAAATATACTAACTTAAATTTAAAGGTTAGTAAATTTTCTAAACAAAACTAAGAGGTATAAAAATTGTAAAGAAAATAAAATAAAAGGGTTAAAAAGTTTTTTGTTATAAAACCTGATGGTTATTAAAACCGTTGTGCCCTAATCCCTTTTATGTTGCGCCTGCTTTTGTTCTTTCTTTGGAGATATCGTATCTCTCTTTCTTTCTCTGAGATCGATCCCAAACTTTCTCCTTTCTTGCCTTGTGGTTTTTTCACCGATTAAAGATGGTTGCATTAACCTTCTTCTTGTGTTCTTCTTGCTTCGATTCCCTTGATTGTTTTGCGAAAACTAGGGTTTCGCAAATTGGGGATCTTGCTAATCTGCTTGCGAATTTGGGGCTTTCTTGCTAATTCGAATCGACTTAATGAATCGATTTAGTGCGGTTCTTGTTCTTCCAAACAGGTGTGTTCGTTCCTGTTTCAATATTGATCTTGCTTTGTGCCCCTTTGATGATGACTTCTGAATCGACGTGGGTTTCTTTTATTTTCGAATCTGAAAAAGAAAGTGTTTTTTTATTCAGAAGACTTGGTATATGATGATTGGTTTATTCAAACCTTGCCGTGATGCCAAATGTTGGAAAAATCTTGATCTTGGATCGGAATAAACAAAGTTTTAGAATCAAAATATACCGGAAAATAAACTTGCTATTAATCTTGCTATACATAGTAATCATCATTCTGATGATTCTTGTATTATTACAGTCATCATACATTTTGTTTTACATAATCTGGTCCTATTTATACTAAACGAATAGGTACATCTAAAAGTTGTGTCGGTTTGTGAACCGTTGTGTCTTTTGTGAAATAACTGTCAAAAACAGTTATTTAACTGCTTTGTAACCGTCATTGTAACTGCTTTGACAGCGAGTGTGATTACCCAGTTGGGTGGGTTTGACCCGGTTTGACCCAACAATGACCGTCAATGATGATGATGTGAACTAACCCTTTTGTTTCAGTTGCTACGGATTACTTTAAACTTTTAAAGTGAACTAACCCTTTTGTTTATTGTGTAATTTTTCTCATGACATCCATGGATTACTTTAAAGTGAACCCACCCTTTTGTTTCAGATATGTTCATGATAGCCATCAGCTGGAGCATCGTGAACGTCCGCCATTGATGTTGTGTGTGTTCTTGTGATGGTTTCTCTGTTTTGTTGAAGGTAACCAAAAAGGAAAGAAAGTTGTATGACTAATAATCCAAATATATAAAATGACCATTATGCCCTTCAACTAAAATCAAAAAGAGACGGTAAATAATGGAGTTGAAAGAGAAATCACAGTCAAAAGGACTCGCTTTGATCACAAAACATGGAATAGAGACTCACGGTGAAATAAAAACAAGGTACGACACATTGATGTCTTTGGACAAGTTTAAGGACGAATGGTGTATTTTTTTTTTATGACTACTTTTAAAACTTCATTTTCTGATCATTTTTTTTTCCTCTATAGATTATGAACCTTGTTTAATCATGAACAAATAATTCCTTGTACGTTAGGCTCCATTTGTTCCAAGTAAAATATATATATGTTTGAGGGTTACGATGACTATTTTAACAAGTCAATATAAGTACAAGAATAACTATAGGTAATGACATTTATTTTAAGACATAACGCTTATATACTTAGATAACTCAATTCTGGTTTCTAAAACCGGAACGTGATAGAAACACACAAAAACTGAAATACCTGATAGATGGCTCGGCTGACCTACGAGTGATGGTGGGAATTATCCTGTTACCTGGTCAAAGACTTGCTTGGATGCAGGATCCATAAATAGCTGCTTCCTACTTATATGATACTTATTAACTTCAAACAAGTAGCATGTCAAAAAAATAAGTCAGATTGAATTTGTTTCTTATTCGCAGTAACATTTGGGTAAGACTCGATAAGAAACCAACTTGTCAACTTGAGTTACCAAGCGAATAAGAAGGTTGGTGACAATAATATCACATATGATCCTCCATTACGCTGACGAGCAGAATCTTAGCTTGAGCCTCCATTAACCCCCCCTCCCCCCCCGGCAAATGATCGGTATGGCGGTTAGGCATCCTTAGAAGAAAGTGTGGTCTTTCAGGAATTGGTCTAGTAACAATTACTATTGACAACCACCCATATGAGTACAGATACTTATACCAACACTTTGGTTATAACCTATAATCACGGGGCTACTTCACTAAATTTCTTATGTTTTCATTTCAAAATATTACATACCTATACACATAACATAGGCAGCTCTCCAGAAATCACCTGTTAAATGCACCTGTACAATCTTAGATGGGACAGTACAATCTTGAGTAGACCCATAAATGAAATTTTAAGCAAACTGAAATTCATCTAAGTTTTTAACTTACCAACCAGAACTACACAACAGATAACTTATGTCAGCAACATATGACACACGTGCATCATGCAAATAACCTATCAACGAGATGAAAGCTATATCAAAAGATTGAAAATCTGACCACAACCCAGTTCCATGAGTTATGCAAGAAGCAGCATATAGGGATTCGAATGATTATAGGCCACATGTTGAAGTAAAGTATCAAAAGGCTTTCTTCAAATGTGAGGCGTATTTCTGTCCAGTTTTTTACACCATTAGATATCTGCAAATCTGGATGTTTAAAATTCCATGATTGATGGAGTTTAAGAATTCGTTGGTAACTGAAATCCTGTCATTTTGCTACCAAAACCCTATGGAATTCCATTTCAATTCCAATGCCGTCAAAATCTCATAAACCAAACGCACTGTTAGTGGTTTACAACTAAAAGTGAATACAGTTGCACATTACAACTTAAGAATGGGCATATAATGATTCCAACCAAACAGAGGGGGTAAAGGATGACCAAAATGAGAGTTGGTGGCTACTACAAGTCAAATAACCCAAAACGAGAGATAACTATTTAATGTACAACTCTCTTATTCTTAATCGCATAAACATGTTTTCCACCATAACCACATCACTTACTTATAATATTTAACTACAATTCAATAGATGACATTCTTGTTTCCACTACTGCAGCCTGCAAATACCTTCATCTTAACAACCTGAAATAAATGTTAATAAGTAAGCTTAGCACTCTCAGTGAGTTAAAAAATTGTTCAATAAAACATTAGCCAAAACAAGCGTTATAAAATTGTAGGTGCTTTTAAATTCATAGTTTTCCTTTAACCTCAGCTTCTAATATTTACTAATCAATGGAGTCATTAAGTAGATCAAACAAACCATTGTTTAAAAAGAGCAAATTAAACGACACATACGCAGAAAGCCCTTTTCTAGTATATACTAGCGAGTTTAAACTTTCTTTAGTTTTTCATTTCTGTGGTGGAGAAAGTCAGATGTAATGACAGATCGCGGCAGTTGATCAAAACTCATGTAGTTGCAGAACAACATAAGATAGAAAAATCAAACCTGGAACAGACATACATAATCACACATGAGCAATAGATGAAATGAACTCATGGCAATCACATCTGCCAACCCCTTTCCCCAAATCCAAGAGCTTAGTGACAGTCTTTGACACAAATGTGTATAGTAAGACCTTTCCAGACAATTCAATTACCATAAATGAATCCTCTTCTCGTTCTCCAAAAAAGATAATCCAAATATTATAACAACACCAGTCCTCGGGCAGCCTCCATGTTCGCCTCAGCATGTTATCAAGATTAACAAAGTACTTAAACGACCATGCAGAATCCCCATTTTTCATCTCATAGATATTTAACTTTCGAGAACGATAATAATCATTACAAAGAAAAAGCAAACTACCATAAGACCCGAACAACTTGCGATCACCATGCACCTCCCCTTCCACAGTTAGAGGGGTTTGTACGTTTGTTAAAACTAGACGATCCACAATTTCTAACTTGAAATGAAAAAATGAATTGCACCATCCGAATATACTCCATTCCAAAAACCATCAAAGCTTCTAGAGGGAAAACGATCATCCCACACACTCCAAGCACCAGTTTCCGAAGAATAAGTTTGTATCTTAATGTAACAATCGTATACATCAGGAGAAGCAGCATCTTTTACGTGTCCAACATGCACGACTTTGTAATGAGGTGATTTAGTAGGATCAAAAGCCATTTTAAAATTATAACGATATGATCTGGGGAGATAATTCAAAGGATGTATAGGTGGAAGCATCTTAAACATACTAATCAAAGGATTGTATATGAAATGCCTATAATCACCCGATACATAGCACATAAGCAAACCATTGCATGACTCGGTTGACCTTTTTGCTTTTTTTGTAGAATCAAATGACAGGAAATCATATAAAGAGGACGAAGCATCCCACTGGATAAAGAGACCAGAAGGAGGAACAGTACCAGAGATTTGAGTTCGTCTAAAAATGAAACTAGGAGATGTTATGAGAGATAGCCAGTGTTTGGATACGCTTTTGAAAAGATTTAGTGAGATTAATGGTAATAAGAGTAAGATTTCGATCAAAAGGTCATCATTGGACAAGACCTTATAGAAGGGAGTTTGTTGTTTGAAATAAAGGTCTTTTTGGATGCTCTGCCATCATCATCACCGGTAGCTGCCTCTGATGAGCCTCCAGCAATCGCTTCCATGAAAAGGGTTTGTAAATCAAAACCCTGATCTTTAGGTTCTAGAAATGGAGGGTTTGGGGCTGTTTGGACTTTGGATACCTCACTCTTGCTTGAGCACCGACCTCGCATTTATATTTCTTTAACTTACTCTCTACCAACTATTCTTTACCTTTTTTTTTTACTTCCGAATTTAATATCTATCTAAACTCAAGTTCATCTTAAACTCATTTTAACCATTCTTATTTTTCTTTATAGTTACACTTCAACTTTATCTTTCTCGAAATCCTTAGAGCACTAGGTGTCACGACAAGCCTTAGGCTCGTCGTCGTGCCACCTCAGCGCCACATCAGCATCTCATTTTTTCACAACTAACCACAACAACCCCCCCTCACTCATAACAAACCTCAACCTCTTCATTTGGGGTCCACCACTACCACTTTATTTTTTTATTCAATTTTCATTTCCAAATAAACTAAATAAATTCATTTCATTCAAATTAAAAATACAATACATAACTTAATAAAAAACGTACGAAACATAAAATAAAAATACGAAAAAAAAAACATACGCAAGAAATACATCAAATTATAACGAAACTAATTAGTTGGATATCGCAAAGTTTTCATCTTTCAAAATCATGTTATGCATTATGATGCACGCGTACATCATTCTCCGTAACTTGCCAATAGTAAATGCACGCGCCGGTTGGGCAATGATATGCCAACGTCCTTGGAGGACACCAAAAGCTCTTTCGATATCTTTTCGAGCACTTTCTTGTTTCGCTTTGAATGCGGCATTTTTTGGATTAGTTGCAACTGTAAATGACTTGACAAAAGATGCCCACTCCGGGTAAATTCCGTCAGCTAGATAATACTCTTGCTTAAATTGACACCCGTATACTTCAAACTCAACCTCAGGGGCATGTCATCAAGCAAGTCGTCGAATAACGGAGAATTATTTAAAACCGTTAGATCGTTATTCGCACCCGCTACCCCAAAAATGCATGCCAAATCCACAAATCGTAATAAGCAACGGCTTCAAGCATTATAGTTGGATATTTTTTATCACCTCTATGAAATTGGTCTTGCCATTCTTTCGGACAGTTTTTCCATTCCCAGTGCATACAATCGATGCTCCCCAACATTCCCGGAAGCCCATGAACAGTGTTATGTGCATGGTATAAGTGACGAATGTCATCCTCATCTGGTTTTCTTAAAAACTCCTTAATAAATAGTTGGATTACGCACATAAGAAAAAAATCTAGGCAATCGCGTGCACAGTGTTCACCTATTTGTAAATACTCATCTAATGCATCAGCTGATATCCCGTAAGCCAATTGGCGTAGGGCACATGTGCATTTCATAATCACACTAAAACTCATTACACCCCTACCATCGGGTCGCACTCTAAAGAAATCAAAATGCTTAGGAAGAGGATGATGAGTTTCAATATATGTTTCAATACCTTGTACTATTTGTAGAAATAGACGACGGCTCATACGAAATCGACGCCTAAAATTATCGTCCGTATATTTTGGGTTGTCACCAAAATAGTCAGCAAGAAGACGTGCTTCAGCAATTTCACGTTCACGAGGGACATATTGACGACGCTTTGAAGGACCGGTTGCTTGTTCCTGCAACGTTTGCTCCGCCTCGAACTCTTTAATAAACATTTCTAGTTCCGTTAACTCTTCAAGGTCACTTTCGCCGGAATAAGATGATTCACTCGTGTAACTCATGTTTCAGCAAGTTTGAATGGTTTATTTTGATTGAATATGAAAAAAATTGTATGATATGTTATGTTAATTTATAGAGTGAGTGGTGGGGTTTTTTTAAAAAAAAAATAATTATATCCGTTTTACAACGGATAGTATTTGAAAATAAAACGTTTAAAACCTTTTGTCAGAAACATTTGCTCGTCGTCACCACGATTAGCTAGCCGACGACGCCCCACGGCGAGGGGGTCGGTGTCACGGCGAGGCTCGGCGAAGAGCCACGGTGGACGGCGAGCCTCAACGGCGAAGCCACACCATGTGCTCATACACCACGTCTTTTACCAAATCCAAAATAAGTAAAATAAGTACATACCTCTAAAGTGAGGTGGTGGTTTTTGTATTTATTAAATCCGAAATTAATAATTCCGAATTTATTAAATCCGAAAATTTGTCATGTGCTTAGCGAGCGTTTTCAAATCATATGTGGCAATTTTTTATTGGTTTAAAATTAAATATGGTGTTTTAAGATTAGTGACTAGCTTTGTTAAAAATATTTATTCTCTAAATATAATATAGTGTGCTATATATACCCTTAGTGCACCAAATCCCACGTGGCATGTTTTCATCCGCTTAAAAAGTAAATATGTTGCTCTAAGATGAGCCAGTAGTTTGTTGAATAGTTTGGTGCGCTAGGAATGGTGCATGCGCACCAAAAGTGACTAACCCGGAAATACGGTCAAAATACGTCCTATTATGAAACTATACTATAAAATACGGCCATTTATCCAAATAACACTTTTTTGTAATTACCCAACTTTTAATTTTCCTATTAAATTCAAAAACTTTCTTAATCTTTCTATTATATGCATCATTAAGGAAATTATCTGACGCGGCATCCTTTAATCAAATAAATCTTGTCTTGTACCAAAATAACCTCCACTTCCAACCTCACCAAAACTCAACCCAAGCCACCCACATGTGTTCTCGACACTCAGGTTTGTCTCTACCATTTTGTCGCCTTTCACAAGTCGTGACTAGCCCCATGAGAATGCATCCCCTACCGTTGTTGGTAACCCTTTATCTTCGATGGCAACTTTACTTCTTTCTCAAGTTTATTGTTAGAACACAGAAATACAGATAGTTTATTAAATTAGGAATTTACTCTCTCGACACTTGTATAGTCGAGAGGGGAAGTGTTGGGAATTAAACGCAGCAGTACTAATGGACTTAGTACTGCCAAGCATACAAACGGAACTGCTGAAGATAACACTAGCAGTACTAACTGACTTAGTACTGCTAGTACATATAGTTTGTATTACTTAAGAGATATGTACGCGTTTTGTATTTATAGATAGAGATTGTGTATATCTTATACGAATATATAGTGATAGTTATCTTGTAAAGGACTCCTTACGCTATAAAAGGATATCATAGGTTAGTAGTTACACGCGTATCTTTTGTTAAGCTTCAAGGTTGTAAACCCTAGTGATAGTTGATATCACTCGTATTATCATCAAGAATAATATTGAAGCGTTTTGTTAATTCATTGTTCACTGTTTCATTTATATACATCAAACACATTAATCTTCAAAAGTACTAAGTAGTAGATTCCGCATACTACTTGGTATACCATCAAAGTATCTATACACAAGTCTCAAGAGTGTTTAGATCCTCACAAGTGGTATCAGAGCCTTGGTTTCTGATACTTTGATTTAGAAGATATATACCTAATCACTTTGTTTTCCGAATCAAAACTCATGGACATGGAATCCTCACAAAACCATGATGTTGCTAAGTTACCCGTGCTCAAAAAAATGAGTATGAGATGTGGAGGCTCAGGATTGAGCAACGCTTTTTGATACTAGATTATAATCTCTGGGAGATTATAGAGAATGGAGACTCTTTTATTCCTACACAAACTGAAACAGTCATTGATGGCAAGAATGTTACTAAATTAGTATGGATCCCCTTACTGCAGATGAGAAACTTAAAAAGAGGAATGATCTTAAAGCAAAAAGCTTGTTGTTGATGGCCATTCCCAATGACCATGTTCTGTCTTTTAATCATTACAAGACAGCTAAAACCTTGTTTGAGGCTATTGTCACAAGATTTGGTGGTAATGAAGCCACCAAGAAAACTCAAAATGTTTTATTGAAGCAGCAATTGGAGAACTTCACTGCAACCAGCAATGAATCTCTTGATCAACTGTTCAACATAATGCAGAAATTAGTCAGCCAAATGACTGTTTTGGGTGTCAATGTTCCCCAAGAAGACCTAAACTCCAGGTTTCTAATAAGTTTGCCTGCAGAATACTGGATGCACGTGGTTGTCTGGAAGAACAAACCAGAAATTGATACCATGACACTGAGTGACTTGTACAACAATTTCAAACTTGTTGAACATGAGATTAAAAATTTTGGAGGCACAAGATCTAGTTCAGGGAATATGGCATTTGTCTCTGCTCAAAGCAATACCAATCCTGAAGATGATGAGGACTCAGAAGTTAGTACTGCTAACCTTATGATTGGTACTGCTAGTTCAAAAACTATTCCTGCTGGTATTGCTGATTCAACCTTCTATGATTTCCTATCAAGCCAAGAAAGTGGATCTTCACTCTCTCATGAAGACCTTGAGCAACTGGATGATGATGACCTTGAAGAGATGGACATCAAGTGAAATGTTGCTCTGCTAAGCATGAGGGCAAATAAGTTTTGGAAGAGAACTGGGAAGAAGATCACCATAGCTGGTGATGATACTATTGTATTTGATAAATCCAAGGTAAAGTCCTTCAACTGCCACAAGATGGGGCATTTTGCCAGAGAGTGTAGACGGCCAAAGTCTCAGGATAACTAGAGCCGATGGAATAAGGGCAGTGGGAAGAAGACAACTGAGGAGGAGCCTTCTTCAAAGGCTATGTTGCAATTGATGGTCTTGGCTATGACTGGAGCTTCATACTGATGAGGTGGAACCATCAACTGACTCTGCAATGGTGGCAACAGAGATGACACTTATGGCCATCTCTGATTTTGAGGTACTTTCCACTAATGGTTGTTCAAAATCATGTTCTGCTTTAAAAGAATGTGAGACTCTTAAAGATAGATATGAAAACCAGATAGTAGAGCTTAATAACACTAGTTATAATCTTGCTAATCATAAAAGAGTTTTAGCTGTGTTAGAGGAGCAAATTTTGAATTACAAAGAAAATGAGTCTGGTTTTTCTGAAACTATTGATGTGCTTAAAAGATACCTTCTCATAAAGAGATATAGATAAGTTTACTTAGAAAACAATTAGAAAAGATAAAGACAGCTACTGAAAACATAAATATCAGTGTAGAGACCCTAGAATATTGTTCTAATCATGTTACTAAAATGATTGAGGGTCAAATTCATAATAAAGCTAAATCTGGGGTAGGTTACCAATCAGTTCCAGCTCCATTCAGAGGTGTTCCTTCACCTCTAGGTGTTGACTTAGTACACACTAGTTTAGAGAAATTTCAGGAGCCAATAATGGAATATGTACCTAAGACTAAAGAAAATGGAAATCTAGAAAAGTCTAAGGTCAATGATGCTTTTGAAAGTGCTATTGATACCTCACTGATTGAGGAAAATGATTTTGAGAAAATAGGTACTGCTAAGCCTAAAACTGTTAAACCTAAGATAGAAGTAAAATTTGTTCGGCCAATAGTTAAATATGCATAAATGTATAGGTCAACCAGTAGGACTCCACAGCCTAGGGGAAAACAGAGAAACTGGAATAATCTTAAGTCCCATCAGCTAGGCAGTGAGTTTGTTATGTACAATAAAGCTTGTTATTTTTGTGGTAGTTTTGACCATGTGCATGCTATGTATACTTACCATAAAGGGAGAAGGATGGTGAATGGGAATTCAAAGGTAACAGGGTATGCTAATACAAGGGTGAACGCAAATAGTTTTTCAAGAAATACTCACCCTAATGTAACCAGTAAAATGACTCCCAGAGCAGTCTCAATGAAGTCTGGCATCAAACCCTTAAGTACTGCTAGACCAATTAGGACTGCTTACTCAAAATCAACAGTCTCAAGTCCTAAACCAACTTCTTACAAACAAACACATGGTAATAACTGATCTTTTAATAAGAAAATTGTGTTTAAAAACAAGGTTTGGAGGCAAAAAGTACAAACTGCTAGTCCAGTAGTTGGTACGGTTAGACTAGTAGTTAGTACTGCTAGGTCTGTGGGCACTGTCAGGGAAACTGAGGTCAATGCTGTTAAGGCCTTAGCATGCTGGAAATGAAGACCCACCAAATCCAGTAGTGCATCAATTACCATGAAGAAATATAATTACATTAATGCAAGAGGCAACTTGGGTCCCCAAAGGAAAATAAGTAGAGGTTGTGAACAGTTGTGAGAAAGTGTGCTAACCTAATTAATCATCCTATCATGTAATGTCTATGTTTTCTAAATTACTTCCAATTGATTCAAGTTTTTATAAATAATCAAAAACATGATAACAAAAGGGATATTTTATTATTAAGCAAACATTATTAATGACAATTGATTGTTGTATCAAAAGAATCAACTTTAATTATTCAAAATAATAAATCCTAAAGAAACATAAAACTTGTAGAATGTTGGTATGTAATTTTAAAAATCGTCATCGGTGTTGGAGTCATCAGTTGTTTCATAGTCCATAGAAGTGTCGTTTATGAAGCTGTCATCATAATCTCTACTGGATACTGATCTTTTACTGTATGCATCCGAATCAACTTCCCAAGCTTCATCATCGAAATAGCTGTTATAGGCATGTTCACCATTAACCATTCCATCAACATCAACCATATCAGGCCACATGTCTTAGTTAATGTTTTCATTGCATTCAAGGGATTCATTGTGGCCTTCATCTATCGCTGTGTATTTTGAGTCACCTGAAAATTTCACGTATCATAAAACATCAGCATGATTATACGCTATATAATTCCTGTTTAAGTTACAATTCTTCATTAGATTTTGAATTGAATGAGACCTGTGAAAGAATCTTCTTTGATATCTTCATCTAGGATAGTATATCTGGGTTGTTGTTATCTAAATCATAAAAAGGCTCATCAAGATCATTGATGTTGACCCAAACACCATCTTCAGTATTGCTTCTGTTGCTAACGTATTCGTCATCTGTGTCTTCATCACATAGCATATACTTGCGGTTTTTCGCAACATTAGAGCCTTCAATTGTTTTTGTTCGCTTAAACTTGATTGGTGTTTCATCATCAGATTCCTAGTGTGAAAAAAATAATAATTATCTACATGTTTATTGTACAAATATATGTGTTTCTTGTTTTTAAAAACATAAATTTATTTGTCAAACAAATACCATTGTGTCAGCAAATTGGGTCGTGTTGGAATAGTTTTTTTGTTTTTTTGTGTCTATTTATGTCATTATCATCAATTTTCATGCCATTATAAGCCTTGTTGCTGCCATTCTTGTGATTGCTGCTGATTCTTTGTCTTTTTCGTAACGCTGGAGAAGGCTGCAAACATGTATCAAGTTAAATTTTTTTGTGTTTATAAACTGTGTTTAATAACTTACAGTGCATACTCTTTGTACACCTTCATCATCTGATAAAACAATGGTTTTTGTGTCATCCTTCGATAAATCTGTAGGTGTAGGCTGCAATTATTTATAAGTGTTTCAGTATTAATGTTTAAGGTATTACAGAAGATACAACTTAAATATGTAAATCATACCTCTTCATCATCTGATATAAGAATGACAGAGATGTCGTTGTCTTCAACATGGAAAGAGGTAACATCTGTGTGTGCTTTTTTAAAAGATACACCAATTTTTTTTCATTATTCTGCAATAAATTACCGGGTGTAGGTTGCGATTATCTTTAATTATTACAGGATTTATTTGAATTCATTACAAAGTATACAACTTCAAATTATAAATCATACCTCTTCATCATCTGAGATCACAATAACTGAGATGTTCTGCAGTTTATTGGGTGAAGATGTTGCAGGTTTTTCCGTTGATCTTCCACTCGCCATTGTCTGTCTTTTCAAAACTCACGTATTCAATATTTAGGTTGTAAAGTGTAATCTATGGCTTTATTTATAGCCTCTTAAGATAAACTTTACTTGGTAACCAATTTTTTTCCTAGTATAGTTACACTAAAATTAGAGATTATCTTAATATTCTATTTATATATTAGGAATGTAGATAAACATTATTATTATTTTTTTAATGTTCTATATTATTTACGTTTTTGTTAATTACATTTTAATAAAAAATATATGTAATTATATTGTTGCTTGTCTACTATCATCTGTGTTCCAAATTTTTTTTAAAAATAATAAGTATTTATTGGTAAACTGATCTGTTTGTCACTTACAAATGCCTTTTGAAATGCTCATTTGTCAAACAATTGTTATGTGCAGCAGAATCTGGTTATCCAAACATAATAAACAACATTGTTTTGTTTATACTTTTCTATGGTATGCTGATTTCCAACAGTTATATCTATAGTCTTATGATTCAAATTTCTTACTCCTGCTTGCGCGCTTTGCATAGTCAGATGAGATTCTTTTGTGGAAGTGGGTGTGCTGTTGATAGTGCACAACTCTGTTTCATTTATTTTATGTATAAATTAATCCTTTATAATTTGTGGATGTATGTGTGTTTTTATGTGTTCCTGACAATCTTTTTCCAAACATGTCGCACTTTGATTGCCTTGCTGAACTTGGATTGGCATGTCATAGCCACGTTTTGCAAGATCAGATGGTTTTGTTCTTTAAAAGGGAGGTGCTTGCTGCACGCAAATGGGAAAGCATGCTACATGGTCGTTGTTTTGACATTGGAGCGCGCGTGGCATATTTAGAAAACCTCATTCAAGAGGTTTTGCAGCAACGCGATAACTTGGTTGTTCGTGATTCAGTGAGATTTTTTAGACAGGTTCAAGCTTGCTTACGTTCACATTCTTTTTATGTGGCTTATGAAGATACCATAGACAGACAACGACTTGTAAGTAGTTATACCTGATTTTTTAATGGTTATGATGTGGCACTTAATAACATATTATTCTAATTATTACACTTAATTGCAGTGCAAACCAGCTTATTTCCTTGACAAACATCCAATGCATACTTATAAAAAGTAACAAATTTGCTCAAGTTTGCAAATTGGAAAAGGACAAAATGCTAAGGTATATAAGCTGATATATGTTTTAATGAATGTGTTTGATTATCAAACAATTGCTTAGTATTATGCAGCTTATTTGTTTATTAAATGTAAATGAATTCCATGTGTTTCATAACATATTCAAACTAATAATTGCATGGTTGCATATATATTAAAAATTCAGAAGAACTATAAACATTTAAAAAATGTAACGTAATACTTGTTCAATAATAAATGTAAACAAACGCAAATGTTTAAACTTAATACCAAATTAAAATTGATCCTATAATAACCTAAATAATAATATGTTTGCCAAAATCATAAACGAAAACAATTGATTGTTTATCAATAAAAATTAAATAGAGAGGATAAAGAAGATGCAGTGCATGCTCTATGCATCATTGTCTTCTATATCATTTGTTTGCATCTTTTTGTTTGGTTGGACATCTTCCTCATCGACACAATCATTCTCTGCTAACTCTTCTATTCCACGATTTCTTTTTTTCAAAAGACCAACTTCATCATTCATACTTTCAGCAGATTTTTCACCTCCAACACCACTTGCATTCTTTGCAGATTTAGGAGTGTGTACTTCAACATCCTGCAATGTCCAACAGTTACAAAGTTAATTTAACTTTTTTTTTTATAAAGTAAACAACTGAAAAGTGCATTTAATAATAAAATGTATAATACCTCCTCCATATCATTTGATGGTTTTGTATTTAAATTCTCAACAACTTTAAACTGATTTTCTGTATTCTTACCCACAGCTTCTAACTCACTTAAATCATATGTACCATCTTCAAAATCAACATGAGGATTATCTAAATCTTCTTCGCCAATATCTAATTCATCTAAATCATGTTCATTATCATTTGAGACATTGTCGGAATTCAAAGCATCATCTTCTTTTTCAGATGCATCTTCCTCATTTTCATAATCGTCTTCACCATTGCCAAACTCATCTACATTATCATCTAAACCACCTTCATTGTTGTATAACACATCATTCCCATTGTCTGAAAAATCTTCCATATTGTGTTCCTCATCTTCTACATCCTGTCATGTGTTACAAATTCAATTTTAATTTAATAACTATTATATACAATTTTAGTTTATAATAAAGAATGGACAATCATAAAGTAATTTAAAATGCTAATATACATACCTCTTCATCTAGGAAACCATTTTTGAAATACATGATTGTGTCAACATCATCAGTCACCTTTTCAGTTCGATAGATATGACTGTTGTTGCTGTGGTTAAATTCAGAATACTTAATTTTAAATAGATATTGTTTCCCGATAATCTGGTTAAGATCATCTGGGAAGTATTCTTCAGGGTCCATGCCTTGTTTTTCCATAATTTGCTACGCAGACAAATTAATCATCTTGTGTACATTGTTATCAAATAAGACCACCTGTGCGGTTCCACTTTCATCAACAATACGCACAATGATCTTGAACCTAAAACCAACAAATAATAAACTTTTAGTATTTCAATAATTAATCATAATTTTATATATTCAAATAATAATTAAAACACAATGTTATTAATACCTCGATGCAACAACATATGTTTCACCGTGTTTCTTACAGAACCACACTTGCTTCTTGTTTCGACTATTCATTCCACCTTTTGAAGAAACTGTTGTTACTCTTGTGTTAGATGTTTTACACGTTGTATACGTCCAACCATTTTCATATTGGATGCTATGCACAGTAGCATAAACAACACAACATGTATCCTGCATTTTCCATAGTTTTTATTTATCATATTCAAATACTATATTATGACAGATGTATTATGCTTTTCATAATTAAATAAAGGAAACAAAGAACTCTTTTCTTACCGGTTCAATACTTCGGATCATACCAACAAACCTCTTTACACAACCATGCATAAATTCTGCAGGTGTAACAACAACTTTCTCTTGATTATGCAACTGGATCTTGAATTCATTTGCATTATATCCTTCTTGCGATTCGTACCTTGTATGTTTCAAAAATATGTTACATACAGAATTAAAGTTAAATAAGTAATAATATAACAACAAATATAGTATAATTATTATAAAAACCTTTTCCGAAATAACAATAACGGCGGAATCTTCCTGTTAATAAAAATCCTGCTTCCAAATAACGCATTATGCACAGCTGGTTTATCTGATTTTGCACAAACAATACAAAAACAAAAACAAAAAAAACAAAAAAAACAAAAAAAAAAAAAAAAGAAAAAAAAAAAAAAAAAAAAAAAAAAAAAGAAAAAAAAAAAAAAAACAATTTATATTAACTAAACGCATACTATTTTAATGTCTTCCAAATTATTAAAAAATAAATTCCAAAAAACTTACTGTCCCAATACTTGACCTTCCCAATCATCAAAAGGATGTCTAAATGGCCAATTTCTTCCGGCCTGTTTTCATACTCATTCCACATTAACGCCCAATTATCCCAAAAAGTGCACTCAAGCCTGTAGGATCTGTATAGTATGATATAAATAAATACATTTACATTGTAAAATTGTATAGAATATAACTATCATATTAAAGTTTTTATTTACTCAGCATCTTCAATAAAAATTGTTCTGCGGATTTTTGGACCACCATGGTTGTTCACACCTACGATTTTCCCAATAGCAACAACTGTTCCAATCACATCTGTTGAATAACATAGGTTAATGTTTTTGTATTTACAATATTAAATAGGAATAAATATTATAAGTAGGTGTCAATGAAATCCATACCAACACAATCATGATCATGGTACTCATTCACTGGGTCTAATATACGGGAAAATGGCTCATATATAAAGCCAATGACATTATCATTTATTTGTTCAACACGCGTAACATTAGTCCCTTTGAAAAAAGATATTTTCCATCTGTTTGGTAACAATGGTAACCTTCCACCATTTTCCGCCACACCAAAGTTAGATATTATGTAGCATTGCCCTTCTTGAAGCAGAGGCTCAAATTTAAATATGAATTCTTTTTTGATGTAAATCTGGATTCGGTTGTCCTGGATATACATTGGTAAAAATTAGTGGTCATTTATATTAATTTCATTAAATACAAAATAAATCAAAAAAAAAAAATACTTACCTCTTGATCTTGGAAAACACAGTCCAAACTATATGGATCATGTTCTTCATTTAGTTTGTGAGAATGACAAATAGAAATACATCTTCCTTTGATTGCCATGTTTGTAGCCATAGGATTAACGTTTCTTATTGGAGTTATTATTCGTTCCTTCAGTCTTTCATCTGGATATTATTAAACATTATAAATCTAGCAAACACATTTCAACAACAATGTAAATTAAACTAAAATATAAGAATATACCTGCTGAAGCACTTCCAGTGGAGGAAGTATGCATTCCATTACCCTTTTTAGAATAAGATTGACCTGTTGTGCAACAATAATATCATAAAAACTTCTTTACTACCTGTAGCTTGTGCATCAATTATAGTCTCATTGTTTTATTTCTTCTTGTTAAAATCAGCATTACTTGTTCCTATTAAACTAAAAAATAAGAATATACCCGCTGAAGCACTTCCATAGGACAAACTATGCATTCCATTACCTTTTTTAAAATGAGATTGACCTGTTACAAATTATTGTTATTTATCAAATGCATTTACAAAATAACTTATATTCATAAATCAGTAAAACACAAACCATCAGACGAATTTCCAAACGACGTAGAATGTACAGTATAACCTTCTTTGGTTTGTTGTCTGCTTGACACACTATTCTTAAACCCAGGCTTAGGTGTCCCTGAATAGTTTTCTTGATAACAAAATTTGGAATTTCTTGACTTCAAATAAGCAGCACTTCTAGGATCTTTTTGCTGGTTCCTAATGTATTCCATCCTTTTACAGTTGACAGTATTGTAATCAACTGAGCCTTTTTTACCAACTGATAAATATATACAATATATAAGTACCAAATCATTCATAATATAACATATGTTACAATTTAAAAAACTATTGTACCTTTTTCTGATCTTCCACAATCAACAATGTTAGATATAGACTTATTAGCAGGTGTGTCACTTTGAGAGATATCATAAGCTGCCTGAGACTTTAAGGATGATACTTGCTTCCCAAAATTTTTGCCTAACGCAGGTTTAACTACAACAAATAACTCTAAATTAAATACGTATATTATCAAATTTAAAAAAATGCACAAAATATAATAACTCAAATCATCTTTACCCTTTAATGCCATTGAAACAGTCTGCACATGCGTTCCAGATCTTTTTCCAGGTGTGTCACTTTCAAATAACAACATATCGATAACACTGTTATCACCTAATGGTGCAGCAACTGTTCAAAACAGGTACCAAAATTGTACTAGGCTTTCAATTCAATTTTAACTACAACAAAAATATCTACACTATAGAACATTAAGATTAACTACCTGTAGAAGGATCTCTAATTGTGCTTGTCTCAATTCTATTCTTAATCTTATCTGTGTTATTTCATGATAAAAGGTTATAAACATGTATGCACTATGTAAACATGCGTATACAGAATGTAATATTAGAAACACATAAAACACATAAACGTGGAACACATAATCTAACTCATAACCAAATCAACTTTACAGATATCATAAAAACTTCTTTATTACCTGCAGCTTGTGGATCAACTGTAGTGTCATTCTTTTGTGTCTTCTTGTTAATATCCGAATAACTTGTTCCAGTAAAATCATCAATAAAACAAATAAAAAAGTAACAACATCAACATCTTATACATTCTAAAAACATACAACCGGTTACAAATATAATAAAAAAACAAAAAATCTTCTGCAACATGGAACAATAATATCATAATAACTTCTATATTACCTGCATCTTGTGCATCAATTATAGTGTCATTGTTTTGTGTCTTCTTGTTAAAATCAGAATTACTTGTTCCTATTAAACCATAAGCCAAATCAAAAAACTGGGCAACAACATCAACATGTTACAAATTCAAAAAAAATACAA
Organism: Chrysanthemum seticuspe; assembly: GCA_019973895.1. Lineage (NCBI taxonomy): Eukaryota > Viridiplantae > Streptophyta > Magnoliopsida > Asterales > Asteraceae > Chrysanthemum > Chrysanthemum seticuspe. Next base: position 139,069,292 of record BPTQ01000009.1, read on the forward strand.
CTTCTACCTGATGAAATCTTTGTAGTCACTTTCTTACCAAGACGTTTTTGTTTTTTTCCTTGCAGATTGATTCCTGCAAAATACAAAACGTATATAGTAAACACATACATAATATAAAAACAAAACCATCATATTCTGTTTTTTTAATACAATATTTACTCCTACATACATAAACTAAAAATAAAACAATCGAATATGTTAACACCTAAACAACCTGAATCTTTAATACTCATTGATTTAGTTTCTTCTGATTTCTCAGAATTGTTGATGAGCTTGGCAGTTGAAAGCCTCTTTGAGAACCTCTTGGACTGAATGTTCGACATTGAAGAATACAAAATATGTAATTGTGTAAAACCATTGTAAATAAGGGTGTATATATAGTGTCAAATTAGGTTAAACTATAAGGAAATAATTAAGATAACAATGATTCCATACCAAACTTATCATAATCTTATTTTAAGTAAATATCAATACACAAACACAATCCTAAAACAATACAGATTCCTAAATATTTTATTAAATTCGAAATTTATAAAGCTAATTATATATTATAGAATGCAACATCATTATCAAAATAACTTGTAGCCTAAGTGGTAAACACACAAGTTATTAATGCTACTCTTAAAAACAACCCAAGTTCAAATCTCACCATTGACATTTTTTATAAAAACGAATTTTTCAAAAAAATTATTAAAAATTTATATAAATTATACATTAAATCCGAAAATAATAGGTGGATTAATAAATTGCTTAGTTGGACCAATAATGCTTATGTGGCATGAAAAATGATTATTTGGCAATAACTAAATAAACTTACATATATATATGTATATATATATATCTATATATGTACATGTTTATATAATAACGACTTCATATTAAAATGAATAAATTGAATACAATACTTGACATCGTCATTTTCATAAACCGATATCGGAAAACATTTCGAATATATATATATATATATGTGTGTGTGTGTGTGTGTGTAAGTGAGTTTTTCTAAGAAATGAATAACTTAGATAATATAATACATCTTTTGAATTTGAACTTTAAGCATTCCCACACAAGTATAAACAACGCTAGTACCTCACTATCGAATCATCTATTCAAGCACTATCTCATACTTAGGTTCCGGGTCGGAGCCGTTGCTATATCATACTTGATCTCGTTGTGCTTTATCACTATCACCAAGGTGAGTTCATAGCCTCGCTTTTACTTATCTTTACAAACCCCGCGAGGGAGATGCATGCTATAAACTAGAACACAAGCTTTTTGCAACTGTACGCTACTTGATTATTGGTATTGCCTAAGTTGTTAGCCGAAAGACCCCTGCATCATGAACCATTAGTCACTTGCGAGTGAACGCAAATATTGTGGATAGTACTATGGGGATTTACGACCCCGTCTTGGTTATCATAAATAACTGGGGCACACTATATTTGAACTGTGTTAATACAAATAAACCGTAAAAACGTTTATTAATATTTTGCGATCTCTTTGTGTTTTGTTGATAACAAATATAATGTTGTCTTAAGTATAATTATAAGGATACATGTTATTTTTGTAAAGCATTTACATATAGTCTTTTAAATACAAAAATGTAGTAATTAAGCATTTGTTGTAATAGTTTATTAGGATGGGTAAAAACCATAACCCATGGACCATAACCCATGGATCTTAACCCATACCCAAGAAGACTAGATACAATGTATACTTAGATACATTGAATCTAAAGAAAACCCATGGACCAACCCATAACCAAAAAACCCATGGGAAAAGAGGAGCGTTCAACGGATCCCTAGGTTTACACTAGACGGATCCCAAGTGGAAGGGATCCGTGGGATCCGGGGGAACACTGAGGAAATTTGCCTATAAATAGAGATCCATTTCTTCATCCTAACTCACCCCTCTTCTTACTAAATCTCACATACACTCTCATTCTCTTCTAACATATAGATCACTTGATCTAGAGAGTTGTTCTTCTTTCTTTCTATTTGTGATCCTCATATAGGTGCTTCTCTAAGGTGAGATCACGAGCATTCTACAAGTCATCCAAGCAAGGGGTCCTTGATTGATTTGTCACTCTGCAAGATTTCTGTAGCGAAGATCTTGTATTTGATATTTCACATATTTGTTGTGTAATAGTTGTGTTGGTTTGGTCCACCGTGCTACGGACTCGGTATCTAGCTTTGTACCGGAAAAAGTGTAAGCAACGTTGTGAAGGCTTCTCCGCCAAGTGAAGGAGTTTGTTGACATAGTGCTTGAACTCTCGAGTAGGTGACTCGGGGAGTGGAGTAGGGCAAGGAAGGTGTCCTTGTAGCCGAACCACTATAAATCGGTTGTGTCATTTCTATCCCTTATCTTTATTTATTTGCTTGCATTATCATTAGATCTATAAGTTCTCAACATCCATATGACTTCACATAATATCGGATCTAAAGTTTTTGAAATCAACTTAAAATCGGCAAAACTATTCAACCCCCCCCCCCCTTCTAGTTTTCCACAATTGGCATCAAGAGCTAAGTTTATAAAAGTTTTAAAGTAAAATTGTATTTTAAAAACTTTTCGATCACTATGGGTTCTGAAAATTATAAGGAAGGGCAATCTATGCAACGACCACCACTACTTGAAACTAATGGTTTTGTATATTGGAAAAATAGATTCGAAACATATGTGAAGTCTAAAGATATTGATCTTTGGTACATTATTGTTGAAGGTAATTTTGAGGCTACCTCAAATGATGATAAGGGAAATTTAGTCAACATACCTCATGATAAACTAAATGATGAAATGAAGAAAAAGCTTTCTAAAAATAGTGAAGCAAAAATGGTTTTATATAATGCTTTACCGAAAAAGGAATTTGAAAGAATCTCTTTACTCAAAACCTCTAAAGAAATTTGGAATTCTTTAGTTGTAACTCATCAAGGCAACGAACAAGTTAAAAATAATAAAATTGATTTATTTGTTCAACAATATGAACAATTTTCAATATCGGATGAGGAAACTATAGATCATTCATTTGCTAACTTTAATACTATTATTACATCTTTACAAGCACTTGATAAATCTTTCTCTAGCCGTAACCATGTTAGGAGATATCTAAGGGCACTTCCATCGAAGTGGAGATCTAAGGTGACGGCGATCGAAGAGTCAAAAAATTTGACAACTCTCACCCTCGATGAACTCATAGGCAATCTAAAAGTCTACGAGCTTGTTCTTGCTAAAGATTCCGAAGCCTCAAAGGTAAAAGAGAAACATAAATCTCTTGCCTTAAAAGCCAAAAAGGCGTCAAGCGATGAAGAGAACTCTTCCTCGGGTAGTGACGACGAGGAGTATGCTATGGTGGTAAGGGACTTTAAAAAGTTCTTTAGAAGAAAGGGAAGATACGTCAAACAACCGTATGACGATAAGAAAGGCTTTCGGAAAAGCAAAGAGGAAGAAAAGCCAAAAGATGATCGTACTTGCTTTAAATGTGGGGACCCAAACCACTTTATTAGTAAGTGTCCCAAAAGGGATGATCAAAAGGCGTTCGTGAGCGGCACCTGGGGAATGAGCGACGAGGAGGACGAAGAAATTTGTCTCATGGCAAATGACGAGGTATGTCACGAATACTATAGTAGTTCATCACTTGATGACGACTCATTGCATAATGAATATGACAAACTATGCAATATTAGCTTAAAACTAATTAACAAAAATAAACTTTTAAAGAGTCAAAATCAACGTTTAGATAAAGAAGTCATAGAAATAAAAGCAAAACTAAAACGTTTAGAAAAGGGTAAAATAGCAAGTGGTGAATGTGAACTTTGTGTTCAACTTCAAACACTAGTTGATCATTTAGATTCTAAAATTGCTAGAATGAGTACGAACACCTTAGATACAATACTCGATGGTGTTAAAAACGGTAACAACCAAAAGGGTCTAGGTATTCAACAACTTGATCCATCAACTAGTGAAAATAAAGAAACAAAATTTGTTAAAGAACTAGAAAAACCAGCCACTGTTGTGGCGGATCCCACGGATCCCCTAAAAAGGGAACCGGCTAGTGGACAAACTGGGATCCGTGGATCTGCTGTAACAACTAGTGGTAATAACATAGCCTCTTCATCTAGAACCGAGTTCGTTATCGTTAATAGGAAGAAATCAACTCATGTCACCACTAGACATCCACCTCCAAAATACAATCCTACTTTTGCAAGAAACAAAGCACCATCTTTTCAAAAACATAATGCATCTAGGAGACCTAATAACGTCTATCCAAGAAGTAACCATCAAATGAGATGGAACCCTAATATGCAAAACGGTTTTTCCTTTCAAAACTTTGCTCCATGGAATGCATACTCATCTTATCCATACATGTCTAACATGAATGGAATGTTTAACACTAATGGACCCATGAACAAATGGGGACCAAACTTTTGAGTTTATTATTGTTTTAGGTGTGCTTAAAGGTCGACCTAGACCCCGATGAATGAGTCAAGGATAGCGGGTGCACGAGGCACATGACCGGCAATAGGGATCTATTCTCCACATATGAATCCGTAAATGGAGGTAATGTGGTGTTTGGAAATAGCAAAAGTAGAATCATCGGTAAAGGTACGGTTTCTAACAAATCTCTAACCATTAACGATGTGTGTCACGTAGAAAACCTAAACTTTAACCTCTTAAGTATAGGAAAAATATGTGATAAAAAGTGCAATGTACTTTTTACCGAAACCGGTAGTAAGATACTTAAAAATGGCATAACCATAGGAAGAGGAATTAGGAAACATGGAGTCTATGTCATTAAAATCGGTAATGAACCTAAAGACAAACTATGTCTTACCTCTATGGATGATACTTCGACCTTATGGCATCGAAGATTGGGTCACGCCAACATGCGACTTCTTCAATCGCTATCATCCAAAGATCTAGTAAGAGATCTACCTAAGTTAAAATATGAACATCATTTTTGTGATGCTTGTAATGTAGGTAAACAAGCTCATTCGAGTCATAAAGCTAAAAACATGGTGTCCACAACTAGGTGTCTAGAATTACTACATATGGATTTATTTGGTCCATCCGCTATCCAAAGTTATGGAGGCAACTACTACACTTTGGTAATAGTGGATGACTACTCTAGGTATACATGGACAAAATTTTTAAAGAACAAAACGGAAACCTTTAATTACTTTGAAATATTAAGCAAAAAGATCCAAAGACAACTAGGAAGTCCTATAGTGTCTATTAGGACGGATCATGGTAGGGAATTCGATAATGAAGTACAATTTGGAGCCTTTTGTGACGCTAATGGTATTACTCACAACTTCTCGGCTCCACGCACTCCACAATCGAATGGGGTAGTAGAAAGAAAGAATAGAACCCTTCAAGAAATGAGTAGAACCATGCTTAATGAACAATCCATACCTCAAAATTTTTGGTGTAATGCCGTTGATACTTCAACGTAGATACTCAATCGAGTCTTAATTAGACCAATCTTAGGTAAAACTCCATATGAGTTACTCCGAGGCAAAAAACCTACGTTAAATCACTTTAGAGTCTTTGGAAGCAAATGCTTCATTCTTAACACTAAAGATTACCTTACAAAATTTGATCCTAAATCAACCGAAGGTATCTTTCTAGGTTATTCGCCAAATAGCAAAGCTTACGTCATATTAAACAAAGAAACAATGAAGGTAGAAGAGTCATTAAACATAAAATTTGATGAAAGTCCACCCAAACCCTCTCCACCTCTTGTCGATGACGAGATCATAGAAAGTGAAGCTATTGTAATTAAGAAAAAGATAAATGAAGAAGAACCTCTAAATGGTGAAATCATAAACATTAAAGAGTCCAAATATCACCCCGTAGATAAGGTCATAGGAAAGCTAAACGAACGAACATTAAGGTCTCAAGTTCAAAACCAAAGTAGCTTGTTTTGTTTTGTTTCAACCATAGAACCTAAGAACACACAAGAAGCCATAAAAGATGAAAGTTGGGTAATGGCTATGCAAGAAGAACTAAATCAATTTATTTCTAATGATGTTTGGACACTTGTCTCTCCACCTAGTAATCAAACCATAATAGGAACAAAATGGGTTTATAAAAAGAAATTAGATGCAAACGGAGTAGTGTCTAGGAACAAGGCTAGACTCGTTGCCCAAGGGTATAACCAACAAGAAGGAATAGACTTTGATGAGACCTATGCCCCCGTGGCTAGATTAGAGTCTATAAGAATACTTCTTGCGTATGCTTGTGCTAATGATCTAAAGCTTTATCAAATGGATGTCAAAGGCGCTTTTCTAAATGGTTTTATTAATGAAGAAGTATATCTAGCTCAACCTCCGGGCTTCATCGATTTTGAAAAACCCAAACACGTTTATAAATTAAAGAAAGCCCTTTATGGTCTTAAACAAGCTCCAAAAGCTTGGTATGATAGACTCAAGTCTTTTTTTAATTAAACACAACTATACCATGGGGTTAGTTGACAACACACTTTTTACTAAGAAAAGAGAGTCACACATAATCATAGTACAAATATACGTAGATGATATTATATTCGGATCCACTTGTCAAGACATGTGTGATGATTTCTCTAAAATCATGCATGACGAGTTCGAGATGAGTATGATGGTAGAACTTAGTTTCTTTCTTGGTCTACAAATTAAACAAGTAGAAGATGGTATCTTCTTCAATCAATCTAAATACATAAAGGAGATGTTAAAGAAATTTGGTCTAGAAGAGTCGAAACCAATTAGGACACCAATGTCATCCGACACCAAACTCACAAAAGATGAAGACGGCGAATCCGTAGATAATACTAAATATCGTGGCATGATAGGTAGCCTCCTCTACCTCACGGCAAGTAGGCCGGATATCATGTTTAGTGTTTGCTTATGTGCTATGTTTCAAGAAGACCCCAAAACATCACACCTAGAAGCTGTAAAAAGAATATTTAGATACATTAAGGGTACAACACAATTAGGATTATGGTATCCTAAGGGCACGGGAGTAGAAACAATTGTATATACAGATTCTGACCATGCAGGTGATTACGTTGATAGAAAAAGTACACGTGGGGTGTGTACTTTCATGGGATGTTGTTTAACATCGTGGTTTTCTAAGAAACAAACGGCACTAGCAATATCAACAACCGAAGCCGAGTACGTCTCCGCCGGCAAAGCATGCCAACAAGCACTATGGATGAAACAAGCGTTAGTAGACTACGACATTCATCTAAGTGACATAGCCATTCTATGTGATAACAAAGGTGCCATCGACTTAAGCAAGAATCCGGTATTGCATTCTCGCACAAAGCATATAGAGATTCGTCACCACTTCTTAAGAGACAATGTTCAAAAGGGGAACATTTCTATTGAGAAGGTAGCATCCGAAGATAAGATAGCCGACGTCCTCACCAAACCGTTGAAGCGGGAACAATTCAACCTACTTCGTCTTGGTCTTGGTCTAATGGAACACACGTCGTAACTTATTTGACTCTACAAGGTATGTAAACACTAGCCTTTCTTCTTTCTGAGTCTAGGATCTCTATTTCACACACAACTCACAAACAATACGGGAATTTTCAAAACCCAAAATGAGTTTTCCACTTATAGCTTTCTTATTTTTCTTTACACATTTTCAAAGAAAACCTATTTTCACAATGTTTTCTAAAAGGATGATACCTTCCCGTATCAATTTCACAAAAGCAATTTCTCACGTCTAGGACAAATCGCTTTTTCATTATTAATACAAAGTAAAAACCCGTTTTCATTGCAACTCATGTCTTTTGAATGCTAAAGGGGACACATAACAAATATGTGTTTTCGGGTACATTCATGTAAGCAACAATGAATTAGGAGCATTGACAACAAAAAATTACGTACTCATGTACCAAATATGTGTTCTCGGGTTATCTCAATAGGATGTTTTTATACTTCTAGTTTATTTTCTATTTTTTTAGGGGGTCGAGATAACCGCAACTCCAAATAGTTTGCATATAGGCACACAATAGGCAAAAATGTTTCCAAAAGGAAAATTTTGTGCTGCCTGAATCACCAGACCCACGGATCCCAGCCTTCATGCTGGACGGATCCCTCAAGGGAAGGATCCGTGGGAACCGTGGAACAGAAGCTGATTTTACCTTCTTATTTTTTTTCACTTTGGATGAAAAATCCACATTTGTTTCATTTTTGGGAGTATGCTCTTTAATGCTTGTGTTCTCATGATCACATGCCTTGAATTCATATCTAATCAATAGATTTTAATCCACATTTTGGGTCAAGCATTCATTACAATGCTTTGTTTTTCTCTATATATAGAACTCCCAAAATGCTTGCATAATCCATCTCATCCTCACATACACAATACACCATGTCATCCAAAAACCCTCTAGATGAATCACCTAGTACAAACAATCATCTTCATGATACCCAAACCTTTGTACTACCACCATCCAAAATACCACAATCCAACTCTAGGATATCCGCACGGATTAGTATCCGATCTTGTTGTTTAGCAACACCAACCTCAAATGATTCATCCTCAACAAATAACTCACCACAAGATGCTTCCTTTATAGCACCTCCATCATCACCAACTTCATTACCACCTAAAATCACTCTTTTGGAACTCCTTAAGACTCCAACAAGATCTATCCAACCTAAAGAAAAAGAAATAGTATTTTCAACACCCCCCACATCACCAAATACTATTTTTCAAGATCTTGAAACATCACCACCACTAGCTCCCATCACATTACAAGAACATCTAGGTTCTTTTCCACCACCATTTACAAACATTCCGGATATTGATCCATATTTTCCTATTTTTCCATCACAACTTCCGCATAACTCAAATCAAAACAACCCGGAAAACTTCCGCACTCATTACCCACATCATTTACATTGTGAACATTGCCAATCCACTAGGGAAATTGCAATAGAAGTTAGGGAAGAAATGTGTTTCATACTCAACCTCATCCTTGATCGCATCACTACCATTACTCATCAAAACCTCCATCCATAACCTTATGCAAGCATGGAAGGAATCACTACTACTATTTTTCACTTTTAGTATTTTTTCAAGAACAAGTCTTGTTCTTATTTTTACATGCTTGTAAGTGGCATAACTACCACTACAATTTGTCGTTTTATTACAAGGCCTTTTTTACATACCTTGGCTCCCAATCTTGATTCTCGGCAACCACAAGATTATTTAAGCATGTTACTAACCTTTCTTTTTGTAGGATTTTTATTTTTCTTCACTTGACGCCCCAAACAAGGGGGAGCTACCGTCAAGGGGGAGTAAGAAATCCGTAGACTACTTTTTCCTCCACGGGTTAACTTTTTGTTTCGACAAAAAAGGGGAGAAGAAGTAAAACTTAGGGGCTTTCAAAACTTACATCTATTCTTAAGTTTTTACTCATCATAACCTTATATTTTGTCATCAACAAAAAGGGGGAGATTGTTAATAAAAATAAACCGTAAAAACGTTTATTAATATTTTGCGATCTCTTTGTGTTTTGTTGATAACAAATATAATGTTGTCTTAAGTATAATTATAAGGATACATGTTATTTTTGTAAAGCATTTACATATAGTCTTTTAAATACAAAAATGTAGTAATTAAGCATTTGTTGTAATAGTTTATTAGGATGGGTAAAAACCATAACCCATGGATCTTAACCCATACCCAAGAAGACTAGATACAATGTATACTTAGATACATTGAATCTAAAGAAAACCCATGGACCAACCCATAACCCATGACCCATAACCAAAAAACCCATGGGCAAAGAGAAGCGTTCCACGGATTCCTAGGTTTACACTAGACGGATCCCAAGTGGAAGGGATCCGTGGGATCCGGGGGAACAGTGAGGAAATTTGCCTATAAATAGAGAGCCATTTCTTCATCCTAACTCACCCCTCTTCTTACTAAATCTCACATACACTCTCATTCTCTTCTAACATATAGATCACTTGATCTAGAGAGTTGTTCTTCTTTCTTTCTATTTGTGATCCTCAAATAGGTCCTTCTCTAAGGCGAGATCACGAGCATTCTACAAGTCATCCAAGCAAGGGGTCCTTGATTGATTTGTCACTCTGCAAGATTTCTGTAGCGAAGATTTTGTATTTGATATTTCACATATTTTTTGTGTAATAGTTGTGTTGGTTTGGTCCACCGTGCTACGGCTTTGTACCGGAAAAAGTGTAAGCAACGTTGTGAAGGCTTCTCCGCCAAGTGAAGGAGTTTGTTGACATAGTGCTTGAACTCTCGAGTAGGTGACTCGGGGAGTGGAGTAGGGCAAGGAAGGTTTCCTTGTAGCCGAACCACTATAAATCGGTTGTGTCATTTCTATCCCTTATCTTTATTTATTTGCTTGCATTATCATTAGATCTATAAGTTCTCAACATCCATACGACTTCACATAATATCGGATCTAAAGTTTTTGAAATCAACTTAAAATCGGCAAAACTATTCAACCCCCCCCCTTCTAGTTTTCCACAAACTGCATTAGGTAATTGGCAATTACCCCCTTGGGGGCAAACTATTACGTACACCAGTAATTAGGTGTATGCAGTTGAGTATTGGTGTCATGAGCTTAGTGCATAATAATCTGTGATTTTCTATGATAAGTTGTCTTCGAAGCAATTATCATCTATCTTCTTGTGTTCAACTGATAAATTATAAACCTATGGATTCATTCAACATTGTTGTTGACCTTTTAAGCATGTTATATTAGGTAATAATCAAAGATATCCTATGGCACGAAGTGAGCATGCAAGATCTTTTTCAACGTGGTGTAAACATAAAGTTATCATTTTCCACAAACTCATGAATTATCTTTTTGTGTATCGTTAAACAATTTGGAAGTCTTTGTAACAAAATTATAAGATTTTCTTGAATGATAACATCTTTTATCAAAACATCTCTTTTTGAGTCGTTTTCTATAATTATTGACTGTGCTCCTTGAAGTAACACCCAAATTAGCCTTCCACTGCTATGTTTAGATTTTGGGGGAGTTACAGATCACATTTGAGGCAAACCTACAACCAAAAATGCAATTCAAGCTTTTAGTACCCATTGTTTCTTGGGTTCACCACGGTTAGCATGAAACGTGCCCAAGTTGAACATCATTAGGTCTTGAAGCAAGACACTTAGTGTCTCAAGACCATAAACTTGAAAATATAGACCAAGGGTTATTTGAAAAGTTACTTTTGTTTTAAAATCTTGGTTCAAAGTTTTGATGGTTGTGTTGTCTAAAAAATATTTGGTTTGTACAGGAGTTGTCTCTCCTTTGGGATGTGTTGTATTTAGGGTATATGAAGACCTTTGGTTGTTATAAAAGTTTCTTCTAGGTTTCCGATTAAAAGTTTGGCCAATGTGATAAAGAGTTTACTATGAAATCTTGAGCTTAAATATTGTCTCACAGACACAAGGTGGCGTCGTTCACCCCACAACGTTGTACCCGCATATCTAAAGTATATAAGAGGTTCTCAGCTCGTGGATTTCTTGACGTGCTTTTGTGATAACGAGCCAAGTTGAGCCAGGTAGCTCAACTAAGTGAAAATATTTAAGCCCGGTCGAGCCTTCATTTTTGAGCTCGAGATTAGTTGATTAGACAATACTTCTAGTTTTGTTGCACCAGTTCTTCCAATTTGTAAAAAGTTAACCGAAGAGTTTTACTTCAAAATAGCCACTTGTTCTTAAAGTAGTTGATTTAATTGATTTGTTGAAGGTGACTCAAGTCAAGTTAGAATAGCTGGCAATGGTTTATATAATCGTTCCATCAACTTGCCTCTTCGGTTTTAAGAAATCACTATAGGTTTTTGGTTCCACTTTTGAAAGATTGATTATTTGAAACTTCTAGGAAAACATCTTCTGATCTTAAAGGTTTTAAAGAATATCATCCTAATGTCATCAAGAAAATCCCCATTCTGATATTCCAATATCGGGAATGAGAAAATACTTTATAAACATTGAATTGATGATACATGACAATTACTCAAACGCACAAATCGCAGCATATTTGTGTGAAAATGCATGTAACAATGCTTCTGCAAGATACAAATGTAGTCATAAGTTAAAAATATTGATTCATATTATTGGACCGTTCCTTTTAAAGCTCGTTCGAAAGATAGTCTTTCCATTTTGTTTACCATAAGATCCACTAGCTGACTTCATTGGTGCACTTAAATATTAATTCTACTTCAGCTCGGACCATATATACGTGCAAACCAAATTAGTGTGCGCAATTCCAGATACTAAAGGAGTACCACTGTTGCATTAGGAAATTGCATCTGGCTATCTGGTTCAGATTAAATTCAAACCAGTATCATGTTAAAAAAGAAGTCAGATTAGGACTTATTCATGGAAACATTCGGTTCAGGAGGTTAGTGAGTATAAATATAAATTCCCACTTTAACTGATCCAGTAACAAGTCTGTTGACCAGGACCCAAATGAGTATATCACCAATTTCTATTTGTTCCCATTTCAAATTATTACTTGCCTATAAACATAGGCAGCTCTCTAGAAACCCCGAGCAGCAACCTATTAAGAGCATTTATAGAGTAATAGACAAAACATAACATTCATCAAAAATTTCAACCTACAACCAGAACGAGAAACAGCTTGTGTCGACAGCATATGACACTTGCATCAAAACAGGAAACTAAAAGTGGATACACTTGCATATTACAACTTGAAAATGGGCATATAATGATGTTAGCCAAACAGGGGTATGAAGGATGTTTACTGAATAAGGAACCAAAATGAGAGTTGATGGCTACTACAACTCGGATGTAAACACACTAAAACGAGAAATAATTATGTAATGTACAACTGTCTTACTCATAGTTCCAACTTATCAGAAACATGTTTTCCAGCATAACCACTGTCTCTTACAATATGATATTTAACCAGTAAGCTTAGTTATTTCAAAAATTCTATAAACAATTATAAAAGAACGTGTTAAATAAAATATCAGCCGTAGTGGCAGAATAACATATAAGAGCTGTAGGTGTGGTGAATAATTTTTGTTACTCATTTGGGGCCGTTACCACATCACTTTAACAAACCCCCTTCTACAACTAACCCTCTTATCACAACTAACATCAATTTACTCATTTGGGTCCCACATACCCATTTATTCACACACACAAACCATTATAAATAAATAATTAAAAAAAAGTACAAACCAAATCCTCGCCATCTGCACGACGAGGAGTGAAATGAGGAGCTATGGCTAAGTTGCACGGTGTGGTGGCTAGCTATGGCAAAGATGCCATGTCATTTTGGCGAGATCCAACAAGATCCACACCTAGAGCTCTAATTGGCTAGTCAAACCTGATAGAGAGACATAATCACACATGAGAAAAAGATGCAACAAAATCATGGCAATCATGTGGGCGAACCCCTTTTCCCAAATCCAAGAGCTTGGTGACAGTCTCTGACACAAATTTGTATTGTAACGCCTTTCCAAACACTTCAATTACCATAAACGAATCCTCCTCCCGTTCTCCCAATAAGATGCTCAAAATATTATAACAACCCCAGTCAGCGGGCAGCCTCCATGTAGGAAATGGCCTCATCATGTCATCAACATTAACAAAGTACTTAACTGACCATTTAGAATACTCGTTCTTCATCTCATAAATATTCAAATGTCGGGAATGATCATAATCCTTAAAAAGAAGAAGCAAACTACCATGAGACGTAAACAATTTGTGATCACAATGAAATTTCCCTTCGGCAGTTAGAGGTGGTGGGGCTTGTATGTTAGTTAAAACCGGACGGTCCACAATATCTAACTTAACATGAAAAGGCTCACAATTTAGAAAATGAATGGCACCATTCCAATAAATTGCCTCGAAAAGACCAAAATTTCCATGGGAAAAACGATCATCCCAGACACTCCAAACACCAGTTTCAGAAGAGTAAGTTTGTATTATAATGGAAGAACAATCAAATCCATCATCATCATCAATATATATGCTTCCAACATGCACGACTTTGTAACAAGGTGATTTGGTAGGATCAAAAGCCATGCAAATGTCTTCAAAACAATTTGGTACATATTTCAAATCATGCATTGGTGGAAGCATCTTGAACATACTAATCAAAGGATTGTAAACACAATACTCATGATGATCACCCGGCACCCAACACAGAAGCAAACCATTGCACGACTTACAAATATGAGCCTTTGAGTTAAAACTAAATTGTATTAACCTTTTCGCTGGAATTCTGGGATCAAATGACACGAAATCATATTCGTTGGGACCACAAGAGTCAGCCCATCATCCAATAAAGAGACCAGAAGGAGGATCGACTTTAGGGATTCGGGTTCGTGCCAAAGTGAAACTATGAGATGTTATGAGAGATAGCCACTGTTTGGATACCGGTTTGAAAAGATGAAGTGAGAGTATTGGTAATCGATGTAAGATTTCCATCAAAAGGTAGTCATTGGATAACACCTTATGTACAGAAGAAGGGAATTTATGGTTTGTGCCATCATCATCATTATTGTCAACAACCTCCAACCGGAGAGGAAGTTCAGATGAACCACCAGCCATCGTTTGTTAAAACTGGGTAAATCGAAACCCTAATCTTCGGGTTGTTATCGGAATTTGAGGTATAGGGTTTAGATTTGGGGACCTTTATTTAAAGGCTAAAAAAACATGATAAAATTTTTGACCGACTTATTATTTCACCCTTTAACTTTGTCATTGATTTAAGAGGAGAGTTATTTTACATACCAAAATTTTAGTATATACCAAGGGACTTATCTTCACCATCCATTTAAAAAAAATCAATGGTTGAGATTAAAAGCATTTTATTATTTCACCTATTTTTTATAATTTAAATATCTCTTAAACCGTTAATTGTTAAGTGAAAATATTTACACCATCGCGACGAGCATTTAATTATCTTTCTATAGACGGGCACTTTGATATACTTTTGAAAAAAGAAAAAAAACTCGTTTTTTTCACGTTTTTTCGTTATTTTTTTCCTTTTTTTACGTTACTGAAATTTATATAAAAAAATCATATATGATAAAACACTAAATTGAATATCACATGTGATATTAGTGTTAAATCATATATGATATGTAATATCACATGTGATATTATATGTAATATCATATATGATATTACACTAATATCACATGTGATATTAATATCATATATGATATTAATATCATATATGATATTACACTAATATCACATATGATATTCAAATTAGTGTTTTATCATATATGATTTTTCAATGCAAATTTCAGTAACGTAAAAAAACGAAAAAACTTAAAAAAAAAACGTGAAAAATACGGGAAAAAAAAATTTGTCGAAAGTATATCAAAGTGCCTATCTATAGAAAGATAATTAAATGCTCGTCGCAATGATATATTTTTTTTCGCTTAACGATTAACGGTTTGAAAGATATTAATATTTGAAAAAAAAATGATGAAAGTGGGTTTTTAAAATTGTTGAGATTAATCTCATCCATTAGATCAAATAAAAATGAAGGGTAGAGATTGATCCCTTGGTATGTAAATAATCTTTTGTCCTCAAATGATCTTTTATCTTGATTTAATTGTTAACTTTCATTGGCTTGTTGAAATAAGCCATCAAATTATTAAAACATGCCATCGAACAAATGATATTTTATATTTAGAATGTTTTTTTTTAACCAATTTTTCGAATGTCTCTGTAACGCCTGACCCTAGACATTTTTTTATTTTTTATTTTTTTTGGGATACGTTGTATAGGTTCTATCATATACATCGTAACGATCTGTACTCCTGAAGACTACTAAACTAAAAATCTGTATTAAGCACATATTAATTATATAATACATAAACGTGGTACTTAAATTTGGTATGCGGAAGCGTAAAACTATGAGTGCGGGTGTTAACCCAAACACCCCTATTTTGACCCATTTTCAAATACATGTTATATATTTACACATTAATATCAAAACATGACTTATATAATTCTGACGCTTAATCATAAAGTTTTGGGGCGTTGACAAGCTGAATAACAAAGTATGGTTGAGATGATCGTCACCTATAAACGCGAGCACTGCCGATCTCCTCAGTCGTCTTCTTAATCTACAAGCCCCAGCATCCTTAAGACTTAACCTGCAAAATATGGAAACTGAGAACGGTAAGTTCTGATGACTTAGTGAGTAAACGGGTCTGAGTCTATATCTAAATCTGAATCTCAAACATGACCTATAGTCTATTTGAGCTTCTGCATGGGTGTATAAGCATAGTTTGGATCTAGAGCTATATCTGAATTGACACTTACAATTATGAACATAAACGTATTTCAAATGCTATAAATGGTACGACTTATAGTCGTCTTACTACTTGTACATGAGTCTGAGAATTATTCTGAATTCTTAATCATAACATGATATTCGAGTACGTGCATTCTGACTAGACGATACTTAGTCGTCCTGCTATGAGTGAGAACTTCCCTAGCCAACGAGTACTCTTCTAACGGCTTCTAAATTTATTATACGTGCTTTTCTGATATGGGTCTTCCACTTAGGACGTAAGTGCTTTTCAAGCACGGGTCATCCACTTAGGATGCTACTATAAAAGCACGTGTCATCCACTTAGGATGCTACTATGGGAGTTCTACATCATGCACTTCTTAGGCACGCTACTTGACTTTTAGTGCGTTCTTGGGCACTCTAAACTTGTTAAATCATGATCCTTGTGAGAATACTATTCATAGGTTGCTTCGGCTATCTCCGAAACCTTGCACAAGTTCCATCATCGTGTTTAATCTAGTAACATGAAGCTAATAAACCGTTACTCACCTGTAGGTCTTGTTTAGCCTTCAGTAAGTTTTCCACGAGCACCTACTCACATGATAACCATTCTAATGCTATTAGAACTTGCTAAAACATTTATCTAACATGTATCGGGTCTACTTAACTTAAACATGATCATATAAGGTGCTATTTCATCATTAAACACACTTTTACAAAAACACTTTAAGTGCAGAATTTCCTGGGTTGCTGCTGTATTTTGCACTTTATACTAATTTAACTTCCAAACGAGTCAAAACTTAAAGAATAACAATTAAAGTACACTCAGAGAGCTACAACTTTCGTTAAGACGTCATCTTAATCCGACAAACGGTTTAATCTCCACGGTCCTTCTAAGTCTGCGCATTTTCTGAAAAACCTTTATGTCCCAAATTTAAATATCACCAAAACGACCCAAAACTCATGATAAGCTATTCTACCATTTACCAAACTTATATCTCAGCTTATTTAACATGTATATGATCATTTTCAATTAAGTTTGCACTTATAACATGTCTAAAATTGCTAATATGGCCTTGTGCCAAACACCCTGTTAATACAAATAAGCCGTAAAAACGTTTATTTATATTTTACGATCTTCTAATGTTTTGTCGATAACAAAAGTAAAATCATATTAACGAAACAAATAAAATACGTAAATGGTTTGAACTAATAGTTTTATAACACACTTACGTTTTCACATAAAACACTATAACAAGATTAAGTGATTTTATATTTTAGATACACATGTACAACAACTAGTGTTTACATATTGGCTTAACAAGTTTAAGTAACTCTATGAGTTAGATACATATGTACAACAACTAGTGTTTACATATTGGGTTAATACATACTTATATTAAGTACACTAAAATGGGTAAAAACAAGTATATACTAAAATGGGTAAAAGTAAGTATATACTAAAAAGATAAAAACTAGCAAATGGTTTTTGACCCATAACCCATGGTTTTATATATACCACTTACACAAGTTCAATGTATCCTTAAGGTACATTGTATCTAGATTGAAAACCATGGATCAACCCATAACCCATGACCCATAATCCAAAATACCCATGGGCAAAGAGGAGCGGACCACGGATCCCTGGCTTTGTGCTAGCCGGATCCCAAGTGGAAGGGATCCGTGGGATCCGGGGATACAGTAGTGAATTTCCTCTATAAATAGAGAGCCATTTCTTCCTTTCTATTCATCCCTTTACACACATACTTTCCCCAAGTATTCTAACCCTCTAACCTCAGATCCAAGAGATCTATGTAGCTTTTCTCTTTTGTTTTTGTGTGATCTTGTAGATTCCTATTAGAGGAAAGATCACCACATCTTGAAGACGTGCAAGCTCAAGTCCATGAGTTGCCATGCTTCGTCATCATCAAGACAACGAAGGTTCTCTTGTTGATAGTTCTTCCTTTCTCCATAGATGTTGGGTTGAAGGCATTAGTGAAGAATGCCGAAAGTGTCAAGATGAAAGCATTAGTGAAAGATGTTGATCATCCGCGTAAAAGCATTAGTGAAGAATGCTTAAGGTGTCAAGACGAAGGCATTAGTGAAGGATGCCAAGCGTTGTGTCAAAGGCATTAGTGAAGGATGCCGAAGAATCAAATCAAGTAGCATTTGAGAAGAATGCTTAGGTCGTATAATCGATGAGGTGCATCGTTATACATATAAGTGTTTATTTATTCACAAGGATGGTGATATCCTTGATGGTGTTGTAACAAGGAGTAGATCTCCTTGATAATAGGTGTTGTGTCGTGAAGGGTAGTAGTTCCACCATAATGGAACTAGGTGCTTAGCCTAGTACCTAATAAAGGGTAGGCGACGTTGTGATAGGATTAGTTCTCCTAAGGTGTGAAAGAACTCGGTGGTTAGCCTAGCACCGTATAAAGGGTAGGCGACGTTGTGTTAGGTGTGGTTCGCCTTGGTGTGAAAGAACTCGGTATTTAGCTTTGTACCGGAAAAAGGTTAAGCGACGTTGTGAAGGCTTCTCCGCCATAAGGAGTTGGTGTAGTGCTTACGAACTCTCGAGTAGGTGACTCGGGGAGTGGAGTAGGGCAAGGAAGGTGTCCTTGTAGCCGAACCACTATAAATAACTTGTGTCGTGGTGATGTGCTTCTTACTCTTTATCTTTCATTATATGTTTATACATCTATCTATCAACGTCCAACATAAACAATCAAATAGATTGACATAAGTCGATCTAAATATTTAAAAGGAAGTTTTAAATTGGTAAAACTATTCAACCCCCCTTCTAGTTTTCCACACACCCCCTTTTTAAGGTTATAACTAAACTTATCTATACATAAACATCATCTTTAGCATGATTTAGCCATAGGTTTCTATCCATAAACATCAAAGTTACTGTAACATAACAATATCTAATCCAAAATCATGTCAACATCATCTATAATCATCAAACATGTGCAAAAACCTCATGATCGTTACTAATATCATGACTAGCATACTAATTAAGCAAAACCTCCAAATTTCTTGCATGACCATGAAAATAAAACTTGAATTATACTCTTACCTTTGATGGGGATTACTTAGTAAAGTTTGTAGCATCATGTATCTAGCACTAACATTCCAAGAATCATTTTGTATCATCATAAATGATGATTTCTTCATGATTAAGTGTTCTAGCATTTTTCTCTCCATATTTATCATAATGAAACACGTGTATCTATATGAGAATTCTAAAATTTAGAAGGTTATAAAGCCATAAGGGCAGTTTAGTAATTCTATCATAAAAGTATACTTTGCACCATTAATCCTTGCCGTTAAATATTTTGCACCGTTGGTCCTTTTCATTAACTATCTTGCATTCTAAGTCCTTATCTTTATAAAATACAATCATAAGGACCTTTATAATTTTCTACAGGACATATATAAGTATATTTATGAAACTTATAAAGATCGGGGTGTTACAGTCTCCTCTTTAAATGGGTGAAAATAGGCTATTGCATCTTCATATGGTGAGTGCGTGGGGTTGCCAACGTGTTCATACGTCACACATCTGGCGGGTGTAGTCTCTTCGGTGGTCCTATCAAATATTTTTGTTGTAATTTGTTGGTCAAGTTTCATGCAGGGTGTGAATTTTGCTTATATAATGCTGTAAATTGGAGTCTCGTGTATATTTTGGTTGAGTTATATATAAAAGTTCTTGCTTCTACATTATACTCAAATGGTGGCCAATAAGTAAAGTTTCTGGTTTGGTAAACCAGCTCTCTTTTTGGTAACGTGCAGGGGTTCAGACGTGGTAACATACTGAAACTAGAAATGTTGTTACTTGTTAGCACATCGCACACAGTTTGTCACTCTTTTAAGTGATCCTCAAAGGGTATTTAAAAAAATAATGTTACCAAATTTTGATCATCAATCTTAAATAGGAATAATAGTTCAAACAAGCAATTACCGCTGATCGATGATCCTAGCAACTTAACTCTTTTGATTTCTAAATCCTTATAATCAGATTAACATTTGCTTCTTATAGAGATACTGGGACAGGAAGGCAATTTTACATCCATCGATCTGAATAATCAGCTTTATTCAACATGTAAGTTTCCAACTTAAAGTTACCCATCGCTAGACGTTTACTAGTTTTTTTTTTTTTTTTTTTTTTTTTTTTTTAGCAGAAATTGAACTTGAGACCTCACACATGTTAGAGTAATATGTTAATACAAATAAGCCGTAAAAACGTTTATTTATATTTTACGATCTTCTAATGTTTTGTCGATAACAAACGTAAAATCATTTTAAACGAAACAAATAGAATACGTAAATAGTTTGAGTTAATAGTTTCCTAACACACTTACGTTTTCATATAAAACACTAAAACAAGTATAAGTGATTTTATGATTTAAATACATATGTACAACAACTAGTGTTTACATATTGGGTTAGCATATACTTAAACTAAGTATACTAAAATGGGTAAAAACAAGTATATACTAAATGGGTAAAAACTAGCAAATGGTATTGACCCATAACCCATGGTTTTATATATACCACTTAACTATGTTCATTGTATCTAGAAAGAAAACCATGGATCAACCCATAACCCATGACCCATGACCCATAACCAAAAATACCCATGGGCAAAGAGGAGCGTTCCACGGATCCCTGGCTTTGTGCTAGCCGGATCCCAAGTGGAAGGGATTCGTGGGATCCGGGGAACAGTAGAGAATTTTCTCTATAAATAGAGAGCCATTTCTTCCTTTCTACTCATCACTTTACACACATACTTACCCCAAGTATTCTAACCCTCTAACCTCAGATCCAAGTGATCTATGTAGTTTGTCTTTTGTTTTTGTGTGATCTTCTAGGTTCCTCTTAAAGGAGAGATCACCACTTCTTGAAAACGTGCAAGCTCAAGTCCATGAGTTGCCAAGCTTCGTCATCATCAAGACAACTAAGGTTCTCTTGTTGATAGTTCTTCCTTTCTCCATAGATGTTGGGTTGAAGGCATTAGTGAAGAATGCCGAAAGTGTCAAGATGCAAGCATTAGTGAAAGGTGCTCATCATCCGTGTCAAAGCATTAGTGAAGAATGCTAAAGGTGTCAAGACGAAGGCATTAGTGAAGGGTGCCAAGCATTGTGTCAAAGGCATTAGTGAAGGATGCCGAAGATTTTTTTTGTTAACCGTGATTTCCGACCTTTTGGCCGACTTATACTAGTTATGATATGATTGTATATCTTGTTCCTATTCTGCAACTAAAGTTTTTAGTGCAGTTGATGATAATTTATAGGCTCATTTTGAGATCTTGTGCATTCAGTTCACATCTTGAGAAGCAATATGATTTAACAAAAAAAAAAGTCAACACCATAAGTTTTGTTGTTATAATTGATTGTCGGATGGAACAAGCTAAGCTTAGGCAACACATATAAATTTTCAAGCATCAAACAAACTTTAATCTTTGATACTATGTGCAATTCATTCCCAAATTGTTTACCTCGCCTTTTGAAATAGAGTACTCGTTGTGACTTTGCGTGACCATCTTACCTAAAGCCTCATTCAAGAACTATTGTTCAACAAGTTAAACAGAGTTAAAATAGTCATGGAACCATTTTAAAAGACAACTTTCTCAGTTGCGAAGTATCTTACTTTCTCGAACTAACCTAGTTAATTTGCTCATAGTTAAACTGTTTAACAAAGATGACCCAAGCAGTATGATTCAGGGATATACCCATACAATCTATATATCACTTGTTAAGATGTGTATGTAGCGATAAATGTTATAGGAATGTCTCACATAAAACACATTTATCTGTAATATATATAAGATATATATATATATATATATATATATATATATATATATATATATATATATATATATATATATATATATATATATATATATATATATATATATAGTGTTATATTCAGTGCAGTACCCATATTAGATGCAGTACTTTACAGTACTCTTAAAATGAATCTAGGCCATTAGATGAGTTTAATTAAAAGTTAGGATTAAAAGTGCCAAATTTGTAATTAAACAAAAGATCAAGGTTTTATTTTCAATTAAACAAAAGACTAGAAGGGTATTTTAGGAATTCTAATTTCTAATAAAATGTCTCCATTAAAAGAAAACCTGTAACTATTTTGTGAGATCCATCATTTTAGGGAAAAGTATATCTCTCTTAAAACCATAACCACCATCATCTCCCCATCATTCACATGCTCCATCCATGAATCTTTATATTTGTGATGATTCACGAATCTTATTTTTCTAACACATAAAGAAAAAAAACTACTGTAGATCGATAAATCTTTATATTAGTATGCAACATGTTTGGATGATTTTTTGTTGTATTGATCAACCAATGGTACGTCATCTTCTTTATCCTTTTAGTATTGATATGTGCAAAGCAAATTCTATAGATCAGTTTTATTAGTTTTTAAACACAAATCAAAAAAGAAACTATTGCTCCTTTTTTTGTCGTGTGCAGATGGTGGGTGGTGTAATAATCCCACAAAATATGCGTCATTTGGATCTGTGACATATCAAAGTCATTATTTGATTAGAAATTATTCTTAGGCATTAAAATTGTTTTTGGTTTAATAGACATATCACAACAAAACACATACATAATTACGGTTTCGAAGATCGGATAAAAAAAACACAATTGTTACAATTCCATTGGTTCATATTCGAAGAAAAATGAAAGGTAACTAAAATATATATTTTTTAATAGTAGATGAAATTAAAATTGAAAGGGGTGGCGCATGTGAGTTAAAAAGAACCATAAAAATTGTTATCTTGTTTGTGGTTGGGTTAGAATTATTTTTAAGAATATGTAAATTGTATAATGTGGTTGTTTGGATGATATTCATATGTTTCATATATGTTTTTATGCTTATTAACTGAAATGGATGTGTGTAAAAATTAAAAATAAATAAATAAAGGTTTGAATTGATCCTGTAAGAAGTAGTAACATGTTTGTTTGAATATGTGTAAAATAGGTTGGTATTGAGTAAATTATAGTGGTGTTTGGATACTTGTAAAGTTTTTTAAAAGTGGTCTTGAAGTAACATAGATGTCTTGAGTGTATAAACCTATTAAAAACTTGATTTGATCATGGAGAAAGCAATAACATGGGTGTTTGTATATAAGGAAAAATAGCATAACAGATATCATGAATGAGTAATGTACATGTTTGTTTGGATACGGTTTCAGTTTTGGTAATTATTATTGTTAATTAAATTAACATTGATGTTTTCAGTTTTGGGACCAATCTTCATGATGAGAGGCGCAACGTGCACATATGTTATGGGAAGGGTGCTCATATGTTATAATGGATTTGATGAGAAAGTGAAGTGTGCACATATGTTCGTGGAAGAGTGCACACATGTTCTTATAAGAGTGCACACATATTTTTGGTTGACATGTACATATATACTTAACAATATACATTTGTATTTTTGTGTATACTATTTACTATATTTTTGGCTTGTTATAAAAAAAGAGGTTACATGTATATGTCTATGTTTATGTTTCTGTTATAAATTTTGAAGATTAAAAAATGTACACTAGAAACATACGTGCAATTAAAATTTTAAGCAAAACAAGTTTGATGCATAAACAATTGTACACAAGAAACATATGTAAATTTGCAATATTTAAAAATAAACACATATGCACTTCATTTTCCAGAAAACATGTATGCTGGAAAAAAAATACATATATATAACTCCGAAAATTAAGGGAATTTAAAAACTTTTTTAAATTAAAATAAATTAAAAAAGAAACTAAAAATATGTTTGACTATTATGCCCTTTTCAATTAAACAAAATGTTTATTAATACTAAATTTCTATTGGTCTAAATGAGTACTGTAAATTACTGTATATAATATGAGTACTGCATAGAACGTGCCCCTATATATATATATATATATATAGGGAAGGGATCCAGTAAGAAGAAAAACTAAAATAGGAAGAATAAGAAGAATTTCTAGCCACACATTTCAAATAGGAGGGAGAAATTTAAGGGGAGATGCATCTATTTTTATAGGTGCATCTAAAATGAGTGGTTGTGGTTTCTTCTTATCATTCTTATTTTAATTTTTCTTCTTATTTGATCCTAACTCTATATATATATATATATATATATATATATATATATATATATATATATATATATATATATATATATATATATATATATATATATATATATATATATATATATATATATATATATATATATATATATATATGTACAAAGCATTAAGTAGACTCAAAATATAGCAAAATATAAGAATCTGAAAAAAAGATGATGGTAGCATCATACTAAACGGGAATCAAACCCCTAAAGACCGGCTATAAGATAGATGTACAAGTTAATAACCTTAAACAGATAGCACATCTACATGTATAGAACCAAAACTCCATATAAGCTACCACTGCGACCAGCCATGAAAAAAAGATGTTTTTTCATTAACCTGTTGAATCCTGATTTGAGTAGTTTCTTGAACACGTCCCTACTCTACCTGAAATAGTGAACTAACCCATGATCTGTTAGGAATTAGAAATTCCAGGTATTAAAGAGCCGGTCACCTCAAGTATATGTAATCGTTAGAAAGCTCGTAGTCATAGGTCTTTTAAGTTAAGTAGTTATTTAGTTAAGTAACACCGTGGAGGACGGACGGGTCTTTACCCACTGTATGCCTGATCCACAGCCCGTAGTGTGGCGAATTATGTAAGACTATAAATACTCTCTACCTTCCAAGGTAGAGAGTTGGAGCTCATAATAATATCTTTCACTTTCTCTCACTAAGTTCCCTAAACCTCTAACTTTCTCTCT